>VMBQ01000123.1:31222-185180 GCA_007657795.1 Dreissena rostriformis | reverse complement strand
TTTGTTTGTATAGCAACTAACATTCCTTTTACATGCGATGTCGCAGTTGAACCAATACAGTAATTAAGCGAAGTTAATTCGGTTAATTGATTAAAATTTTGAAAACAAACAGATTAGCAAACATGACGCTGATTATAAAAACACTCTTATCAAACAAGTTTAAATATTTTATTAAAATTTCATCACTGTTTATCGCGCTAGTTACCCCACTGTATAAACATAGCATATGGCTATGACGTCATCGCTAGCTGCCCAGGAGGTATCATGTAGGTCACACACAACTATCGTTTTTCACTGACAGCTTATGTCCACATAGTTCACCTGCACGAATTATTGGGTCTTGCTTTGACTTCGGTTAACGGTGTTCTCTGGTTAAAACCACTTTGTTTGTATAGCAACTAACATTCATTTTACATGCGATGTCGCAGTTGAACCAATACAGTAATTAAGCGAAGTTAATTCGGTTAATTGATTAAAATTTTGAAAACAAACAGATTAGCAAACATGACGCTGATTATAAAAACACTCTTATCAAACAAGTTTAAATATTTTATTAAAATTTCATCACTGTTTATCGCGCTAGTTACCCCACTGTATAAACATAGCATATGGCTATGACGTCATCGCTAGCTGCCCAGGAGGTATCATGTAGGTCACACACAACTATCGTTTTTCACTGACAGCTTATGTCCACATAGTTCACCTGCACGAATTATTGGGTCTTGCTTTGACTTCGGTTAACGGTGTTCTCTGGTTAAAACCACTTTGTTTGTATAGCAACTAACATTCATTTTACATGCGATGTCGCAGTTGAACCAATATAGTAATTAAGCGAAGTTAATTCGGTTAATTGATTAAAATTTTGAAATCAAAGTCCCACATTCAAAAAGGCGGTAAAGTTCGTTTTAGTGTTCTTTTGTATCATAGTTAACTTTTTATCAAATTCAGATTGGAACAGATATGTGTTAAATGATAACATCCACTGACATAATATGTTTCTTTCTTTAATCCATCACAGCGGACAATATTTCCACTACGTTAAGACATTGACCTCGTATTCGGACAAGTTAAACATGTAAACGGAAATCCGACGTCCGTAATCAAGCCGATATATAACACAATGCGGTTGCACTCAAGATGTACAGACAGATCGAATAGCATTATAATTGCTATATCACCGTGCTAGAATGGACCTAGAGTTGTGTGAGAGCCGGAAATACACTAACAGTTCAGACGAGTGATACTAGAAATACATTGCACTTTACATCAGTAATGTACAAATATTGTACTACAAATTACGTTTTTATTCGCCAATTGTTTGTTGGTACTTACACACATATATGAGTCACACATGCGCTCGTGTATTCACAGTCCTTACAGGCTTATCAGGGACGTTGCTTTTCGCTTTTATGGATAATCTTTTTTGTAACGGAAGTCTCCCCTTTAAAAATCAAATGTAGTCGGCGTACTGCAAAGGATAACCTTGGACAATACTTTACGCACATACATTAAGAACGGTTTTCCCATAGCGCGGCTCTATGTTTTATCACACAGGATTTCGTGGTCCCATTATGGTAACTACAGGGTAGCTTCTGACCAGACTGCGCAAATGCCCAGGTTTGTCTGGTGCTACGCATAACAACTCATTTTCGTATGACGCGACTCATATCTGAAAGTATTCCATGGTTGTAAAAGCAAACATACATATATCAAGGTCAAAATCTCATGCGCTCATTGTCACATACTCACGATTACGCATGTCCCGTCTGAAATGCCTTTGTTTACTTGTTCAACGTTATGAGTGGCATATATCAAGTACATCTACGTTGAATAGACGGACGCAATAAATCGGTCGCCTCACTGAAGCGTTGCAATTAGATCCGAGGAAAGATAGCAAACTAACAATGAGAATCGTGGATACATAATCACTCGTCCTTATAGAACATTATTGTGTAAGGCACGTTTTAAATAATGTTAAGATATTATACAGTAAATATACTACTGTTGCTGCTGTTACTTTAATTACTATTGCTACTAATACAACTACGAGTCGTTTTGCTTATGATTACGATGGTGAAATTGATAATGATGAAAATGATGATGACAATGATGGTGGTGGTGGTGGTGGTGGTGGTGATGATGATGTTCATTATCGCATTTTCAGTGTTTAGTGTTCAGTTATGTTTAGTCTTTCTTCTGCACGGGTGGGATGGTAGATACGTAGGAATATTGTTATGGTTTTAATAATTTGGATCCACAAGGTCGCATAAGTGTGTTAAGTTCGTGTTTAATTGCATGAGTTAGTTTGTAAACCGCAGTGATTGGTATCGATATGGTTAGCTATTGTGTTGAAAAGCATTTATATACAAAACCCCAGTAATTGTGTACATGGTTTAAAGCTAGATGGAATGATTCAAGCACTTTAGATTAAAGACGGTTTAGAGACGTGTAAATGTCTGATAAACCCACACATGATCGTTTTAGTTCTTCTTGAGTTTCAAAACGTTGGATTTAAAAAATGAGCAATTCGAGTGACTTGTAAACTTGGAATTAATAAGAGAACAAATGGCGGGGAATTTACAAATAGGTTTGTTTATGTATTTATAATGTTTGCTATTTTATTTCCGAATATGTAAAATGAAATTCTACAGTAAAATGTAAACGGTCGGCGATGTTATACGTTACGTGTTTATGCCTTGAAGTATTTCGCAGAATACTTGCTCGAATATGTAAGCATACAATATGATAAACTTCCCCATGCAAAACGCGGTAAAATTCATGTTAAAATCCAGTTTGTATGAGTGACTAATTCACCGAGTTTGCACAATTGGACAACTGTATAAGCTCGAAAATGTCAGTGCTTTAATTGGGTCTTTGTCAGTAAATTATTGTCCATGTGTGATACGGCGACTCAACTTTGACCCCCTATACCACGTTGCTGATACTTAATGAATGTATCCAGTCGTTCGACCTTATGATGGCTAAGGACTTAAAGCAACAATTAAATTGGTTTCATACGTTAAAGTGCAGTTCATTAACATAAAGGGGCTTGTTCATAAAGTTAGATATTAACATGAACAATATGAACTTGAATTTAAATAATTCAAACTGTGATTTAAACTAACAATTATAGAAGTCTTATTAAGGAATAAGACGAACACGTGTAATGTACTCTATTCGAACATATGGTCGCTCTCTCTATGAATGAAACACTTATAACCTTTCCCCAGATAAACATCTACCGGCAGTTAAACAAAGATAATCAAACCATACCTTTTATTATATACTTTACAAATATATGCCGCTTTGTATTATTACATTTGCTGCATTTATGTTTATACATACATAAAGAGTTATATATTAGCTATACTATCTTAAGAAAGTAAGTCTCCATTTTTTTATTTTGTAAAAGTTCCATACACTCATGCAATCAAAACGGATGGATGTCAAAGTCGAATTTAAAGTAATCAGACTCCAAAAATCGGCTCGGAACGGCAAGTAAGGGTGAGAACCGAACTGAACACTAGTCTTACTTCCCTTATAGCGATTCAATATGTCTGCGAACTTAAAGTAATCCGCGATGTCCGTAAAACGCTTACAGTCATGCTTTCAACGTGTTCTCACAGATCAATCAAATTATTTACATTGTATAATATCACGGGTTTATAAAACTACATACGTTTTGCAAGTTGCTGACAATTTTTGACCTCATTGTTGCTGGTCCTTCTAGAGAATTATCAATACCATATGCCAAAAGCACAGTTTATGTCACAAACAATTTTCGCCTCGTCATGCGTACATAAATAAGTCGTATGCCATATGCGGCCAGCGTTGCTCCAAACCAACCTAAACATCCGCGCAGTCTGGTAAGCAGCTACGATGTCCGCTAATTAGACCACGAAACTTTGCTTGACTTTCTAGCGGACAAGGTATCTGCTGACCAGACTGGACCCCTAAAATATATACTAGTCTGACAAGTCTGAATTTTACTACAGCGGTTGGTTTATACTATCTTCGTGCCTTAAGAACGTTCTCGTGTTTAAATTGACTCGTATATGCGTAGCATTTCCGTTCTGTAGATACTCTCACGAGAAAACGAGAGAAAAAGCTGTGAAAGAATACGTGTACAACACATTTAATTGAGCTATAACCTGATCGCTAATCATTTCATTTTGAAATGGCTGATTCTTTTACATGAATAAACATAGCGTTACCACATTTTACTACAGCGGTTGGTATATTACATCTTCGTGCCTTTAGAGCGTTCTCTTGTTTGAATTGACTCGAATATGCGTACCACTTCCGTTCTCCAGCTACTCTCACGAGAAAACGAGAAAAAGGTGGTGAACGCATACGTGTACAACAAATTTAATTGAGCTTTAACGTGATAGCTGGTCATTTCATTGTGAAATGGCTTATGCTTTTATAAACAGCGTTACCAGAATAGCAAGGTATCTTGAAAAATTTAAAGCTAGGTCTTTATTTACGTCAAGATGTTGATTTGCAATTCAGATTGACTCAAATCGAGACCAAAAGATCACGACCATGGCTATTTTTGGATCAAATCAATATGATGGCATATTGTTTTGTTTAACTTACGAAGCGTACAAATATTCTTATTTTCGGGATGTTCAGGGCGTACATGTCTTCTGGTGAACATACGTTTGTATTAATTCAAAACGTATTTACAGAAATTGCCATCGATTTGATCGTGGTATTCGTGTTAAAATGTGTACTTGTTTTAAGCAATTTAAAGCCTTTAACTCAATGGTTGTACACTTATAAAGTATGATTTGGACTCTTTAATCCAAATTAAGGTGAAGCATGACTATCAAATCGATATCTATTACCCAAACGGTATTGCATAAACGGTGTAATATTAACACTGCGGGACGCCTGTATTGTTTACCCCTGTTAATGGAGAGTAGTGAAATGTTCCAATTATCGATCAGGCCTTTAAACAGAATTGAACACTGTACATAGCCATTCGCAAAGTTATAAACGTAAACCTCTAAATTTAAGCATTTGGAGTCAAGGGGGTCGTTGAAATTTGGCAGATCATTTTGCTACGTTTGATTGATTACGAATACGATTTCGGCTGGATTATCGATACCTAAGGTGGCAATAAGCATGATAGATAGGTTTTTAATATCTTTTGAATATTTTAAATAAAGTTGATAAATGTATGGTTCTAGCGAATTATCTATCGTCGAATTATTTCATTGTATGAAAAAGGGAGCATTGGACCGTTTGTTTTACGTTTAACGCAGTGAATTGTAGCAGAAAATCGTACCTATCTTACAAATTAAACGTTATCAATCTTGTATTGAAATCACAATCTTAAGGAGCTTAATATCTGACCTCGCTTTGGAATCATGAACTGATGATTTAGGTTTTATCCCGGAGAAGAAGATGTAAAAAAAAAACATGTATGTATCTGTGAATAGTTTGAAAACTAAAACGCCGTCTTCTATCTTTGCCGACTTATAACAAACATATGGACACGTGTTGATACTCTCTTAAACGCGGACCGTGATATTATGGTAAACACAGTGGATAATATTTATTTCAATATTCAATTGATCGATTAAGTAAATATTTACACAAGAAATTGTAGTTAGATGAACTGAACATAGGCTGTGGTAGGCTTTGGAATGAACATTATTATATGTTTTGCCAGTGAAAAGAATCTCTGCATACAACGTGTTAAAATGTATGCCACCACTTCAATTGGGAATAACCAATAATTTTTGTACGACGGATTATTAAACACAATGGTCGGTAAGTAAACCTTAAAGTGTTTATACTTTCTTTTACTTTAATACCTACACTTGTTTCTGTATTTAATATTCACGTATGTGGGTACATTCGTTGGATTCTTTTCTAAAATATCTTAACCGACACATCATCCAAGCTTCAAGATGGTCCAATATGTTTGCTTTACATATGAATTGGCATAAAGGCATCTTAGCTTTATATCTCCAAACAAACATCACAATTAAGTTGTCATAGACACTTTTAAGATGTTGTTTAAACCAATATCCCAGAACGTCGTATTTGTATAACTCTTTATTTCAATATTTCCCAACCGATATCACATCGATGTTATCATTCACACGTCCTATCTTTATATCTTCGAACGGACATCACAACTACGTTTTCATTGATACGTCTAAGCTTTATATCTACCAACCTACACACACATAGGTTGCAAAGCAATTCAAATGTGTAATAGGCTTTATTGAGATGTTAAAAAATTAATCTTATAACGTATGGTAGGATTCGTTGCGAATAATTTGGCTGTAGCTCAACGACGAATTTTGATCATGTAGTCAATTGTGAATGATAAAATAGAGAAATGTTTCATTAGTCGGAATTAATTGTATGCAACAAATACACTAGTTTGTATATATGTACAAGCAATAGACATATTTGCGACTATGTTTGCTTCCGTTTATTTTCAGTAAAGGGACTGGATTCGCGACTCCCTCGGCTTATATAAATGTTTGTTTTTCCATGCTTATCTTAAGATATATTATTTGTTGAAATCTCTCGTTGTTAAAGATAATATTGTACAAACACGCATTCACCTATATTATCACTGACACTAGCGCTATCGCTGTTTAAGGTCTTTGTTGAAGTGTATTCCCTTCAATGGTTACATTGATAATAGAAATAATATATGACACTCGTTATGGGTCACACAGGTTCACTTGCAATATCTATTAAGCTTGTTTACGGTGTTTCGTTAATCCAAATTTGTTGTGCAATTCAAAAATAAAAGGTTTCATTTTCCTCTCAAATATTGGTAAGACCCTTGTTTTTAACTGATAAAAACAGCTATTTATTAATAGTATTGGTAACAAGGTGTATGCTTTGTTTGTTGTGTGTTTAGGTTCTTATCAGTTTGTTCTATCCGGCATTCAAATAATAAAAAAGCCTTTCTTCGAAGTTTAATTCCTTTTAGTCATTTAAAATAATACAAAAATAAAGCTGCAATATACTTGTAGCCTGCATGTGCTCCATTTTGCTGTTTCAAAACATCTGTCAGTCGTGTAACGATTGTTTCGTCATTTGTTCAACTGACAATTGTTCTCTGAATATCAAATATTTATTTTCATTCGGTTTTCAATTATTTTATGAGACGGTATATCACATAATTTATCTGATGTACCCATTTACTCGGGGTTCGTTTTGCCAAAATCTTCAAGCGAAGATTTGAGAGATCGTTGCTGAATGAGAATGCCGACCACATACGTCCTTGGTCGCTAACCTTGAACTGCGATCAAATATTGGCCGCATCGTTCTAAATTGTGCATATTCCCATAGGTGTGTTTACGATGGCTTGCCAAATAAAAAACACTGAATAACTATTGGGTTTATTTTGTAAACCATGCTCCCAGATCATTTAACTTTGTGTCCACCTTTCGCTTTCGAAACTTTGAATAAGTGTGTTAACATAAGGCAATAATATGTTTTAGCTTTTCTAAACATTTTGCGTAGTCAACTAAATATGATGTCTTAAATATGTAGTTGCTCTATAAAACAAACAACAGAAAACGCAGTGCAGTCTTTGGCTTTTATTACGATCTTTCAAATGTGTTGGCATTCCAAAAAGATATATCTTTATATGAATGTATGCACAAATAGTTAGATATAACTTGATAGTTGTGGAACAAGTATATAGAGGATACTTATATTTAGAAAATATTTTTTAATTATTATGCCAGATTGAAGTCGTATTAGGTATATAGATGGAAAACACGAAAAGTAGCAGACACACACTATAAAATTAAAACTCAGGATTAAAGCTTACATCCAATGGTCGAGTGACACAAACTTTAAACCACTGTAAACAATGACGCTAAATTGTCTTCGCTGCATTGTATTTCGGTGATCAATAGTTGTTGGGTTTAGTTCAATAGAAAACTTGGTCACTGGGCTACAAGATACATGATATGAGTGTGACGTCAACAAAGTTTACGTTTATCTGGCTTGAATCGTTGCTGTGTAAATATTTGATTTAAAAAGCATAGCTCTTTATGTTACACATTTATCTTCTGTGCATCATTCGAGTACTCTGAATAAAAGTACAGGTCTATCAATTGAACAGAATAATTGTTAAGCTAAAGCGTATTATACAAAATTGCATCTTACTTAAAATAAAAATTGCGTCTCACTTAAAAGCAATTCTCTTTTATCTGATTCGTTTATTTTTGAATTCGGTCGCATTATTTGCGAAGGGTCCCGAAACGTTATACACTGTTTGGACAGCCAAATAGATGTATTGAAGAAGCTCAAAATCGAATGACTGTTAATGCGCCTTTCTTAATATTCGATCGGTTTTCGATTCGGGACTTTGATAAGCGTTGTGCTGAAATGGGATTTAAATGTAAACACTCGAGTCTTTACCTCAAATTAGGTTGATTAAAAAGTGTGTGTTTAAAAACCGACTGACACAATTCTATGTTTAAAAGACATACATACGAATTCCTTTGTATCTGATCAAAACGTGAATTAGTCTAAGGCATGGAAACACTGTTTGTGTCAAATGAGGATATGTGTGTAATAGTTTAATACTAATAATAATAACACTATCTGCTTTCACTGAATTTTCCGTTTAAAGAAAATCTCTTCTAAACATAAATGTTTGTTATGACTACAAAATCATTAAATTTATTTGCTCCGAAACGAGCCTTATCTATTGATCTAAGCCAAAATCTAGTTCAATAGGTGCCATTTCTTTATAGTTTGAATAATTATATGTTTGCTTATATTTGCTGCTGTTTGATTTGCTCTTGTATGATTTCCGTGCCTATACCTTTGTGGTTTTGAGTTTTTTTTGTCTTTGTAATTATAATTTGAACGAAATTGGATTTAACATAACGTGTTATAATAATATTTATTTCACAAACCATAATAACCTTGAAATGCCAGCTTAACATTTATCAACGTAAATTGGAACAGGCTGTCAACATAATATATGAGTTAGCTATTGGGGTTAACGCAGTGAATTGTAGCAGAAAATCGTACTCATCTCTCGAATTATACGTTATCAATCTTGTATTGAAATCGAAATCTTCAAGAGTTAAATATCTGACCTCGCTTTGAAATCATAAACTGAGGATTTAAGTTTTAATCCCGGAGACCAAGGTGTTAATGAAGAATGTAGTTTGAAAACTGAAAGGCCGTCTTCTAAGTTTGCCGATTTAAAACAAAGCATATGGACACGCTTTGATACGCTCTGAAACGCGGACCGTGATATTAAGGTTAACACAGTAGATAATATTTATTTCAATATTCAATGTAAACGATTAAGTAAATATTCACACTAGAATTTGTAGTAAAATTAACCGAACGTAGGCTTTGGTAAGCCAAGAAACCAAACGGCTATCTGGAACAATTAGAAAACAGTTGCTTCTGTGTATTACATGTCTTAATAAACATCAAGCTTATGCTCGTATGTTTCGCCAATTTAAAGAACCTCTACATAAATTGATGCTCGGGGAAAAAGTGTCTACATGTATTCCGCCACTTCGATTGGATAGGTACACTTATTGCTATACGACGGATTATTAAACACAATGACCGGTAAGTTAACCTTACAGCATGTGTGTTTTTACTAAATTTCACTTTAATACTTACACTAATTTCTATATTTAATATTCACGTATGTACGGGAGTACATTCGTTGGGTTCTTTTCTTAAAATATCTTGACCGACACATCATCCACGTTTGGAGATGGCCCAATATGTTTGCTTTATATATATCTTTTTACAAATTGGCATAAATGCATCTAAGCTTTATATCTCCAAACAGACATCCAAATTAAGTTGTCATAAACACGCCTAAGATGTATATCTTCCAACCGATATCAAAACTATGGAGTCATATACACGTTTAAGATGTATAAACAAACATCCCAAAACGTCTAGGCTATAGTTATAACCAAACCGATATCACGATTATGTTTCATAGACATGTTTAAGCTTTGAATCTCCGAACCGACATCAAGACTAAGTCACACGTCTTATCTTTATTTTTTTCAAACGGCATCACAACTATGTCGTTATTGATACGTCTAAGCTTTATATCTCCCAACCGACAGCATAACTATGTTTTCATTGAAGCATCTCAGATTTATATCTCCAAAACGACATAAGAAATTATGGTGTCATTCATACGCCTAAGCTTGATATCTCCAAACCGATATCCAAACTATTTTGCCTTTGATAGGTATGATCTTTATATCTCCCACACGACATCACGACTATTGTCTCCACTCTATATCTAACAACCAACACAACACATGTCGCAAAAGACAACAACAAATTTGTAATTATACTTCATGTCGATTAAAAAAATATATAATTCAGTATCTTATGGGAATTTAGCTTACTCCGTGTGCTTGGTTTCGTTGAAAATAATTTGCCTTCAGGTCAACGTCGAATTCAAACCATGTAGTTATTTGTGATAATGATGAAATAGTCATTATTTCATTAGTTGGTATTAATTTAATGCAACAAATACACTAGTTTGTGTATATGTGCAAGCAATAGACGTATTTGCGACTATGCTTTCTGTTGTTTATTTTCAGTTTAGGAATTGAATTCGCGACTCTCTCATCTAAATGTTCTATAAATGTTCGATTTCCTATGCTTATTGTAAGTTTAAATGCCCGGATATATTTTTTTGTTTAATCTCTTGTGATTAAAGATAATGTTGTACAAAAACGAAGATACGTATATCACCAATGACACTATCTCTTTCGCTATGTGAGGTCTAGGTTAAAGAGTACTTCAATGCTGAAATTGATAATATAAATAATATCTGACACTCGTAATGGGTTACACAGGTTAACATGTAAAAACTATTTAGCTTGTTAACGGTCGTTCGTGAATCCAAATTTAGTGTGCAATTGCTTTGTTGTTGCTGTCATCATCGTCGTCTTATTCGTCGCTTTTGTTATTGTTGTCTTGCTTTATTCTCGAAATAAAATAGAAAGATTAAATAATAAAGTACTGGACTTCCTTTTTAAATTGTGTCAGACCCTTGTTTTTAACTTAAAATGAATTTGTAGTATTTGCAAAATGGTCTGTTTGTTGGTTTTCTATCATTTAAATAACAAATAGCCTTTTCTTAATGTTGAATTATTTCAAGTCATTTAACACAAACACAATATACCATTCGATTGCATGTACCCGACTTTCCTGTTTCAAAACGTGTTTCAGTCGGGTTACGATTCATTCCGTCATTTGTTAAACTGACAACTGTTCTGTGAGTACCCAATATTGATTTTCATTTGGTTTTGTATGATTAATGGGACTGTATATCACACAATTTATCTGATGTTCCCATTTACTTGGGGTTTGTGTTTGTCAAAATCTTTAAGCGAAGATTTGAAAGATATTGGCTCGACATGAATGCCTACCACGTTAGTCCTTGGTACCTTACCTTGAACTGCGATCAAATCTTGGCCGTTTCGCCGTCAATTGTGCATATTCCCATAGATTGTTAACAAGTACATGTACAAGTTTAAGCTATATCTTATAAGTATCGTATGGACGTTTTAATATTGGTCACACTGGTTTGCCAAATAAAAAAACTGTTAAACTATTGGCTTTATTTTGTAAACCATGCGCACAGATGATAATTCGATTGTGTGACCGCTTTCCGCTGCCGAAATAAGTTGGATAACTTAAGAAAATTATATACAGTTGTATTTTCAACTTTTTTAAAGTTGTGCGTGGTCAACTAAATATGCCCAATAAAATATATTATTGTTCCATAAAAAGAACTCAGTGCAGTCTTTTGCTTTTAACACGATCTGACACATGTGTTGGCATTTTCAAATTAGCTAGATTTGGTTATATTTGTCGTATATAGGTTACTTATGTTTTAAAAATATTTTTTACATACTTATGCGAGTTACAAACTGTAGCATGTATATAGGTGGAAAACACGAAAAGTAACAGATACATAATGTCAACAATGACGCTTACACTTCTCTCGCTACATTGTATTTCGGTAATTAATAGTTGTTGGGTTTAGTTCAATAGAAAACTTGGTCACTGAGCTACAAGATACATTATACCAATCTCTTGCACGACGGTTACATTACATTCACCTCTGTGATGGGCTCAGAGAGCGTCTCATTCATGTCATGATCATTCCATGCGTTCATCATGAAGGTTACAGTATACTAAACAATCTCTTGCACGACGGTTACATTACATTCACTGCTTTCAAGAAAACCATCTATCCATCTATCTATCGATACTGTCTAACTCCCCTTGCTTTGTTTGATAAATACAACAGAACTGACCGTCTCCTCTCTGTAAATACAAGTTTGCCGTCGATGCATTGCATAACGTCACTCAATTTGTTCATTTGTTCACATCTGTTAAGTGCGCGGAATGATTCCATCTGCGTAAATGGGCAATAAAATAGTTCAAAAGAATTGCATTACAACTACCAAGTTTTTGCACAATGTATCGTATATTCAAAATACCTATTTCATTATTTCACGCCTCTGATCATACAAATCCAATCAAATATACT
Organism: Dreissena rostriformis; assembly: GCA_007657795.1. Taxonomy (NCBI): domain Eukaryota; kingdom Metazoa; phylum Mollusca; class Bivalvia; order Myida; family Dreissenidae; genus Dreissena; species Dreissena rostriformis. Next base: position 172,618 of record VMBQ01000123.1, on the reverse strand, counting down.
TTGAATGCGTTTGTTCGGTTTTGACAAGATTCATGCCAAGATTCTTGGCAAGATGGCTGCTGAGCCCAACGCAGAGGTGTATGTGAGACCATGGAACGACAACTCTGCGTGGAGATTGACATTATACGAGTGTGACGTCAACAAAGTTAACGTTTATCTGGCTTGAATCGTTGCTGTGTAAATATTTGAACAAGAAAGTCATAGCTCTCTGTGTAATACTTTTATCTTTTGTGCATAATACGAGTAATTAGTATAAAATTACCTGTCAAACAATTAAACAGAATAACTTTAAGCTAAAGCAGTCCTGTAGTATACTGCTCAAACATGTATTTATTGGTATATATGAATTATGTGCGGATACAGATGTTTTGTTGAGTTTTATCCAAAACACTTTAAAACGAATTAAATTGTCTTTTTTCTATGAAGTCTGTACTGTAATACAAGAATAAAATCCCTTCCCACAATCGTAGCCGAACGTGTGATAACGAAAAACCCAGTGCATACTTGTAATACAAATACCATTTATCAGTTATGGCCAAGAATGTCTCGTAGTTGGCTGTAAGAATAGCCACAATTATGCTACGATAAAACTATTATTGTCCTTCGTTTTGGAAAAATCGTAATCTCTCTCTTGCCATACCAATTGTATCCTTGAAAATACGTTGTTCTCGAGGGTTTAGTGGCCCACATGGGCAATATATTATGTGCTTTATTTAAAAAAAAAATCGGCATGATTGATATGATTATTACTAATCAGATTTACCAAACAATATACATGTACATGTTAATGTAACTTTTCCCAAGTTTAGATTAAATGTTAATTTTATAAATTGCGTCTCACTTAAAAACCAATTCTAAAACTGATCCGTTTATTTTTTGAATGCGTTCGCATTATTCGCAAATGGTCCTGAACTCTTATACATTGTTTAAACAACCAAATTGTATTATTGAAAAAGCTCAAAATCGACTCACTGTTAATGCTTCTTTCTTTATATTCGATCGGTTTTCGTTTCGGGACTTCGATAAGCGTTGTGCTGAAGTGGCATTAACATGTAAACACTCAAGGCTTGACCTTAAAGAAGGTTGATTGAAGGCCGTGCGCTTAAGACACCGACCGGCAAAATTCTGTGTTTAGAAGTAATACATACGGACTCCGCTTTTGAAAAACATATACCAATATATTCGATCAAAACGTGAATGATTCTAAGGCGTGAAAACACTGTTTGTGTCAGGTTGCATCGCCAAAAATAAGTACGTAGCGGTTTAATAATACAAAATAGTAAATAAGACTGTTGACTGTTTTATATTAAGATCTATGGCACTATTATATACATTAACAGTTTCTGTCTACTGAATTTAATTTAATTAAAGCAAAACTTTAAAAATAGCGCTCTGGGAAAGACCGGCTGAATGCATGTGCGCAAAGTATCTTCCCAGATTAGCATGTACCGTCCGCACAGACTAATCTGGGACGACACTTTCCGCTTTCATAGAATGTTTTGTTTAAATAAAGTCTCTTCCTAACGAAAATCCAGTTATGGCGGACAGTTGACTAAATAAGAGGTCGACACTAAAATCCGTACAGTATAATCGAGTCTAAAACTGCACAGAATTGTTTTAAAATAGAACCTTTTTTATTATCTACTAAAACATTTCATTTATTTACTGCGAAACGAGCTTTATCAATTGATCTAAACCAAAGCCTAGTTCAATGTGTGCCATGTGCTTAAAGTTTGAATTATATATATTGAATTATATGTTGTTTATGTTTACCACTGTTTGTTCTTCACTTGCAGGATATTCGTGCCCAAACCTTTGCTATTTGGAGTCCTATAATTTGTTCAATTGCAATTTGAACGCATTTTGATTTTGCAACAATTGGTATAGTTTTCTTATTTGAACAAATCTTAATAGCATTGAAATGCCAGATTAACCTTTGTCAACGTAAATTGGAACACCTCTCCAACAATACTCGTAGAGTTATTAAAAGTCTTGAAACTCTGTGACATTGGTTTAAAGAGGAATTTCAAATGAAGAAGAGGTTTGAGAAGTTTTCACATTATTACGATGTGTTCAATTACACCCAGTGTAAACATCCACGATTATACCAAACTCATGTATGTGTCTGCCCCGGACTTGAGCACTAAACGTTATTCCAAACGCTATTTACTTTTGCTTATTGGAAAGAACATTATTAATGTGACTTCTATGTGTTAAATAGATTAGCAAACATGACGCTGATTATAAAAACGCTCTTATCAAATAAGTTTAAACATTTCATTTAAATTTCATCACTGTTTATCGCGGTAGTTATCGCACTGTATAAACATATCATACGGCTATGACGCCATCGCTAGCTCCCCAGGAGTCTCATGTAGGTCACACACAACTATCGTTTTTCACTGATAGGTTATGTCCACATAGTTCGCTGACATGAATTGTTGGGTGTCGCTTAGACTTCGGTGAACGGTGTTTTCTGGTTTAAACCACTGTGTTTGTGTAGCAATTAAAATTCATCTAACATGCGTTGCAGCAGTACAACCAATACAGAAATTAATCGACGTTAATTAAGTGTATTGATTTAAATTTTGCAAACAAAGTCGCCTATTTAAAAAAAACTTACAAATTTGGTTTAGTGTTCTTTTGTATCATAGTATACTTTTTTAACAAATACTGGTGGGAATTGTTATGTTTTAAATGTTCATATTCACTTAAATAATTTGTTTCTTTTGTTCATCCAACACAGCAGACAATGTTTCCGCAACGTTAGGTCATTAGCCTTACGTTAGGACATACGTATCATACTCGGCCAAGTTGAACCTGTCAACGGAAATCCGACATCCGTCGATATAATACTCTAGCTGTACACACTGACCGAATTGAATAAGAATTGATCTAGCACTATGACTGAATGGATCTTAAACTGTGAGTGCCGGAAATACCCTAGCATTTCAGAAGAATGATACATTGCGCACTACATCAGCCATATTCAAATCGCCCCATCGGTGCAAAATAGGCACCACGTGACATTAAATTTCAATGTCACATGGTACATTTTGCACCAAGGGGGCGAAACATTGTACTTCACATTGCTTTTGTATTCGCCTAGAATTACACGTAAGAATTACACAATAATTACACTAAAACATTTACTGGAAATGTACGACAATGGCTCTTGTAAGAGATCCGCTATAATTTAACGTTAATATAACAAAATCATTACATTATCATTGTACATTAATTGTACTAAGATTCCACTATCATTCTCTAGAATAACTCATAAATAGTACACAATAATTATACTTTCAATGAACTGCAATTGTACGACAACTGCATTAGAATTGTACATAAATAGTACAGAATAATAACACTAACTTTATACAAGAAAACTAAGAAGAATGTACGGTACTACTGTAACATAAGGAATGCGTTTGAATCAGACGTAAACATGAAATCATTACACTAGCAGTGTATAACAGAATGACGCCATTAAAATGACAATTGTCGTTGGTAATACAATCATACTTTATATGTGATTTCAAAAGTGTCGATCATAAACAAATATTTATTTGATAAACAACCACTGTGAAAATCATAATAAAAGTAAAATGTATCATGATAAGCAAATTAGTATTAATTAGGAGCCCGAAAACATTGACGTGATCTTACAGACCTCTATTTGCATACTTTGTCCCGTAAATAAATATATGCTATAAAAAGCGGTTCTTTCCGTAAATAACAAGTTTACAAGTTAATTAAATGAGGACTACGTGAAAGAAGCAAACAACTCAAAAATGAAGCTTGCGGAGCAATAATTAGTGAACAAATATAAGAAAGTGTCCACTGCCAAAGATGTCCGCGGATGAATTTATTTGAGCAGAAACACTTTCTTTTTAAAATGTCCTTGTGTATTCTCCAATATTTTATGTAAACTGCAGTGTTAACTAAACAACGTAATTTTCTTATTAGATAAAGTGAAACCGGTTTAGAAAACTGAATAATCGGTCATTACCCGTAACTTTAAAAGCTTGCCAATTTTCTTCTGTGTAAAATGCATTGGATTTCACTCGCACTTGAAATTTGAGTTCTTAACATGTAGATATCGAATAATTTTTAAACGTTACTTGTGGTTTAGAACTCATGTATACAGATCAGTTGGATTACGTTTATCAAACCAATCTGGATTTGTTTTGTTTTTCATTTTGGTTTTGCCAGTGATTGAGAGCTCGGTTTCGATATTTTATTTTCCGTACAACTAGATGTTTATTTAAATGCGGTTTGAAATAAGGAAATAAAGTCTTTGCGTCTATTGTGCTGAACTTTTTGTTTTGTCGCTGTTTCTATTGAATGAAACTAAATATTTGCGCACGAATGTGACGAAATCAACTGGTGTGCTATACTTAAGCGGAAGATTTTATGTTTGGTATAGAGATATTACGTAACAAGAGCCGGACTGACGTAGTGTTTTAATACTGTGACAGTAATATATGTGTATTAGTCGTGTACTGCACTTGGTTTAATCATTGTGTAGTTTAATCTTATAAACAGTGTTCGAAAATATACTTCGGAACTGAGGAAATAAATTACTAGTTTAGAATGTCAGGACCTGAAAAAGGAACAATTACTTAAATTGTTGCTTTGAATAGTGTGTGAGGGATATAAAAGAAACAATCCAGTTGAAAATTAGCTAAGATTTTTAGTCGGTAATTAGTAAGTGGAAACAACATGGATTTATATGTCGCAGGTACTTTTTTTTCTCAGAATGTGCAACAGTATGGAATTGAAAAATCAAAACAGTGTCAACACTTTTAAGTGAATTTCACTCTATTCGAATTGTAGATTTACTTGTTATTATATAACCTAATAAATGTTCTTTTTTAACAGTAACTTTCTAAATGATGTGAACATTTTTTTTTTAATATTAATATTTATTATTGAGAAAACACTCAGAGCGGAATGTAGTACCATATTTTTCAGAAAACACTTTTTTGTAAAACAATCATTTTTGTAACACCCGATAAAAAAAAATCTTTTTCTACAAATATCGCATTTTTATTCTATATAATTAGTATACGTGTTTCCGTCAATCTCCGTCAGTACTGTCGAGCAATTAATTTGGTTCTTCGTTGGTTCGCGCACATACCACTGATAAACACGTATTCTGTACTGTCAAAAAGATTGTTGCTATAAAGGTCATATCTTCAAATATGAATATAAATGAATTAATCACGAAAAGAAAATATGAAGTAGTCTATAAAAGGAAACTTAAAATTTATTAAAAAAAATATGTCAACGTGACATGGACAATGACACCTACGGCTTTATAACACCTACGTTAGTTTACTTTTGAAGCAAACCACCGTAACGCTATATATACAAATATATGAATACGACATGGTAAATGCAAACTGTCAACACACGTAGACGCAAACGTTATTTTGTGGTTTTAAGGCTATTTTGAGACTCGAAATGTCTGGATTAGTGTTTATATTGTGACGCTTACATACATATCGCGAATTTAAGCCCGTGTTGCACGTATATTGCATATGGAGATGGATATTACTGAAATGGAAGGTCCTGGCACTTCTAAACGCGCCAGGACGGAGCAAAGTAATCGGAGGAGTTGCACTAATTGTAAGTTATTGTGAATTGACCAATTGATCCTTTATTTCATTACGTTTACAAATCATGTTTGTTTTTAATATCTCTGATGTAAATAACACTATATGCATAACGTCAATCGATTTAATTGACTTAATCACACTAAACAATAACCTTTGACAAAAAGAAAGATGGAACGTTCTGTGGTTCTGCAACTGGTCAGATGACCACTGAATATTTGTGTTTTGAGTTGACTGATTAAGATTGTATGAGTCGCGCTTTGGAAAAACCGGGCTTAAATAGTGTGCGTGAAGTATCGTCCCAGATTAGCACATGCTAATCATGGACGACTTTTGTCCGCTCGTATCGCAGTTTAAGTATAAATGAAGTCTTTTCTCAATAAAAATCCAGGCCAGGGAAAAAGTGTCGTCCAAGATTAGCCTGTGCGGATTGCCCAGACTAATCTGAACGATAATTTACGCACATTTGTTAAGCCCGGTTTTCCAAGTGTCCGTGTCGTATATTTCAGTAATAACTAAAATCAAATACTTACACAAAGAATTAACTTCAAATAAATATAATGCAAAACTAAAGCTGCTACGGCGGTAGAAAAAAACCTTTGTTATACAATATGTGCCTTTATTTATGGCAATGAACCAACTGTCAAACAGTGAGACACGAATCAAATGCACTAGACACGAAAAACACGTGCATAGCAAACGTACAAACATGAACAAAACTGGGGTCACCACTTTGGCACGGTCAATTCAAAAGCATTTGGGTTTAAAACTAACGAGCCCCAAACCGCTAACTTGGCCCAGAATTATTCATTACAAATTGTGTACATAAAAATTAACCATATATCATCACAATTCGAATTTAATAGTAAAATTAAAAAATGCATTTAAGTAAAATTATTAAATTATTATTCAATATTTGTATACAGACCAGAACAACAGAGCCGTTACTTTCTGAGGCACGATGAAATAAATCAAACCGAGGCAAACAACCTTGGTAAAACAGAAAAGTGGAGCGTTCTATGCTCGTCTACTAATTATGTATCATGAACTAGTACATGCTATATGACGCAATACATTCTGTTTGTAAACTAAATTATGTGATGCATGCACGAGGTTAATGAGTTGTTAAGTACGCGTGAAATGGAACGTATTATATCATTACTGTGATTTAGTGTAAAAATCCCCATTATTTTCCATTGCATACTATTGCCAGGGTTTTCTCTCGCCCTAAGCTGTTACTACCTTCTTGATATAAAAATGCCCTGATTAGAAATAATTGTAAACTGTAGAAGTTTTAATGCGTCTCATGTCCGCGAAAACGTATATTTATATGCACAAATTGTCACCGTTGTTATGAAAAATTTCGTCCTGAGTTTTAAAGTGTCCGAATTGTTTTCCCCCACCAAATGGTTGACATTTGATAGATGGACTGTGTACTGGGTCCGGGAAGGTGACAAATCGAAATACGTTCTATATAATGGCTTTTCTTCCAGCGTTATCCGCGTTCGTATTTTGTTAAGCACTCAACCCTTTGTTTTAAGAAGAATATATATGCAACATTAGTATAAAATTATGCGTCTTTATCGTTAACTTCAGGTAATATATTTTTCTCTAGATAATGTTGGGTTTGGTTTGGGATATTGTCAATTAGTCAATTTGTGTGAAATTATGCCTTTAATCCTTTTTTTATTGTCATCAACTTTTTCTCATTCACGTGCTTACTGCTCTCATTACTTACGGCTGACGTCAGTTAATTTCCGTGTTCTATGGCCCAAATACGCATCTAACCAGCTTTTTAATACCGTGCAATAAATGCGTGCTGTGTAATGAAACATCCATTGAGGTGCGGATTTAAGTCGTGTTCTGAGAAAACCAGGGCATAATGCATGATAGATTAGCCTGTTCAGTCCGCACACTTTCCGCCTAAATTGGATTTTTTTTAAGAAGAGACTTCATTTAAACGAAAAATGTCATAAAAGCGGAAAGTGTCGACCCTGATTAGCCTGTGCGGACTGCAAAGGCTTATCTGGGACGACACTTCACGCACATGCATTATGTCCAGTTTTCTCAGAACGCGACACATGTATCGGCGGGTTTCTAATTCCTTTTAAAGCGGAGGTCACTGAATCCGTTAAACTTTAAAAATAATTGAGAACAGAATTAATTTCCTGTGCTTAAGGCGGTTTTTATGGATTCAAGTCTTATAAGTATATTCAAAGTATTGTATATAAAAAAAACAAGCAAAACAAATATATGAAGAAGACATAAATGATGATATTAATAATAATAATAAGACGAAGAAGAAACCGGCGTCCCCACATGTCTTTTAATGCCCCCCCCTTCGAAGAAGAGGGGGTATACTGTTTTGCTGGATGTCGGTCGGTCGGTCGGTCGGTCGGTCGGTCGGTCGGTCAAGTCAGACCGTCTGTCGGTCGGTCGGTCGGTCTGTCTGTCGGTCGGTCTGTTGGTCTGTCGTTAGACCAGCTCGTTTCCGATCAATAACTTGTGAACGGATTGACCGATTGGCTTGATACTTCACATGTGCATTGGCTTTGGACAGTAGATGACCCTTATTGTAATTTGGGTCACTAGATCAAAGGTCAAGGTCACTGTCACAATACGTGTGAAAATCGTTTCCGATCAATAACTCGTCCACGAATTGACCGATTGGCTTGATACCTCACCTGTGCATTGGCCTTGGACAGTAGATGACCTCTATTGGAATTTGGGCCACTAGGTCAAAGGTCAAGGTCACTGTTATAATAAGTTTGAAAATCGTTTCCGATCAATAACTCGTCAATGAATTGACCGATTGACTTGATAGTTCACATGTGCATTGGCCTTGGACAGTAGATGACCACTTTTTATATTGGGGCTACTAGGTCAAAGGTCAAAGGTCAAAGGTCAAGGTCACTGTGATATTAAGTATTAATTGGTTTCCGTTCGATATATCATCAAAGGATTGAGTGATGGGCCTTATATACTGTACATCATACATCAGATTAACTCTTATGGTCAGTCAAGGCCCTGTTTTTTTTTTCGGGGGGGGGGGGCATATGTCTTCGACCGCGGAACTCTTGTTTACATTATTATGATAAAGCTGAATGTCAAATGTTTAACCGTCCCAAAGTGATTCTGTGTTTTTTGGTAGAATTAACATGTCGGTTTCGCGAATTTAAATTTCGTTTTTGAGAACAATATACGTTGTAAAGCGTCGACAGCTAGTAAAATGGATCGTTTTTCTAATTAATTTGTATCGTGTACTACTTTAATTAACAACAAACGAAATACTGCTTGAGTTAAGTGCATTAACATTAAAAGACATTATGCTTATGAACTAGATACTAATCTTTATGCAATAAAATGTAGGTACACATCCACGCCTAATTACCCAATTGAACTAGAGTAAGATTGAATTGACGTGCAAACCACTTTATCAATTGAAGTATTATACTCTCTGTAGACAATGTCAAGAAAGTGTCTATTTGTAAGGAGTTAATTATTGTGTTATTAATGTTCAGGACCATAAGTTCTCCAGCAATCAATGTCTTATTTGCGCATGCACCGAGTGTAGGGGAATACTTCTGATTCGTAGACATTTTGATGTTTCGGGACTTTAAACGACGAACATCTTTAGTTGCTGCTTTTTTATGGTTCATGAGTATCCCTTGTTTAACTCATGCAGAATTCTAAGCGTTTGTTAAGAATATTCTGGCATGCTTGGGGTAAACGGAGCTATGCGTGTTAGTTTATATTCAAGCCGGTCGTGACCCGTTCTGTCATTGCCTTAAATTGATTGTGACGTCGTACGTAACTGCCAAATTTCAATATCTTGGTCACTTTGAACTGTCCGATTTATTGTATAAACACTTATAAAATTTGAAATATAAGCCATGGAACCATACTTTTAACGACCTGTGTCTTTAAATCTTAAGGGTATACGGCATTAATGATAAATAGATATAACAATTAATGTTGATCTTTTTTCGTGTGCACATAATTTACTGGATTGTTTTTACTTAAAGAGTGTCTTATTTTACTTGGGATTATTGCTATAACAAAAAATGCGTGGACTTTGTAACGGCAAAAATTATGCATTCGAATTATTAAACATTAACTTGATAGAAAGAAAAATACGAACCACTGTCGTTTGAAAATAACCCCTTAGTGTAGACGCGTTCGTCAAACAGTGACGCTAACGTCAAACCGCTTGGTAATTGTGAAACGATTGTGGAAATGTATCATGAAAAGCAAATAAGTATTATTCTCATAGCCTGAAAACATTGACATGATCTTACTGACCTCTATTTACATAATTTGCGCGGTAAAATAATTAGATGTCGTAAGAATCGGTTCTTTCCGTAATCAACAAGTTTACACGTTAATTAAACTAAGGACTCCATGAAGGTTCACAAACTCAAAAATGCAGCTTGCGGAGCAATAACAAGTGAACAAAGATAAAAAAAAAAAGTGTCCACTATAAAGTATGGACGCAGTTGAATTTATTTGAGCAAAAACACTTTCTTTTTGAATGTCCTTGTGTATTCTTCAATATTTAATGTAAACTGCAGTGTTAATTAAACAACGTAATTATATAATTAGATTTACAGAAACCGGTTACAAAACTGAATACTCGGTCATTACCCGTAACTTTAAAAGCTTGCCAATTTTCTTCTGTGTACAATGCATTGGATTTCACTCGCACTTGAAATTTGAGTTCTTAACATGAAGATATTGAATAAGTTTTAAACGTTACTTGTGTTTTAGAACTCGTGTTTACAGACCAGTTGGATTACGTTTATCAAACCAATCTTGATTTGTTTTGTTTTTCACATTGGTTTTGTCAGTTAATGAGAGCTCGGTTGGTTTCGATATTTTACTTTCCATGCAACTAGAGGTTTATTTAAACGCGGTTTGAAATAAGGAAATAAAGTCTCTGCATCGATTGTGCTTAACTATTTGTTTTGTCGCTGTTTCTATTGAATGAAACTAAATATTTGCGCACGAATGTGACGAAATCAACTGGTGTGCGACACTGAAGCGGAAGATTTATGGTTAGGTATAGAGATATTACGTAACAAGAGCCGGACTGACGTAGCGTTTTAATATTGTGACAGTAATATATGTGTATTAGTCGTGTACTGCATTTGGGTTAATCACTGTGTAGTTTAATAACTTTGTAGTTTAATCACTGTGTAGTTTAATCATTGTGTAGTTTAATCTTATACACAGTGTTCGAAAATATATTTCGGAACTGAGGAAATAAATTAGAAGTTTAAAATAGTAGGGCTGAAAAAGGACAATTGCTTTAATTGTTGCTTTAAATAGTTTTTTAAGGGAAATAAAAGAAACAATCCAGTTGAAAATTAGATAAGATTTTTATTCCGCATTTCGTAAGTGGCGAATTGCATCGACATGGATTTATATATCGGAGGTAACATTTTTTTCTCATAATGTTCAACAATATGAAATCGAAAAACCGAAAAAGTGTTAACACTTTAGCGAATTTTACTTAATTCGAAATATTCATTACTGAGAAAACACTCAGAGCGGAATGTAGGGCCATATATTTTATAAAACACTTTTATGTAAATAAAAAATAATCATTTTTGAAACTCCTGATTAAAAAAAAAAGATCTCGTTCTACAAAAAACACATTTGTGTTATGTTTAATTTTATACATATTTCAATCTCCGTCAGTACTGTCGTGCAAATTAATTTCGTTCTTTGTTGGTTCTTGCACATACCATTGATGAACACGTATTCTGTACTGTCAAAAAGATTGTTACATTCATGTCGTATCTTCAAATATGAAAATTAATGAATTTATCACGGAAAAAAAATGGAGTACTAAGTAGTCTTTAAAACAAAACTTAACATTTATAAAAAAAAAGTCAACGTGACTTGGAAACTGACACTAACGGCTTTATAACACCTACGTTAGTTTACTTTTGAAGCAAACCACCGTAACGCTATATATACAATTATATCTATACGAGATGGTAAATGCAATCTGTCAACACACGTAGGCGCATACGTTATTTTATGGGTTTAAGGCTATTTTGAGACTCGAAATGTCTGGATTAGTGTATATATTGTGACGCTCATAAAATTGCAAGTGGAGATGGATATTACTGAAATGGAAGGTCCAGGTACTTCTAAACGCGCCAAGACGAAGCAAAGTAATGGGAGGAGTTGCACTTATTGTAAGTTATTGTGTATTGACCAATATATACTTTCATTATACTTTCATTAATTAAGTTGACTTATCACGTTTGTTTTTAATATTTCTGATGCAAAAAACATATTCATAATTTCAATAGATTCGATTGATTTTAAACAAGTGGAACAACAGCATTTAGCAAACAAAAAGATGGGGCGATCCGTGGTTAAGATGACCAGTGGATATTTGTGTATTGTGTTGACTGGTTAAGATTGTATGGGCCGCGCTCTGGAAAAATCGGGCTTAAAGCATGTCAAAACTGGTATAATCGGGCTTAAAGCAGTTGCATGAACTATCGTCTTAGATAAGCACAGGCTTACAAAGAACGACATTTTCGTATAAAGGAGTTCCATCCTAAATAAAAATCCAGGCCATTCGAAAAAAGACGTCCCTTATTAGCCTGTGAGGACTGCACAGACTTATATGAAACGATACTTGTCGCACATATATCAAGACCGGTTTTCCAAGAGTCAGGCGCGTATATTGCAGTAATAACTACAAGTAAATACTTACACAAACAATAAACTTCAAATAAACATAAAATGAAACTTAAGCTGCTCCGATAGGAGAGAAAACGCGTGTTATACAATGCGTTGCTTTGTTTATGGCAAGGAAACAATTGTCAAACAGTGACAAACACGTGCATAGCAAGCGCACACACATTAACAAAACTGGGGTCACCACCCTGGAACGGTCAAATCAAAAGCATTTGGGATTAAAACTGATTTTAACGAGCCCCAAACCTCACACTTGGTCCAGAATTATCCATTACACATTGTGTACATAAAAATTAATTATATATCATCACAATTCGAATTAAATAGTAAAAACGAGAATGCTTTTCAGTTAAACTCTTACATTATTATTCAATATTTGTATACAGACCAGAACAACAGAATCGTAACTTTCTGAGGCACGATGAAATTAATCAAACCGAGGCAAACAACCTAAGGTAAAACAGAAAAGTGGAGCGCTGTATGTTCGTCTACTTATTATTTATCATGACCTAGTACATGCTATATGACGCAATACATTCTGTTTGTTAACTAAATTATGTGATGCATGCACGAGGTAAATGAGTTGTTGTGTACGCGTGAAATGGAACGTATTATATCATTACTGGGATTTAGTGTAAAAATACCCATTATTTTCCATTGCATACTATTGCCAGGGTTTTCTCTCGCCCTAAGCTGTTACTACCTTCTTGATATAAAACTGCCATGATTAGAAATAATTGTAAACTGTAGTAGTTTTCATGCGACTTGTGTTTGCGGAAATGAATATTTGTATGCACACATTTTTATGTCCTCCAGTCTATACTGGGGGACATATTGTTTTTGCCCTGTCTGTTTGTTGGTTTGTTTGTATGTTGGTTTGTTTGCACAAACTTTAACATTGGCCATAACTTTTGCAATATTGAAGATAACAACTTGATATTTGGCATGCATGTGTATCTCATGGAGTTGCACATTTTGAGTGGTGAAAGGTCATCCTTCAAGGTCAAAGGTCAAATGTATGGGTCAAAATCGCTCAAAAAGGGACAAAGTGTTTCTCAAACACATCACTTGTTTACTATTGAAATGAAACATTTCGTCTATATTTAACTTATCTACAAATCGGAATCTTATATGTGATGTTTTGTTTGTATGAGACAAGAAGTTTGCGTGGGGTCATCAGTTCCAAAGTGAATTAATTGTTGTTTATCCCACTTTTACTGCGAATTCGGTTGATTGAAGCCCGGTTGATTAAATTTCTGCTATAAACCACGGCACGAAATGACGTCATATTTTCGACAAAATGACGTCATAAATCCAGCGAAATTATCCAGTTTAACGAATTTTGTTTAAATACAACGGTTCACTGAATATAAAGTGGGATAAATAGAATAATATGTAAGTGTTGATTATAGATCAGGTTTATCATGATAAACCTGATCTATAATCAACACTCACCTATTATTCTCTATATTTGTCAATCTGTTGACATTGGATAGAATGACTATGTACCTGGTCAATGTGGGTGACATACTGACACAATAATTCTAACAGCGATTGAATTGTGTTACCATTCGACTTACGTTCTATATAATGGCTTTTCCTCCAACGTAATCATCGTTTGTATTTTGTAAAGCACTCAAACGTTTATTTGTAGTACAATAGGCATGCAATATAGGTAAACACAAGTATGCATCTTTATCGTTAACTTCTGATAATACATTTCTCTAGAGCATTTAACAGGAAAATTGTCAATGAGTCAATTCGTGTGAATTTATGCCTTTAATCCCGTTTTATTTTCATCAACTTTTTCTCATTCACGTGCTAACTGCTCTCATTACTTACGGCTGACGTCAGTTAATTTCCGTGTTCTATGGCCCAAATACGCATCTAACGATCGGTTTAAAACCGTGCAATAAATGCGTGCTGTGAAATGAAACATCCATTGAGATAAGCGGATTTATCGGCGGGTTTCTAATTCCTTTTTAAGCGGTCGTCACTGAATCGGTAAAACTTTAAAAATCATTGAGAATAGAATTAAGTTTCTGTGCTTAAGACGGTTTTAATAGACGATTCACGTTTAATCATTATGTTCAATGTATTTCTTATTGAATAATGTACGAAAATCAAATACAAAAAGAAGACGGAAGAAGACGAATGAGAAGAAGAAGAAAAAGAAGAAGAAAAAGAAGAAACCGGCGTCCGACATGACTTATTTACATTTAAATGATACAGTTAGCTGAATGTCAAATGTTTACATGTCCCAACGTGATTCTGTATTTTAAGCTAGCATTAACAACTTGTCGGTTTTGCAATTTTACTTTTCGTTTTTCAGAGCAAATTGCGTTGTAACCGTCGACTGCTAGAACATTGGATCGTATTTCTAATTACATTTGTAATTTGTATCGTGTGCTACTTTAATTACCAATACGTGCACCACTGCACGAGTTGAGTGCAGGAACATTAGTAACATTACGCTAATGAATAAGATACTAATCTTTACGCAAAAAAATCTATTTAAACATTCACGCCTAATTACCAATTGTACTATAGTAGGATTGAGTAGCCGTGCACACTGCGTTAGTTGTTGAGTTATTATACTTTTCTTTAGACAATGTCAAACAGTGTCTATTTGTTAGGAGTTCGTAATCGTGTAAATAATGTTCAGGACCAAAAGTTCACTGGCAATCAATATCCTTTTTCATTTACCTTGTCATTTACCTTGTCCTTGCTGGCCGTTGGTGAGATAACTCATGGGTGGCCCAATTTAAATCTTATGACAATTTGAAAGTATTTACACTATGTGCAATGTACCGAATGCAGAGGAATACTTATAATTTATTGATCTTTAAAATTTCGCGACTTTTTTCAACGAAAACCTTTTGTTTGTTTTGATCCATGGCTAGCCATTGACTAACTAAAGCATAATTATAAACGTTTGTTAAGAACATTATGATAGTATAGGGGTAAACGGAGGTTTATACTTTTTTCGTATACACATTACTTTCACTGGATTGTTTTTTAATTAAAGAGCTGTTTATTTCATTCGTCATTTAGACTCTAACCAGAAATATATTGACATTTAAACGGTTTTAATTACACATTCGAATTAAAAAAACATTAACTCTATAGAAAGAAAAGTTCAAACCCCTGTGGTTTGAAAATGACACTTCAGTTGTGTAGCATTCTGAGCCTTCAAAGAATCAGACTTTTAGTCGGACAATTTTCGTCATTGTTCTCAAACGATTATTTGTAATCGTTTGGTTACTTTGTTTAAAATAATGTATCTACCTACATGCTCTAAGACCTTAGATTTATAGTTGATACTTTCATACTTATTTGTTGTTATTGTTTGTGTGATAATATTAATATTTAATTAATGCCCATTAACAGACAGATAATTAAAACATCGCATACTTATAATTGTGCTTTTTTTTAAAGTTCGGGCATAATGTTCGAGTGTACAAGAATAAAGATTCCCATGTGTTTTGTGAAGAAGAGCAATGTGACACTCGTCTGAAGAGCACCTGTATATATTTTCAGATCTCAACCCGGAATTAGTAATCCAATACCTCAACGAGAATCCCGACTTTCTCGAGAACTACGTCATAACGCACGTGAACCAAGAACGTCTGCAGCGATGGAGCGCATGGAAAGAGCAAGTACGACGTCAACGGCACGGCGAGAACCTCAATGGTAAGTGAAATGTATATGAGCTTCGCTCTGGGAAAAATTGGGCTTAATGCATGTGCGTTAAGTGTTGTCCCAGTTGGTTTATCAGGGACGACACTTTCCGCCTTAACTGGATTGAAATATAGAAGAGACTTCCGTTAAATAAAAAATACAATAACAGCGGAAAGTGTCGTTTCTGATAAGCCTGTGCGGACTGCATATGCTTATCTGGGACGACACTTTACGCACATGCATTAAACCCCGTTATCCCAGAGCGAGCTTATATGAAGCAGAATAATTTTTCGCTTCCAGTTTATACCTCACGATTGACCTGATTCGTGTGAACTTTAATATCATAAAATACACGCTTGAATCTTGTCCGTTATCTGAACTCAAGTACGTGTTCACGAAATACATGACAACGTAAAAATAAGTTAGAGTGACATGTTTGCCCTTGTTTAACCCGATCCAGCACGAACATTAATATAGTCATCAAACTTCATGAACGTATAAAGGTAAATGAGAGCTAGCTTTGCCAGAGTTACTAGCATATGGTGTGTTACATTAAGTTTACGACGAACTATTGGATTAAAAACGACGATGTGCGTCAAACAACCTTTAGTGTTCAAATGTTGTAACATGTCCGCCCAACAGTTCAAGTTTAGAGCTTATTGCATGTAAGTAAATCGGACATACGCGCATGAGTATACAAAACATGATACACCAATGTTACAATGCATCGGTCGCGTGGCAAATATTCCAATAATTAGGACACTAAAGCTCGATTGGTCATTGTCGGCTCCGGTACATACAAAGTACCTGGGGTTCGGAAAATATACTAAAAATACCCCGGAGTATGACCAAGTGCCTTTAAGCGTATTTTCTTAATACTTAAGAGTACCCGGGGTACTTTTACGTAGAACCTGAGCCGACAACAACTAATTGACCGACACTAAACACAATAACGTCAAATGGAAAATAAAGTAGACACGTAACGTATTTACACACACATTAAATGTATATGAATATGACAAGCAGGTCATCTACCTGGTGCATACTTAATATGGTCAGAAAACGATTTCAGGAGCGGACAAAAAAATGGTATTTTGTGTGTTTACTTGATATGGCCGACACATACATCAACCAAGCATGCTGGTACATATGTGATATTAAATTAAAATTGTTATAAATTGTGATTCGCCAAAGTATGAAGCTTTTTGTAAAGCGACTCGTATCAAGGCTTTACAAAATACACGTGCGTGTAAGTAAACAGCGTATATGCATTGTATAAATATTGATTCGCTTACGCATATGCCTATAATATTCAAGAGTTTAGAGTTTGTGTTACAACAGTCCGATCCGATAACAGATAAGTCGATATGCCATTGTTCTTCTAATAGCATTATTCTAAATATCATGTTTATGATCATAAACCCTCCGTAAAATAATCGCGCTGATTACAAAACATGTGCATCCGTAATTACACGGTATTATATCAGATAACATGATATAGTGATGTATGTGACTTAATTAAAACCGCATATCATAAAGGTATCAAGTGCACTGTTTTTGAAGTACATCTTTATGACGTCAAAGCAAATGAAGCATTTTACTTCTATCAGTTACAGAATAATTAATTAGTACTTCAATTGATCGTATACCATTTATAATATGACCATTACGACTAAATCGGAGATTAGGTATGCACGGGTGATTTAGTATTGACGTAAATCTGTAATTATAAACTGAGCCGAGTCATCTAAAACGGGTCATATGCTTACACTGTCCGCTAATGAGACCACGAAACCCTGCGTAAGTCTATAGAAGACAGAGTAGATCCTGGCCGCAAATGACATAAGGCCCATTTTCGCATGACGCGGTTCAACAAATACCATCGATTATGCTATAGAAATACTTGGTCAGGTGGTATGCCAACCAGGTTCATTGTTTATACACTGACCGATTGTGTGAAGGAGTTTATAAGTATCATGCACCGCCAAGGTTTAGTTCTATGATCCATTGTGTGTAGAAGTGTATAAGGTTCGTTTACCGCCACGTTAGAGTTCTGTTTGTAATAACCATTACCAACCAACTGGGATTAAGATCGGCTAGTGGCATATCAATAATAATAATACACGGAATTAAGTTACATTACAACCAGTTTTGAATATGGTAACAAACTTGTGTGCCTTGCGTTCCATTTACACGTGTCCCTCTGACCCCACTAATTTGACTATGTGGGATTGCCATTCTTTCGATAGTTGAAAAAATAGATCAATCGCCCTATGTTTAACAACATATTACCACCACAAAATACACATATTTTATTTTAAAAATGCACCACGTAGTTTATATTGTTTTTAACATAATATTGATACTTTTACAGGCGAAATCATACCTGATAGAAAAGCGTCGCTTTCAAAGTGGAAAGTAAGTTGAATTATATTGAATGTTGAATTACATTTTATATCTGAACAGTAACGTAATTGTCTACAGGTTACGTTTACGCCTTGTCCTTAATGTAGGGCTTTTCTGTAATTGAAATCGTTACCCATTGTAAATTGATTGCCCCAAGTTGGTCAAGCCTCGGGTTAAGTCGCTGTAAATTGAATAGTCTTTGTGCTTTAAATGCTTCATTACTTGTTTCCTCCTTGCTCTTATTGTAAAGTGTACCTGCGTTAGACACGGTTATTGGATACGTCATTGACATACGCTTAGTCATCGTGCTTATATTCTTCCCTCTATTTAGTTAATTAATTGTAAAAATTTGGTCACCATGACTTAGATATATAACTTGTGCCGCGTCGTTCGAAAATGGGTTGAAGAAAATATCCGAGCAGTGTAGCTCCAGGCATTCCTCTGCATCCATATACTCTGATGAGGAGTTATAATGTCTGCTAATGAGATTACGAATCCGTGCGTGACTTAACATCAGACAGGGTAGCAACTGCTCAGCCTGTGCCAATGCACCGGCTGGTCTGAAGATGCGCTGGCCGCATATGACATAATACCCATTTTCGAACGACGCGGCTTGAATGCCCTAAGTGAAATCCATATCATAACCTTTGAGTTTGGCCCTTTTCCTTGATATTTTGTATTAAGTATTTTTAATTACCTTTGAATGTTGTTTTCTCCGTTGCGTTTATTACTATGCAAATGCACGAATCAATCGAATTTTTAAAATTGGCTTATACTACCTTTATCCGCTGCAGGCATCCCTTCATTCCAAGAAATGGGGCTTATTACAAGAGCTGACAAGAGACATTCATAATCTCTCCAACAAATCACAAGTTCTCGCTGAACTCGCTAAATGCATCTCAACAGGTGAGTAACACTCCTTTATAAATGTTCTCTTTTAATTGCATGACGTCAATATGTGTCGTGTTCTGAGAAAACTGGGCATAATGCTTGTGCGTAAAGTGTCATCCCAGATTAGCCTGTGCAGTCCGCACAGGCTAATCAGGGACGACACTTCCCGCCTAAACTGGATTTTCGCTAATAAGAGACATCATTTAAACGAAAAATTCCACAAAAGCGGAAATTGTCGTCCCTGATTAGCCTGAGCGGACTTCACAGGCTAATCTGGGATGACAATTTACGCACAAGCTTTATGCCCAGTTTTCTCAGAACACGACGCATATACGAAGACCGTTCCTGAAAATCCGCGGAATTCTCGGTTTAAAGAGGATGTGTGACTTATAGCCCCGTCACACGGGACTGGCGTCCTTACGGCAACCTAAGACTGTGTTTCTGGAAATTTCTGATTGTCGTAGTAAGGACGCCAATAACGTTTCGGTAAAAATGCTTTTTTCGCCTTCCTATCATACCAGCGTCCTGGTTTATGGCGTTCTGCGCGTCCTCACTTAATACGTCCCTCGCGACCTTACCGCGTTCTTACGGCGACCAAAGCCGACCATACAGCGTCCTTTGCGTTCTTACTACGTTCTTATTGCGACCATGGCGTCACCGCAGCGGCGACCACACGGCGACATACCTTGCAGTCAATGATCATTTTATGTGGGTTTGAGCGGCGACCACACGACGTCCATGGCGACCTTACAGCGACCCTACCACGTACCTACTACGACTATTGCGTCTCTACGGCGTCCCTACGAAGTCCTGAACAGAACGCCGTAAAAACGCCGGACTTCGGCGAGGTCGCCGTGGGCTCGCATCCTGTCCAATTTTCGGCGTCCTCCCTGCGTCCTCTTGCGTCCTTACTGCGTCTCTCCGGCGTCTATCGCGTCCTCACTGCGACTTGGGTCGCCGTTAGGACGCAGTAAGGACGTCAGTCCGGTGTGACGGGGGTATTTGTAGTATCGTTTTAAGCTTAAAGCACTACAAGCACTGCGCTCTGTTCTTTTCTTATTTAATTGTCGTAATTATAGTTACCGTTTTCTACAATTTATGGATTATGGTAAACTGTTATTGTCCTATACATAAAGTCATTTTAACTAAATCATAACTGCTATTGACCTAACTCCGTTATGCATTTGCTTTACCCTTCATGTCAATGACCAGTTTAAACTCAAAATTACATTGTGAAAATATATAACATTCTTTACGTTTAGAGCAATATTTATCACCAGTTGTTCTCTATAATAAATTGATAAATTGATACTATATGGCGTTATGAACGTGCATGTGCGTAAAGTGTCGTCCCAGATAAGCCTGTGATGTCCTGTGAAGTCCGCACAGGCTAACCAGGGACGAGACTCCGCTTTAATGGTAGTTTTCGTTCAAAGGAAGACTTTTATTTGAGATAATCCAGTTTATGCGGAAAGTGTTTCTCTGATTAGCCTGTGCGGACTGAGACAAAACTGTACGCATGCGGGTAAAATAGTTCACGCTTTGTTGTTATTTCAGCCACCTCCGCGGAGGGCCATAACCTCTACCTCATCGACAGCTCTCAGCAGTTGTTCTACCAGAAATACACAAACAAGTACCTGCCATTTCACTGTACTTTCAAGTTGTATAAGCACACATCAGCGCTACAAACACAAATGATATGTTTTACTTTACACTTTTATCCTTAAGTTCCGATGCAGTCTTTAATACAATATAATATTGTGCATGCATGCATTTGAACTAAATGCTTAATGTAAAAATATTGCAATATGTTTTAGTTATATTTGTCGTTATTCGCAAATTAAAACTGTACGTGGATCAAAGAAACTCTGTCTGGAACAAATGCAAAATTCTCAAAGTGAACTCCCTTGAACACATATATACATATTATAAATATATTACAAATATGATGGGTCTATCAACGGAAAATCTTAAATCATTACCCTTAACACTATTCTTTAAGGCTACAGAGACCTCGATTATGGACAACAAAAATCTCAGAATTCATTTTGATGAAAAATCACTTAATGTTATACAAACCATATGACGAACAATTCTGTTCTTCCTCTATAAACATGGGTGTGACCACTCAAATGCTTTCCCTTTGCGTCAATTGAAAAGTGTTGTTTTTTTCTTCACGGTTTCATTTTTTTTGTGCAGGAATGAGATGACGTCATCGTGTGTCGGTGGTGGGCGGTTGTCGACCACGTTAGCCGGATACGTCATGTGTACCGCTGAGACCGTACGGACCGGCGACATCCTTGCGGTAGGCATGACATAATTATAGGTTATTAGACGTTTTACTGTACAATACGGAGATATATTTGGACGAGCACACAGTTTGTAGTCATATTGGACGAGCCGTTGACTTCAAACTGTGCGCGAGTCCAAATATATCAGGTATTGTACAATTTAAACGTCTAATAAGCTTTTTATTATATATCCCTTTCTAAAGCTCCTTTTTAAATTTTAATAATGCAATATGCATGTATAATCGTTATTTGCAGCACTATAACCTGTGAAACTTATTGAATACATTCATAAGAAATGTGTGGATTAGCAATTGCATTTTACTTAGAATTGGGTTCAAATGCATACATTTGTTGTATTTATATATTGAGTATACTGGGTCCAAGCAATCATGCTACTGATCATTTTGTCCCGTTGTACTTTATTTAAGACATACAATCTAAATATCAATTACAACGCGGATTTGACATTATTTGTTTAATAATAAAACAAAACAGAAAAACAATGTTTCAATGTTTTATACTATACTTCTATAGATTTTCTATTGTTAAAACAAAAGCAATTTTTTTTTATGAATAGTGGAACCATAGCATTAAAGTCAAGTTTTACATGGCAACAACATTTCAAATGTAAAAATCCGATATGTCTTCGTCCGTCAACATCTTACCAAACGACAACATAAACAAAACGCTTCCCAGTAAACAGACGCTTTAATTGCATCTATGTTTTTTTTTCAAGACAAGCGCCCTTATGAATCGATTATTGTACATTCGGATACTTTTTCTCGGAAACGGCTTTTATCGTTATAAAACAATTGCTTAGTGCACTTGTACTCAACTGTCCAATATGGAAAAAATACAGACTTTTTGGATCCAATTCCGTAATATATTGGACGGTAACGTGGTGCATATGAAGAATGCCCATTGGACGAATTGATTGGATATAGAATAATTGGTGTTATTCTACGCATAACTTATTTAGGGGTTAGTCAAGAAAGTATTTCTACTACCATTTCCCTATGTAATTGATTCATTTAGGGCAGTCTTCAACTGACCTTGGTGTGTGCACTTAGTTATGGTTAACCGCTATCTTAGCTCAGATGCCCAGGAAAAGTGGGAAACTTTCAAAAAAATCAAAACAAACAAACAACGTTATTCATTCACTGTTTTGTGGCAAATATATACTGATGTACATTTGTATTTTAGCCTTCAAATATGTATTATTAAAGATTGAGCAAACAACATTTTATATTAATTATCAACAGTATCATCCTCAACATAATAAGTTACGGCATCATCTTCATCAGCAGCAATATTAGAAATTTTACCAGGAGCATCCTTTACGTTTTATTTTCATCTAAATCAAAACATCATTATGTTTACCCGGTAAATTTTTTGTTCATTGAAATATGAACCTTGTTCTGGGAAAACTGGGCTTAATGCATGTGCGATACTTTCCACTGTTATGGCATTTTTCGTTTAAATAAAGGCTCTTCTTAGCAAAAATTCAGTTAAGTAGAAAACTATTGTCTTTTAATTAGCCTGTGTGGTCTTCACAGGCTAATCTATGACGACTTATTACACACATGCATTTAGCCAAAATTATATCAGAACGCTTGCTCATATATCTTTGTTCGCTTGCGCCTGCAGGATGATCGGTTTCCGGACGGGCTGGCGGTGGGAGGGGAGAAGTGTCAGTCGGTCATGGGCCTGCCAATCATCAAAGGGGACGGCACCTTAATAGGTACGAACACAGTTTGAATAGTGTTGGGTACGGCACATTAAGAGGTACGAACAGGGTTTGAATAGTGTGAGGGGTAAGGGGACGGCACCTTGATATTTACGAGCAGGGTAAAAATATTGCGACGGGACGGCACATTGATATATTCGAACAGGTTTTGAAGAGTATGAGGGGTTACTTTACAGATTTGTATCGGGATTAACTGTGATGTGAGTGTCGCCGGCATGCCAGTTGATAGTTGCGTTAGTCGGAGTAACGCCATCGGTGTTATACGATGAATGGAAACTCCGTTAATGAGGCATTCTTGATTCGAATATTTAACGGCGTAAAGCGCAGTGCATTGCAGCTCTATTTAATGACACATGTCGCAAAAAAACAAACTGTTAAGTGTAAACTTAGTACGGTTACAGCGTAGACACGACCATGTCTATGGAAGGGTTTATTCGCCAGTTCTCGCATTACGCTTTATGGCATTGTATTTCACGCAATTCATTTTCCATGTTGCTATTTATAATTGAAGAATTGAATTTCTGTTTACACCATTGCTGTATTCTTGATTTTGTGCATGTTTGTATATTTCCTTTGTATATATGCACTGCTTATTTAAATGTAAAAAAACACCATGTGAACAATATATATTGATACTGGCTAATTACATTTAATAAATTTAAATGAACATGTAAAAATAAATGTTCATTATTAGATATGTTGAATTCATCAGTAATAATGAACAGCAACCTAATTTAAATAATTAATACGTAGTTTGCAAAATAAAATTCTATTAAGCATTCTCAAAATAAAGTAATCGTCCTCATTACAATGTTGTCATTATAAAAAAATGAAGCGGGGAACCAGTTTTTACAACTTGTATTATCACGACAGAGGTCGCTGTTTAAATAATAATTACTCCCACCCGGTGTTGAGTCTAAATTCTCATCGAGAGCAAAATCCAAACAAGTGGGATCCGGGGAATACACCTGTCATGATTTCAGCGCCGAAAAAGGGAAGACAGCCACACTGAGTAAGTCATAATTTGTTGACATTGTGTTGTCCAGAGCCCCTCCGACTCTCTTATGTAGTGTTTTATAACCAAATTAGTGGTGTGTAACCTTATTAATTGTGCTGCATCGGTTGTTGTTCCACGTAAAAAGGCGCGGTCCGCGCAAATCACTCAAAATACCAGATTATCAGTCTTTATAGCCCCCACGGTGTAAGTTTGATGTATTTTCTTGCTTTGTAATTTGTTTGGTTTCATTTGCTTAAATGTTTGATAAGCTACTATTGGTACAATCACGTTTGTTGGTTTCATATCAGTTATCCCCCTTGGATTTAAAGGGCCAGTTTTTGCGCAAGAAATCGAAATAACATCGAAGTTGTATTAAAGCTCGTCCGTGTTTTCTTTCCAATGACTTTTGCAAAATTAAATTTGAAGTAATAATTCTATTGTTACATTTCAACACGTAAAGTAAAGAGAAGAAAAGAAGACAGGGAAAGTTAGTCCATTTAACATATACATTAGATTACATTTTACTTTTTACATAAGAAGAAGAACTAATAAATTATAACAAAGGAGTATACATATGTCATTAAGACCCATGGATTCATTATAAAAACTGTCACTCAAACGTATCATTTCAATTAGTATCATAAATAGAAAAATGCAATTATAAATGGCGACAAGGAAAATGAATTGCATGATATACAATGTCATAAAGCAAAATGCAATTATAAATAGCAACATGGAAAATGAATTGCATGAAATACAATGCCATAAAGCATAATGCGAGAACTGGCGGATAATCCCTTCCATACATGTCATCCCTGGCTTCTGTATGGTTTACCACTCGACCATATGGTTTTGAAGAGATATTACTGCCTGCTATTTGAACGTCAAGAATAATATTTAAATGTCTACGATATATCGCCATTGATATCGAGCTTGTAAAGACCTACACTTATATTCTCAAAACAAAAAGAATCTCGACAAGTCTGTTTTGGACACATATTCGCGAGGGAGGAGAGTCTAGCCTGTTATTTAATGTAAGGAAGACTGTTACGTTGTAAAATTGCCTGTCAGTTGCAGATCTGAAACGATGTATAAACATTATAAACACTGACTCCAAAAACAACAATTTACAGAACTCTTAGTTAGCTTTTTGTTCCTCGGCTGCGTTGACAGGCAACCTTGTACTGATTGAATTTTACATTGATTTGGTAAGTCTAGTGACCCTTGTTCCAATCCTTAAGAAATCGTCACGTAGTTCCTGATTACTGCCTGAAATCTCATTATAATTATGTTCATTTGCCCATTTCTATGCAATTCTCCCGGCCATTTCGTTCGTGAATTGAATGCGTGCATTTGCCGAACGTAAACTAGATGATGATACGGTAATAATTGAGACATATTTTCGATATGTCCTCATTCTGTACATCGGAATAAGCTTGTTATTATCAGTTTGAAAATGAAACATCCATCGAAGTAGTCGTTCTCAAGTTCCGAACTCTTGAAATTATAGTCGTTAACATGTTTATAAATAATAAATTAGTAATGCTCGTTTAACTGCATTTGAAGATGCGTTCCAATTGTTTTAAAGATAAAATATACCGCGGCTTGAGATGAACAATGTCTGACGCGCAAATGTCAGTTTATACAATCGAATATCGATTATCGAACATATACGTGTGTTGACATTGGTCATGTGATCATTTCAACGGTCAATCTCCAACTACCGCCAACTCAATATGGTCAGCTTTCAGTGACAGGTCTAATATATATATATGTGCGATTCATAGGTTTTGAATATTTTAACGGATACTAGTGTTGGTCGTTACCTGACCGTCGCATTATGACGACGTTTTAAAAAAGGATCAGCAACAGCCTCTTAGGTTTATTATGTAATATAGAAATGATTTGTACAGAATTGGACTTCTGGTGATTTTATACATGTATATATATGATTACATGATTAGAAATGCAAAAGTCTCTGATATTTCTAATTTAGAAAGGTTACATACAATTGTCTATTGTATATATATAATTGAATGATTATATTGTTGTATTGTATGTAATTGAGGCTAAAATAATAAAGATTAATCCGTTTATGATTGAAATACTGTTATATAGAGCGAAACAATCCAAGCAAACGAAATAACCGCGCATATATCGTATTTACAAAATGAGTATAAATCAATGAATTGTGCGTAATCCAATGACAGTCCGCACACTCAACTGTTTTTCATGTACATTGTATGTGTGAAGTTGGGTTTGCCGAAGTTGATCATTTTGTCTAGTAATTAATTAACAACTGTTACGGGTACGTTTATGATGAAATCGGGCCAACGTTCAAATTGATAGTTCTGCTGGCATATGCTATGATGATGGCACTTATTGTCTATATTTCTCTTGATTCGAAACGTTGAAACGCGTCTCTTGGCTTGTTTTCATATACCATGCAGTGTAAGGTTGAAGTCATTTGTCAAATGAAAAGCATAAACCTTCAGGGAATGTGAGTGAGTGCGCGAGTGTGCGCAAAGTATCGTCCCAGATTAGCCTGTGCAGTCCGCAAAGTGCCGTCCCAGATTAGCCTGTGCAGTCCGCAAAGTGTCGTCCCAGATTAGCCTGTGCAGTCCGCAAAGTGTCGTCCCAGATTAGCCTGTGCAGTCCGCAAAGGCTAATCATGAACGACACGTTCCGCTTGTATTGTATTTTTCGTCAAAAGGAAATCTTTTCTTAGTGACAATTCAGTTTAGGCGGAAAGTGTCGTCCCTGATTAGCATATGCGAACTGCACAGGCTTATCTAGGACGACACTTTACGCACATGTATTAACTCCGTTTTCACGGATCGAGGCTCATATCGATTTTGCGTCCTTGTTATGTTCTAATGTTCTTATTCATGTCGAACCTTTTCAGGTGTTATTGAACTCTACCGGAATGTGGGCGGTGGAATATTTACACTCGACGATGAAGAGGTAAGGACAAATACCTTGTGTAATTAAAGGCAATACGTGCAAGGAATTTATCAGAATAAAACACACGCATTTATTGGAGGCAGAAACTCTGACTGTCACATTATCATAAAGATATGTAAATAAAGACTTTTGTCTACAAGCAAATTACTTTTGGTGTTCACGTATAGAGCAATTATCCGTCAGTGTTTGTGTACATACTAACTCAAGCGTAATAAAGGCTTCACTTTGTTAGGATAAATAACAATTTTGCATTAATTTTACTACTTGTATATTTATGATATAACAAATATCAATGCATTACTTGAATGTCTCATCGCGAATGTTATTGAAAATTATTCTTGTTACTATGACCTATACACCTATATCTATTATAACATAGTTATTTTTATGTGTAGTGACATTGCATTTGTACACGATACAAGCGTTTACAAACTCACCACTTTTACTTTATTTCGGTTATCATATTGTTTGGCAAATCTTGTTGTGTTTTGCATGCGTTTGTACTATATGTCCGTGTCTAGTCCTTTGAAAACCAGTCTGTAGCATCGGTACCATTTTCAAAGAAGTCTGTAAGACTGAACTGGTTTTCAAACGACGATTGTGTTTTTCATACATTGCTTGGTATTGTATATGAGTCTCGCTGTGCGAAAACGGTGCTTAATGAATGTGCGTAAAATTTCGTACCAGATTAGCATGTGGAGTCCGAACAGGCTAATCAGGGACGACACTTTCCGCTGTTACGGTATTTTTTGTTTAAAGGAAGTCTCCTCTTAGCGAAAATGAAGTTCAGACCGGAAAGTGTCGTCCCTGATTAACCTGTGCGGACTGCACAGGCTACTCTGGGACGACACTTAACGCACATTCATTAAGCCCCCTTTTCTCAGAGCACGGCTTATATGTATGTGACTCCTGACTGTTGTAGGTGGCGATTTCTATGATCATGTGGGCCGATGTTTGTGTTGAATATGTGGAGGTAATAAGTCTGACGCTAGCGTTTTTCATAGCTCACTGTCTTTAGACTCCTCAAACGAACGGTTACACGGTTTTGGGTTTGGAAAGCATTTTTGTACATTGCATTTTTTAGAGAAAACTATAACTAGTGTACCTGTAAACTAATTGTGAATGCAAAAATAATACTTATTCGTGAAAACATGTAAACTTTGCCTAATATGTAATTTGGAATCATTGATATATGTTCAATAAATTTATTTTAAATCGGGAAATCGTAAGTTTTCGAATATTATTTTTCACAACCCAAAATTGTGAAATTGTCTAAAAAGCGTTCGTTTCTGTATAGCTTCCTAGTGGGTTTATCATATGGGACAGGTATAGCTACATAGCTGATATATCATAGCTATATAGCAGACATTTCATACGGGACAGCTTTACAAAGATTGCTTGGATTTGCTGTGAATGTTGCATATGTTTAAAAAGCATGAAATTCAACTCGACATATTAATTCAAATACAATATAAGTACAATCCTAGATTGCATTTTTATCTAATTGTGCTTATTCTTGTTTGTTTAATGTTGACGTACATCGGTATGGTTGATTAAAAAGACTCATTTTCGTTAAACATAGCACAATATTTGTTACTCTTGCTAGTTAATGTTCTAGACAAGAAATTAAATCATCAATTATTTAAAGCTACAGTGGCTTTTGTCTCGCATTCACTCTTTGGGGACATAGTCTGACTGTCTTTCTATAATTAAACAAAACTGTGTTCTCAGCGGTTTTAAGGTTTAGGTTTTAAAAAAATATGTTAATTGTTTGTTATCATTTCAACTCTTCAAATCCCTGAAAGTTTTGGAGCGATATCATGTTCATGATGCATATGGCTTCCCAACATTAGCTTGACCCTGACCTTCTTGCGTTAATAAAGCCGCGTTCTGGCTAAATTGTGCTCATTGTATATGCGTCAAGTGTCGTTCCAGATTAGCCTGTGCAGTTTACAAAGGCTAGTCAGGGACGAAACTTCCCGCTTTAATTGAATTTTTCGTTTAAAAGAAGTCTCTTTTAAACGAAAATCCAGTCTAGAATGAAAGAGTCGTCCCTGATTATCCTGTGTTGATTCCTCAGGCTTATCTGGGATGAAACTTTACGCACATGCATTAAGCCCAGTTTTCCCAGAACGAAGCTCATTCTAAAATACCGTTATACTAATATGAGTGTCCATAGTCGAATTGAGTCAACTCGAGTAAAGCGTATCGCACTACATTTTGGATAATTTTATCACTAAACGGGCAAAATAGTGCAGGAACGTAACCGATTACAAATATAGGAAACAAGCCATGCGCTGTATTGTTATAGAGTCCACGATTGTCAGTTGCATGTTGGCAGACATATGTGGCGTGCTCTGAGAAAACTGGGCAAAATGCTTGTGCGTAAAGTGTCATCCCAGATTAACCTGTGCAGTCCGCACAGGCTAATCAGGGACGACAATTTCCGCTTTTATGGCATTTTTGGTTTAAATGATGTCTCTTCTTAGCGAAAATCCAGTTTAGGCGGAAAGTGTCGTCCCGGATTAGCCTATGCGGACTGCACAGGCTAATCTGGGATGACACTTTACGCACAAGCATTTTGCCCAGTTTTCTCAGAACACGACACATATAATACAAGTATCGTAAATTTTATTACGCGAACACGTGAATGCGGAATGTTTCTGATGGCCTGTGTTTTTCACTAACTCTGCCTCACCGTTTCCTAAACTAACAATCCAAACAATTATACATAACCATTCTCCTATTTCAATGAACGATAAAACGTTTCCGTAATTTAGCGCGATTGTGCATAATCGGCATAATCTGTGCTGGTTCATCTGCATAATCTGTGCTGGTTCATCTGCATAATCTGTGCTGGTTCTATACCCAGATAAAAACACTAACCGTCAATACAAGGGCATCAAAATCACCAACAACAGTGCTAAAGTTGTTAATTTGGTTGGGTGTTGTTGTTGTTGTGTGTTTAGCCTCCTGTACTGTTTCCTATAAAAGACACGTGTAAGCGAGTGTGCGTGCTGCGTTCATGGCAACGATGCTAAAGTTGATAATTTGTTTATGGTTGTTGCTGTTGTTGTTGTTTTTTTTTTGTTTTTTTTGCATCCTTATTGTACCCTCTAAATGACAGGATTGTTCGAGAAACGTGTGCGCGAGCCAACGTCTGGCATGGATGGCTTTCTTGGAATAGGAACTCCGTCAAATTAGCATTGACTTCACATAGGTCTCACAGTTTGCCTCAGAATGACTTGAAACTGTTACTTTTGTATTTTTCAAGAGAGCGGTGTCCATATTAATGTGGGGATGTCTTACGGTTCACTACGCAGAGGTATTTACCAGCATGCTATTATATTGGAGCCGTGCTCTGAGAAAACAGGGCTGAATGCATGTGCGTAAAGTGTCGTCCAAGATTAGCCTGTGCAGTCCGCACAGGCTAATCTGGGATAACACTTTACGCACATGCATTTTGCCCAGTTTTCCCAGAACGAGGTTCGTATTTTTATTAAGTGAACGTAATGTGGAAGTACCTCTATTGTTTTATATGTACATAATTTTTATACGTGTGTGAATCCTTCGTAGAAGGGGGTCGGCGGATTAATGTTAAGTTGATTGAAGTTGCACGAATATGCATCAATCACATCGAAGCAATCCTTTTTGCACATCAAATCTTTCAATCTTAATCTTAAATTATTGATGAAGTAAATCGTATACAATGGAAGGTTCGTTTATTCGTATACACTTATCAATATATACTGCATTGCAATATGATGAAATAGATTATATCGGCAACCAGCAGTTAGCTCTCATACATTCAAATGCGAGTCATTTCTATGTAACGCGCCATGAGTCATTTATATCATCCGTTTGTATGAACAAAATGTTAGTTATAAGAAAAGATATACATACATGCATATATATACAAATTGCAATTCAATGACGCTCACTTTTAATTCTTGCCTTGAGAAACATAGACCTCCGTAGTGAAACGACCCTACCTCATCACCGTCATTGTGAACGTTACTAAGCGACCGTTTCTATTGCATGCTCTTTTGTGATTGTTCGAGCTTATTTTATTATTTATCGATTTGCGATGCCACTGCTAGGTGACGAGTATTTAATAAGCTAAATAATTGGATCGAATTTGCATTCTTGGAATGAAAAAGCTCTGTCTCTTTTCTTTCGTGACACATAATACACTATCCACGTTAATTTCAACGCTTTGCCATCTTTCTCAGTCTTTTTTTCCACAGACCAAAGAGTTTTTGTTCACAGTTCAAACTGAAAGGACCGCTCAATATATATCAGTTTCAGAAGCTCCATAGCGTTTTCCTACTTCCAGTTTATGTTTTATTCTCATATTATATACATGTACATGTATTTCCATATTCTTATAAATACTAATTTTTCTATAATACAACTTTAAGATGTGTTCACCATTTTCTTAGTTAGTTTAATAATTGACTTTTGAGTAAACCCTACAGTACCAAAACAGCTTAACTTTAATAAAATCATGATACATGATTTTTTTTCCCCTTAAGCAACACAACGTGTTTATAGTTTTCACAATTAATATAGTTAACTGACAACATAATACTATAATTCCATATAATATGCCGATTTTTAAGTCCGCTATAAACTAGACAAGTGCTGGTGCAATTGTTTTATAACCGAGGGAAACAACAACTGGGACAATTGTTTTATAACCGAGGGAAAAAAATACTGGTGCAATTGTTTTATAACCGAGGGAAACAACTACTGGGGCAATTGTTTTATTACCGAGGGAAACAACTACTGGGGCAATTGTTTTATTACCGAGGGAAAACACAATCTAACGTCGTCATTCATAGCTTATCCCAGACTGGTTCTAATAAAGTGTGTTATCCAATGACGTAGAGCCTGAGGACTTCAGACGACAGTCAGGAAACAATTACATGATTTGACGTCAGCATTACCTATAGGCGTTAGTATATCACAACAACGATTGTCTACGTGTTTCGTACATTGGCTTTCTATTGGAAACAGTTGGATCTCTGCCTTTTCCCTATAGCAGTTGTTGGCGAAATAGATGTAGTACAACATTTCCGCGGTATCGAGTCTTTGGCATTCACGATACTTGTTTAGTATTAAAGGTAATCGATGCCATGAACTTGTTATCTGTGAAAACAATCGTATGCGTCCCTTGTTATTTCATATCTTGTTTGGAGTTACATGTGTGATATATGTATTAAGCTGATAGCATTAGAAACCTAGTAAGCGTTCATGGCGTTTGGATTTTTGCACGTTTTGCCGATAACGGTGACTTTATTTAAAATGGTTTATGGATACGTACATGTAAGTAAAAAGAATACATCTACTTTGAGTCAGTCATCTATGTGAAGTTGAATAATTAAATGTAAGATATGTATAAATCAGTTGTTCAAAATCTTATACCAATTATATTCAGTTATCAGGGTATTGGTGTGTCATTTTTATTCTTTCTCCATATCCAGTTATTGGAGTAGTACATAATAATAGTGTTATGTTGAGTGTTGTTCTTTTTTTCTCATGCATGCATTCAAGTTGGTGGTTTTGCCAAGTTTATATTAAGGTGTGTTCGAGTTGCAATTTTGGTTCAATGTAGATGCCTACGATATTGGTAATTGTTTGTGTTCATTAATTGTCACTCTTCAAAATATTTACATATTTACTTAATTTCCTAAGCACAATAATGCATGAGATAAATTGATGATACGAAAAAAATATGTCAAATGTGGATTTACAATTTTTTTTTTTTTTAATTCCAGATTCGTAAATTCATAAATAGCATAATGTTATCCAATGGACACATGCATGTATCTTATGTGTTATAAGTTTGTTTCAAAGATCGACACATTAAAAAACGTTCTAAAACATCAAATTGAAAATATTACAAAGTGCACTTTATTTATACACGTTTAACATTTTGTCATTTTTTTTTTTTATTTCCAATATGATGGTATAAACACATGGCGTGTATAACTCAAACTGCAATAGCTGCTTGTAAAAAAGTAAAGAAAAACAAGATCCACTTAATACGTTTGATTACTTGTGTTGCTTGTGTATAAATAGAGAGTTTTTATTGCAGATTGTGCTCATTTTATATTATAGCGCAACAAAATGATCATGTATTATTTAATTATCAGTTTTCTTGCTACAATATACTACATTTGTCTTATTTAATCATACGTTTAGATTTTCAGCTAGTTTACCTCATGTATTCTTTAAAAACTACATAGATGAACCATAAATATGATTTGACATTATTTACAAAACTTCGATATTGTTTAAATAGCAGATGTCTGTGTCGCACTGTTCTCTTTGAACTCGATAAAGTACAGAACATTTTGAAATGAATCTATCAATAAATTACTAGCCCCAGAATTATGTATACTGGCTTTTCTCGCAAATACTGACACTGTTGATCAATCGACATTATATCAATTATTGTTGTATTATCTACAATTTCTAAAAATGAAAAAAATAATAGTTTCCATTTTATTTTTCAAGATGTACAACTGTATGACGAGACAACGAAAACTGAATGAATTCCTGCTCGCTGTTACTAAGTAAGTTTCAAGCAATTTAACCCATTTATGCCTAGTGGACTCTCCCATCCTTCTAAATTGGATCAATTTATTTCCAAAATTAGGGATGTCTAGTATATTTATTTCTATATTTAGAATGTTTATAATAGAAATTCCTTTAAACAAACAGCGTAGACCCAGATGAGACGCCGCATCATGCGGCGTCTCATCTGGGTCTACGCTGTTTGCCAAGGCCTTTTTTTCTAGACGCTAGGCATACATGGGTAAAGGCGTACACATATGTGTATTTCAGGTGCGCCGACTTACCCATACAATGGATCAACCCTGGACAAATATATTGCTTTCGATCGGTTTGAGTTAGGTTTTACATTTCAGTATCATCACTTGTTTGCCAAAATGAAGAACGATATAACTTGTCTTTATTTAAAGAAATGCTTCGCTTGACCTTTCAAGTTGCCAACTTGCTAAGTAAAAATGCTGCATAAGATATACATTTATAGCCTTTCACGCGAAAACTGGTTACAAGTGCCAGCATTTTATGGTAACACCCACTATCGGTCTATATTATGTCTGATTGCTTTCTGCAATTACTGCCCCAACAACCTTACTTAATGTCCTTTAACGAATATCCGAATGTTAATGTTTTAGAATCAACTGTTGCTTTAGACTGTAATGTCAGCCAACAAATATAATTGTGTCATTATGTTGTCATGGGTCATTCTGTTTCATAACGTTCCTATATCTATGTAGAGACAACACCAACATTCATTAGGTGCCCATCTGTTGTTTTGATATCTGATTATGCATTGACCGTTTTAATGTGAAAGATAACAGATATCTGTTCTACATATGTTCTGGTTGTTGGTGGTATAATCCTCTTTAAGTACATACGTGATGCAATCATTAACACTATATTGGATTATTATCGATTGAATCCAGTCCATGTGTAATATATTTAATTGTTTCCCATGACATATTATCACATGTGTGTGGATATACGTTCACATGTTTTATATAGTGATTATTATTGAACAATACTGACTGACGTCAATGAACGAACGATCTTTTTTCTTTCTGAGAACAAAACCGATTTTCGGTTAATAATACATATAACTCATTTTTTTTTTATTTTTTTTTTTTTGGAATATATAGATTGTATTTTTTGCATTTAAACATTTAACTTAAATAATTAAGACATGTGTTTGTGGCCTAGTATTAATACAATTTACATGCTATCCGAAAAAATGATGCTGGAATCAATCAAAGTGCATGCATGTTTCCCGTTTACCTTACATCGGAATACTTTGGAATCATAGAAATGCGCGTGTGCCAAACATTTTAATAGTTCAATGTTGATATATGGCTTTTCAATCACTTAAAGTTATTCAAGGCCTTAATGTATCTACCCGTGCTCCTGTATATTGTGTTAATCTGCTATGATAGACAAAAGATGTAATACATCTCAAACATTTCTACTGCTGGATTCCAATTTAATTTTGAAATCATATACTGCTTGTTTGAGAATCCGTGACACTAATTTAACATGACCCATATGTGAATGCGTGTATTGCTCCAATGAACGCATTCCAAACAATTGCATTAACGATAACAAAAGAAAAGTTAATCATACGTAAATCGAGACTTGAATTGCGTGAAATTACTTTCATAGACACGTTCACATATTGGAGAGCACTGATCTGTTTAACCTAGGAATGGGCGAATGGAAACTAAGGGAGCATTGTTCAGGATCCACCTGATTATTTCTACATTTATTTGTCTTATTGCAGATCAATATTCCAAGATATCGTCAGTATGGACACGGTGATAATGAAAATAATGGTAAGTCTATTGCTGCGTCATTTTTGCAATAACGGTTGTCATGTTAATATTGATTTAACCGCATTCTTTCCTGTTTCTGTACAATACGTTATACGTTGACAGACGCTATCGCATTTCCTGTACGTCAGGTTCTTACACTGCAGATAAATTACGAAGAAATGGAAATCATTGATGACAAGGCACGGAAACAATGTTAACTTATGCATTTTAGGGATATAATTTAATGGATATACAATTATTTTTGTATTAGAAGTAGTTGTACTGTTAGCAGTAGTAGTAGTAGTAGTAGTAGAAGTAGTAGTAGTAGTAGTAGTAGTAGTAGTAGTAGTAGTAGTAGTAGAAGTTGTTGTTGGTGTTGGTGTTGTTGTTGTTGGAGTAGTTATATGGGTTAAAGTGGTGTTTTTAGTAAAAGTACTTGTAGAGCAGTAGCAGAAGTAAAAGTGATGGTTGTAGTAGAATAAGTTTGAGTAGTAGCAGTATTAGTAAAAGTAGTAGTGGCTTTAGAAGGAGAAGTAGTAGTAGCAGCAGCAGTAGTAGAAGTAGTTGTTGTTGTTGTAGTGGTAGTAGTAGTTTCACGAATTTAACGAGAACACGATCGAACGTTAAAATTTTCTTTGATAAAAATGCTTTGAAAATTCGTCTGTCCTCCTGTGCAAATATATCATTTCAAAAGATCTTATTTTAATAACATATGATCATTCTTTACTTTGAAAGTATATCACCCATATATCGTGTCTTGCAAAACGTTTAATTATAATGACATACGCAAAACTGATGTATAACATATTGTTACAAAAGATTGCTTTGCTACATCCGGTGATAGCACTTCGCTCAAATACTCGTGGACGCAGACCGGGCTTCGCTTTTCCTTCTTGATTTATGCACCAGGGAACTATACGCACGCATTTTTGACGTGCAAATAGACGAGGAAATATCCGAAAATGGAACTTTAACTCATCCAGCCGGAAGGGAGATAAGGTCCATTATTATTACATCCCTTACGCAAGCCAGAATTGCCATTATTTGCTCTCGTTTTACGCCTATATAGTGATACGCTAAATTATCCCTATGTATATACGTTAAAGTTGTATTGATTCGTTAACAATGACGCAGGGAATTGAAGTTGTTCGGGTCTTAATAGTGGTTGTATTGTATTTATGAGTTTATATAACGCTGAACGGAAAGGTTGTTTTGTTGGTTCCGTGTACTTACAATGCGCCATATCATGCTAACACGAAAAACGTATAACAATACTAAGATGTGCGCAGCTTTCACATTATAAAGAATGCGAGATTATTTATCACAGCAACGTCTTGGAAGATGTATTTTGCGGTTTGCTGTGAGTTTTCCGGTTTCTAATGAAGTCACGATACCAAAATAATACTAACTACATTTGTTTACACTTTTCATAACTGGAAATCTCTGTTTTATTTAATTTTTTCGTGATAGTACATGGTTAGAAATAAAAATATTCCAACACTAGAATACTCGGTTTGTGTTGAATGCAGATACGTTTTTTTTGCGAAGTTTATAAAATATTGGAACGACTATACTCGGGGCGTTGCCGTTGCTATTATATAACTGCTTCGTATATCGACAATTGTCATGAAATCAGATATTTTCCTGCATGTGCATGCATATATATAATAACATAGATCTGTCTGTATACTGGCCTTGTGCAAGCTATGATTGCAATGGCCAGCGTATTAATTATGTTTAGGCTTCATTAAAGCTTTCTTACAGGCATCTGACACTGACCTTCATGCATGCATAAAATACAATTAATATATAAGTTAGTATGCTAGATTCGGGAAAAATATTATGAAATATCCTAATAAAATACTGAACTAGTGTATAATACTCTTGAAACATGTGCGCAAATAAAAAAATCTATATATAAGATTCAAGAAAGGCATTTATTCTAAAGGAGTTAGTTTAAACCTATTTATTTTAGCTCAATTGCATCGGAAGCCTAAGGCTTATTGAAAAGGCTCTCGAGTCCGTTTTCTGTGACTAGAACCAGTACTTGGTGTATTTTGGGGAGATCGAAGGAACGGTCCCAGTGGTGATCGAACTCACGACCTCCTGATCGCTAGGCGGACACCACATCCACTACGACCCTAAAGGAGTTCACAAGTGTCACAAAATGTTGACGAGTTATATCAACGTTTTATATGAATGCACATGTCGACTATGGATTGTGAGCACTATTGCACTGACTTAAGAAATGCCAAAGGAAATTAATGGCATATCGACCCTTGTCAATACGACGGAAGGAAACATCGAGAGATTTTTTCAGGGACTGATTTGTGCTCCGGAAATACAATGAATCGCCGGCCATTGTTAAGCCACCAATCCAAAGTTTTCTTGCAGGCATTAATGTTCAGGAGTCTTGCTTATTTCTTTCCACAGAACTACGCCAAAAAGCTCGTGAATGCTGATCGTGCCTCTTTATTTTTGGTGGACACGAACACCAATGAACTTTACGCACGAATATTTGATACGGGACGAGTGAATGAAAACTTGCCCAGCAAAGAAATAAGGTTTGCTTCCTGTCCGTATATTAAAAGATTCAAATCTGATGATCTTAAGATTTTTATAATAGTGAATTTTTTGTCATAAAAATATTGTCGATATGTTTTCCGTTTGATAACCATGTATCCTATCATAAATATAATTATATTATTATTATTATCTTTAATATATTGATAACATTATTCCTCTCATATTTTAACCAGAAACCCATTTGCGACAAGAAGACATGTAATTTCTGATACTTTTTTCAAATATTGTATTAATAAAGATCTTAGAGTATTTAAGCAATATTGGTTACATCGAAATTCTGTCTGCGCAATTTTATTTGTAAGCCTTTAAAGAAAATGAATTCGTTGCATTTCTTCTTGTGCAATGCCAGTACATTGCTAGTTAAATTGATTGAGCGTTTGGATATCTATTCTTAGAGCGTTCTTTTTATCTTTTTTATACAATTAAATTATCTTTTATTAATTGTACTTAATGTATTATTATTAAATGTTTTAACGAATGATGCCACATATATGTCTTAACAAATTTACATTTTTCACGGTTAAGGTTGATTGTTATATTTTGGTCGATACGACTAAATAACAATTAAACATTCAAACGTTTAAAGGGTTTCAATAGGCAGCAAATAACTTTTTTTAAATTTTGATCATGGTTAAACTTCTTTTTAAAAATGCTCTTATTATAGATATGTTAGATGTGCCCTTCATGTGTTAAAATGTCGAGGGCGTTGCCATGGCTGTTGATTGGTCAGTTATAAATAGTTACAGGATTCCTTCATTGTCGTAGGTTTCCGATGGATAAGGGCGTGGCGGGTCACGTGGCTTCCACGGGGGAGATCCTGAATATTCCTGACGCCTACACGGACCGACGGTTCAACAGGTAAATATGTTTCCAATTTGTGATGTGTCATTCTTTAACTGGAATGTTTTAATTATAGCTCTATGAACTTTTTTTTTTAGGTATTTGTTTTAATGGAAACATTTCCAAAGTTTTTTTAATACACATAATCCGACGCTCTTTGAGTGGTGATAAATATTAAGACATGTATATATAGCTACTTTTAACAGATTTTATGTTTATAATAAATCTAAGAAGATGTTTGTGTCACTTTTGATACATTATCTATATG
This sequence comes from Dreissena rostriformis, assembly GCA_007657795.1. NCBI lineage: Eukaryota > Metazoa > Mollusca > Bivalvia > Myida > Dreissenidae > Dreissena > Dreissena rostriformis. The sequence continues at coordinate 133,228 of VMBQ01000123.1, read as the reverse complement.
CTTGTATAACCTGTTTTCATTTTGATGCAATATTTCTATATCCTTTTATTTACCTATCAGTTAGTATGATCACATGTAAACACTGACAGGTATAATCCATTAGCTATCCGTTATATTTTTTAATTCTCAATTTACCTGTGTAATATAAACAATCCTTTTCAATAAAATTATTCCATAATTGCGATTTGTGTTTTATTATTTTCAGAGAAGTGGATATGCAGACAGGCTATCGAACAAAGTCTATATTGTGTATGCCCATCTACATACGTGGAAGGTTAAAACATTTTGAAATACTTTTATTTAATACGAGGCTTAACATATGAGCCACTATCTGGGACAACTGTGCTTAACCCTTTGCATGCTGGGAGATTTGTCGTCTGCTAATATGTCGTCTGCTTTATTTAAAAAATTAGCATTTTCTTTGATTTTTTTCAAAGAATACTATCAGAAAAGCAAACAGTTTGGATCCTGATGAGACGCCACGTTCTGTGGCGTCTCATCTGGATCCAAACTGTTTGCAAAAACCTTCAAAATCCGGTTCCAGCACTCAAAGGGTTAATGCATGTGCGTAAAGTGTACTCCCAGATCAGCCAGCGCAGTCCGCACATACAAGCCTGCGACGACACTTTCCGCCTTTATGTTTTTTGTCGTTTAAATGAAGTCTCTTGTTAACGAAAATCAATTAAGGGATACAGTGTCTTCCTTGATAAGTCTGTGCGGACGTCAAATGCTAATCAAGGGCAACACTCTACGCATATGCATTAAACCCATTTTTCTCAGAGATAGGCTCGAATATTTTTAATGCGACGCATTAAATATTGTTTTTAGTATACACATTACAAATCGAGTAAACCTTTTTTTAAATTTATATCATCATTTTGCTCCAAAAGCAATATTAAGGACATGCTATTCAACAAAGGCACTATATTCATTGTTTCGTTAACAGTATCATCGGAGTTGTGCAGATGGTAAACAAGTTGCAAGGAACATTCACAAAATCTGACGAGGAATCGTTTGAGACCTTCGCCATATACTGCGGTCTGGCCTTGCATCATGCTAAGGTACGTATGCAACTCATTGGGACCACTGTCAAAACAACAGCGATATGTTAGATACCATTTTGCGATATTTCAGAAAGTGAAATAAGTGTTTAATTATACTCACAACTACCGGACTGTTGTGACTTGTCAGCAATTAACAAGACGTCATTCTAGACATTTAAATGTTAACAGGTTGATAATTATCTGTCCAGTCCTAACTTGCATGTCAGTTCTAAATGACGTTTTAGCATATGTACATCTGTATCGGCGTTATATTTAATTAAGAGCGTCATTCAAATGGTTTATTAACTTCCAAATGCACGCATTACGCATATTAAACATCACTTTATCTACCGACTATGTCGGTGAAATGTTCATATGAATATGATTATTCCCATAAAAAGTATCATTAAATTATACCACGTGTTTACTTGCAGTGTTAAAAAATACACGTTTCCGCAATCGTCAAAATGCAATTTTTTTTACGATTTAATCGAAAAAATTTACGTTTATATCACCTGATTAGAGGTCAAAGATAATTTATTGAACATTGTGATGTACAACAAATGGGTTTTAAGTGGCCACTTTTCAAACAAAATTACGTGAACTTTGTTTAATATTTTTGTAACTACAGGTTTGTCATGGTCGCTTATTATTATAATTAATTGATTCTTTGTTTATAATATGTTTCATGTATTTTCTTTTGTTATAAGGCAACATGTTGTTTTAATTTTCCTAAACTCGATAGGGAACACGTGTCCCACACAATCCGAATTGTGTAGAGGCTTAATGGTAATTACACATACAATCTGTGTCGCGTTCTGAGAAAACTGGGAATAATGGGCATGTGCGTAAAGTGTCGTCCCAGATTAGTCTGCGCACAGTTTTCTCAGAACACGACTCATATGTGACAATTTGACGATCGCGAGAACATGTGGTTTATATCATATGTTTCAATCGATGAGATTATTCGACGTGAGCATGCATACTTCCAGACAAAAAAGTGTTATTTATGACGAAATGGTTATTCATCCTTTTATAAGCAGCTTACCTCGAACAAAGTATGGAACCTTTCAATAGATTGCTGTTAAAATTGATAAATAGTCCGCATCGTGCTGTAACTTTGTTTAATACTGGATATATGCTAGTAACAAACTTTAGTTCAGAGTATAGTTATTTGATGGCCAAAGATCACATGCAAAGTAAACATAAATACTCATGTATTCAAATAGCTAGTGTCCGATAAAATGCGAGGTGATACTCATAAGAACAATTGTGAAAATACCGACCAATTTAAACATTTCATTTACGGTAGCTAAAAGTTTTACCTTTTCTCGCTCTGAATGATTATCTTCATCACGCTTTCATATTAGCTAATTTTATCTGAACTCTGACATTTTCAGTAAAATTTTAAATCGACATTATGTATGTTAACCATTTGCGACGGAGGGCTTCATGGAGTAGCACATTTATATCAAATAATTATATCGATGTCTTTTCACAACCACTCCGGAAAAAATTCATTGTGTCAGGACGACTCATCAAACTTATACCGTTAAAGAGCCGATTGCAAAACCGACCTCAAAGTGTCACACTTTATTTTTGCCTTCTTAGTGATCATGGTTTCTACTCATAACATGTTTACGTTGCAATACTTTTATATTTATTAACTTATTAGTTTATTAATTAATGTATTTATTCATTTATTATTTATTATCTATTTATATATTTATATATGTAAATACCTATTTAATGACGTCCTTCTTCGTTCAGCTGTACGAGAAGATACGGAGGTCAGAACAGAAATACCGCGTGGCCTTGGAGGTGCTGTCCTACCACAGCCAAAGTTCTGAGGAGGAGTTCCAATCGGTCAAGGAAGTGCCCGTCCCTGAGGTTATACAAAACATAACACAGTAAGTGTGCCCGTACCCGAGGTTATACAAAACATTACACAGTAAGTGTGTCCGTACCTGAGGTTATACAAAACATTTCACGAGTAAATGTGCCCGTTCTTGAGGTTGTACGAAACATTACACAGTAAGTGTGCCCGTACCTGAGGTTATACAAAACATTACACAGTAAGTGTGCCCGTACCAGATGTTATAAAAAACAATACACAATAAGTGTGCCCGTACCCGAGGTTATACAAAACATTTCACAGTAAATGTGCCCGTACCTGAGGTTATACAAAACATTACACAGCTAGTGTGCCCGTACCTGAGGTCATACAAAACAATACACAATAAGTGTGCCCGTGCCCGAGGTTATACAAAACATTTCACAGTAAATGTGCCCGTACCTGAGGTTATACAAACCATTACACAGTAAGTGTGCCCGTACCTGAGGTTATACAAAACATTACACAGTAGGTTATCACAGTAAAATAAGTATTTTCTTAAAAGACATGAATTAACGTGAAAAGACGTAACATGTTTGAACTTTAAATATATGTTTTCACATTTCAACGTACATTTATGTTGCACACGCTTAATAGGGAAAACAATGCAATCAGATACGATCTGCTTCTGTATTTGATTATTAAAGATGCTTTAGACAAATGCAGTTCGTTTCTTGGTCTTGCATTATGGCAAGAAACCAATTGTTGACCGGTATGACGCACGACACGAATGTTGACACAAAAATATACAACAAACTTACAAAACCCGTTTATGAAAAGTGTTCTTTATGGTTTTTTTTCTCCACTATTTGCTAGGTTTGGATGGATCTCAAAATATATTTTGTAATGATCATAACTATACAACTATGAATCGAACATAATTATGAACAGATTGCGTTTTATCTGTTAAGTACTATATTCTTGCGATGGCGATAATTCCTTGTTTTGATTCCTCTATTGGCTTTATAAGATGTTATTCGTCCGACATGTTTTTGCCTCGAAGTATGTGGCTATTTATATTGATAAGTATGAGAAATGTTTCTAGTACGGCTGTCCTTGCTGGTTGAACTATGGCATATTTCATCGCCGTTTCCATGCCAGAAAGTTGTATTGGCTTAATTACCATGAAGGCTAATATCTGTGGGATTCAAACGACGATAATATTTGTATGATTATAGTGATAATGTATCATTACCATTTTTCCATGATAATGACATGTATGGCTCTATAGTGGCCGTATAAAATTAGTACGCATCAATGGATGATGGAAAAAACTAGTGTTTACTTGCTTACCGGTGCATTATTTGAATCCATATGTTCATCCCCAAACATTGATCAACGCAGGTTTCATGGGCGATTCCTGTAACACAAGACATACACAACAGATAATATTCAATTGAGGACATACACAACAGTTACTATTCAATTGAGGACATACCACGATACAGAATCTCAGACTTGACTCATGATACACGCACGCCTACAATTAAAATTGGCACTACTTATGTTTGAACAATGCATGCATAATTAAATCAAAACGACGCACGCACGTATTAAGGTTTCTTAGTGTGCGTTTAAATTCAATCAAATATCCATTTCACCTGCTGCTCACTTGATACAAGATGGTAAAACCAGGTATTTTGGATACACATTCTGAAAACATTTGTTTGTATCTCTCTTTGCCTTTTGCAGTTACCACTTTTCGCCATGGGCCGTTACTGGTATGGAAAAGCCAACTTACGTTCTGTACATGTTCCGGGACCTCTTCCGAAGTATCAATAGGTATGCCCTCTGCCTTATAACGTTTAAAATTTATTTAATCTATATACAACACATATGAATAGCCAACCATAACTCAATTAGAGTTTTACGTCTGTCTTTTATTTAATTGACAAACGTTTGTTTTAAGAGTTTTGTAATAAGTTTTAAAACATATGTATGATTATAGCAGGCACGATCGCATGTGTCGTGCTACTTAAAGATCAACTGTCATATAATGGACTAGCGACTGAGCAATACATTAAAATTATCACTGTGTACTAACATTGTTTTGTTTCCGATTTTACTGTGCAGCTTTTCTATTATTTTGCATTTTAGAAGCAATGCATACTTACGTATTTTGCCTTTTGGGGAAAGTATTTTTTTTGGCTCTTGCACGTTTTTAGTAGAAGCACAAGTCATGTCATTGATATCATGCAACTCGTTTATTTGTGTATTACTGATATTAACGAGTTTTAATGTAAAAAAAACATTCCATCTATTATTTGCATGATATTTTATCATTACTGGCGTATTTAAAATTAATTTAATTCACAATCTATTAACAACACTTTTAAACATATATTTATTATGATAATATGCATATGCATGTAATTTAAATAAAACCGGTATACAGTAAAACTTATTAATTTCATTTGGGCAATAAGGGAGACGTACTGTATGAAACTTATATAACACAATCTGCTACCTTATTATTGCAGTGCGAGAGAAAATGAGAAAAGGTACTATGAAGTGGAACAGTGACTTATGTTACATTGTTTTAGCCACAAATTTATAATTAGTCTATTAACATCAAAGTTTTCTAGCAAGATGGAATAAATACTGAAATTTCATTTACCATCGATGACATTGAAATAGTTAATAATGAAGTGTCGCATATAAGAAAATGAAATAAAACAACTAAGGACATGCACTACTATAATTTGACTATTATTTTTTCTGAAATGCTTAGGTGATACATAGTTCCCATCGCAAATACTAAGGATATATTCATGTTTATGTTCGTTACATTTTACGTAATATGGAAAATGCTTCCCGTATGCATGAACAAGTTTAAACGAGTTTAAAATTATTTCTAAAGTAGGGAATTCAGCACAATTGTAAACAAAAAGAAGGAAAGAAGAAAAACAGAAATATTTATTCCATCTTAATACAGAGTTGAATCTAATTATTAAACATGTGTATATATCTTGAGGTAGTAGAACCCATGTTTAATGGTTGAACGGACATGTACAGAGCCTAGTCTGAGACACGTGACTGTGGATTTTCATATATAGTAACTTTAATATACGGTTCATGTATATACTAGGTACAAATTACTCCATGTATAGAGAAAACATACAGAGATTATATGTACATCAATTATAGTTTATCTTGTCATAGTATCGTTCGTTATTGTAGGAGAAAAATAATTTATAATCATTTGTTTATACATACTTACTTGTAATGAATTTTCAATATTTTACATTAATTTGTGTATGTTAAAACATTTATTTTAGTATTAAACTGAACATATTTTTACGAAAATTAGTTTCTATCCAAATGCACATACATGTTTATGTACACGAGTTACATAATATAGTTTAGTCTGGTACTGAATATATAAAATTTATATTTTTTTTTCCAAAAGTATATACACATAGATCACTATTATGTGCATATACCGATAATGCCAGTATTGAAGATTATAAGTGGTTATAAAACATGCAAAGAAATGTATTACTTTCACCAAAAGTAACTTGAAAATTCTTTTGAAAGAGTGGTTTGTGATTTGCGGTTGTTTCCGTATTAAAACCGTTTTCAACGTTGTATTTTTGCAGTCGGAACTATTCTTATGCGTATGTATATACAGTCATTGTAAATACAATCTGTTTTCTCGTGCAGTAGTGTATACAGCTATACTAAACGCTGAAATATAGCTAGATATGTTTTACACACATGTATATAATCACATATCAAATGTATCGACTTTTTTCATGCCTTTCAATTCCGCATTTGTTTAAATATTTTACGTTTATTGTCGTATGTTAAAATGCCATGTTGGCGACGCCAAAAGAATCATGCAATGCAATTTTTATTCCAGGCTTGTTTATACGGATGACTTAATACTTATCCCTTATTCTTTTCTTAATCTAGTATAGTAGTATTTGTATAGGCTAAAAGACAGTGAGATGTAAACATTCTCATATATATACACAAATCACTACAAAAATGATCTGTGCCCATGGTGAAAATTAATCAACATCTGAATTACAACAATTGTCTACCACACACAATAATGTAACAAACTGCGAAAAACACGCAATTCTGAATACCAATAGTTATCTTTTGAGAGACAAAATTAACGATATAAAGCATCACAAGTGTTGAGTATCAGTCTATATTTCAACGTCGAGTATGACTGTATGCAACGCGAGTGGCTTTTGGTAGCGTAGCAACTGTGACCTTCCCAATGACCATTTCTCATTTTCCATCCACCGCGTGCAGTTAATATTTCAATGTATGGTATGTTATGAAACTGATGATATTAATAATAATGATAGATGTTGCTATCAATTGTTGATGTGTTAACTGGTACTGAAAACATATTTTGAATACGTTCTACGAAGGTTGAGCAGGAAACTGTTGTATTTGCTGAACATTTGATACTTTTATTTTCAAGACATTGCATTAAAGTCAATGTTTGTGTCCGGCCATATTGTTCTAGAAATGATAAAAAAAGGTTAACGAACGTCAGATCTACCTACCTTAGTGGAAACAAACAACTAATTGTGTGACTAATAGTGTATATTATGTCGCTTACAACGTCCATGTTACCCGATGCACTTAAGCTTCGAGTTGTTTTTTCGACAGTTGCACACTACTTTATGTCAGAAAAGCGAGCCTCGTGTTAGCATGTCGGTTGCCCTTCTTGTTTTATAACTTTCGCTCTTTAGTTTTTATAGTAGAATGTCGCTAGCTGCTTACTTTGTTTTGGCGTCTGTCTCTTGTTTTTACTAATGCTGATTTGAAAGCTCTTCGTATCAAATTTATCAATTGTTATTTTTTTTACGATAAACAGATGTTAATTTGTAAATAAATCACAAAGCCACAACCCTCATGAGATGTTTGCCATGAAAAGGCACCAATTAAAAAAAGAAACAATGAAATATATATTCAAGAATTTTAACACTCAAATTTGCTCGGCAAAACGTATTGTGTGTGATTTTATGAAATTAAAATGCAAGAAACGTTTTCACAGACAATTATTAATATAACAAAGGGTGAAATAAAATGATATAGCATTATGAAAGAGTGATGTTTTATATTAATTAAGGCTATAAAAGATGTTGGCTTATTGTATCTTTACAGATACGACATGGACAGTCTGATAAGATTCACATTAACGGTCCGGAAAAACTACCGTAACGTCCCGTACCACAACTGGGACCACGCCTTCTCCGTAGCACACGCCATGTTCACCGTTGTAAGGACGACACAACATCAATTCACCCCGCAAGAGGTATGAACGCTATTAAATCTTATATGACTCGTGTGTTTTTGTTTACGTTAAACGGTCCTAATCTATGATTGGAAAATAAATACCGCTCTATTTAAAAACACAGATACAAAAAGTTGCATAAACAGCAAAACAGCATAAGCATATAAGCTCTTTAAGCCTCATGCTCTCGGTGCAATTTAGCTTAAATTAGAAAAAAGACTTAAACGTAATCGTTTCTAATGTCACGCAGTATCTGGCTTTTTTCGCGGCCAATCTTTGCCGTGCATATGGTTTTTTTCTTCATATGGTTTCGAACGTTTTCAAATCCCAGTATTATTTCTAGATGTATATTTGCAATGAATATGAAATTTGGTTTTCATACCGTTTCCCGCGCTTTCCAGTGCCTGGCCCTGTTCGTGGCGTGTCTTTGTCATGACCTTGACCACAGAGGCAAGACGAATGCGTTCATGGTGAAGAGTGCCTCCCCGCTCGCGGCTATATACTCCACGTCTACCATGGAGCATCACCACTTCAACCAGACTGTAACCATATTACAGGTTTGTTTATACATGATGCATCACTACTTCAACCAGACTGTAACCATATTACAGGTATGTGTATACATGGAGCATCACCACTTCAACCAGACTGTAACCATATTACAGGTATGTTTATACATGAAGCATCACTACTTCAACCAGACTGTAACCATATGACAGGTATGTTTATACATGGAGCATCACCACTTCAACCAGACTGTAACCATAGTACAGGTATGTTTATACACACAAAGCACCACCACTTCAACCAGACTGTAACCATATTACAGGTATGTTTATACATGGAGCATCACTACTTTACCCAGACTGTAACCATAGTACAGGTATGTGTTCATAGAACACACAGAGCACCACCACTTCAACCAGACTGTAACCATATTACAGGTATGTTTCCACATGGAGCACCACCATTTCAACCAGACTGTAACCATATTACAGGTATGTTTATACATGGAGCATCACTACTTCAACCAGTCTGTAACCATAGTACAGGTGTGTGTTCATAGTCCGTGTCCACACTGTGCAATTGTATGTGTCTTTTATTATTGTTCGATAGTACAATATGGAGGTATTTTATGTTTAGATTTATAACTTTGCTGTTATTTGTTAATTCTGTTGAAATGTTTAATTGTATATGGTTTCCTAATCTTTTTTTAAGTTTAGGTATATTTTGTTTGAACATTATTTTTGCTTAATCTCTGACTAAGTAGCTTGGTCATACGACTACTTTAATATATATAGGCTCTGACATGAGTTGTCATATTATACCATATTTTATTAAACGAGTTCAGGAATTTTGTTGGTAAGCGAGCCTTTGGCGAGCTTACTAACGAATTTCCTGGACGAGTTTAATAAAATATGGTATGATATGACAACGAGTGTCAGATCTTTTTTATTACATGCTTTTAAACTAAATAAAATACATCTTAATTGGCCAAACAAATGCTGATATATCTAAAAGTTGTTTACTATCGTGACGTCATTTCATGTTGACGACGTCATTTCGCCATGCGATTGGTTAGTTATTAATTCTGTAGCCAATGAAAACGGGTAAAAATGTTGTATTACACATGTGTAATATAACAAAATACGTTATGTCTGTATTACATTGAAAACAAGGTATAGCATGTGATAAATAGTTAATATTAATATTAATATAGCAGATTTATATGTATTTCTATTTTCCACAGAATGAAGGTCATAATATTTTCAAACATTTGTCATCGGAGGATTACAAAAAGGTGAGTTAACGAGGCACACCCGGCCATGTTTTAAACTATGAAACAAATAATTATTGTGTTTGTTTTCTTTGTCAGACTTTTAACACGAATCTGTATCTTTATAATGTTTCTCGACTTTCATATTTCCTATATATGTTGATTCAAATAAATTCAAATAATTTCGATATTGACCTTGTAAACAACATGCTAATTCCATACATGTGGCGTGTTCTGAGAAAACTGGGCAAAATGCTTGTGCGTAAAGTGTCATCCCAGATTAGCTTGTGCAGTCCGCACAGGCTAATCCGGGACGACACTTTCCGCCTAAACTGGATTTTCGCTAAGAAGAGACATCATTTAAACCGAAAATTCCATAAAAGCGGAAATTGTCGTCCCTGATTAACCTGTGCGGACTGCACAGGCTAATCTGGGATGACGATTTACGCACAAGCATTTTGCCCAGTTTTATCAGAACACGCCACATATATCGCGATCTGTTTTATATTCAGTGTTATAAAGGTACTCTGTGTCTGAGTTGGACAACTCCCCACCTTCGCCACCGACACCACACATAGGGTTGTTCTTGGTCACATTGTGCATACAAATATATTTATTGAACATTTGGCAGTGCGTGATGTTTGTATAAATTGTTCCCTGGTCTCTCTAAACAGATGCTGAGTGACATAAGGAACTGTATTTTGGCGACGGACTTGGCATTGTTCTTTGGCAACAAAGCAAAGTTGAAGGACATTGCAGACAAGAATGATCTACAATGGCAGGACGATGATCATAGGTACAGTTATTATCATGTGATAGATATGTCATCTCTATTAATCGTTGTAAGTCTGGTCTGGAGATATTGTTGGAAAGGCGCGTCATATTTTTAAAATCATGACGTTTATTATCAATGTAAAGAACATTTTATTGTATATCAATTCTTTTCTCAAGCATATACAAATAAAACAATATTAATGAAACATTTTGAGAAAAGCATTCCTCTGTATATTTAATATATAAAGTACATTAATGTGTATTTTGTATATCTTTCTAGCATATTACTACTTTTCATGAAACGTGATATCAGAATGTGCGTTCTTAACAAATATATTGTGCAATTAACTTTACATATGTTTTTGTATCGATTTGCATTTCTCTGTTATCTCATTTTCTTGTCAGTCCAATCACGATTAGCTGCTTATTTAAAGACCAATTTATACTGTTCAGACTCTAAACCATATACGTAGAGTATGGTTTGCCAACGTCTCTATCACGTGTGTCTCTACAGCACAATAACTTTTCCATAATAACGGTCACTCCTCATTTTTGTCACTGTTGTCACAAACCATGTTATATTCTTGTAAGATATCACTTGCAATTCCAAATTCGCATTTGGCGCACACGTATTTTTCATCTAAATGTATTTAATATATTCATTGTTTTTCATGGAGGGGATTTTCTTTTGGGCTGATTTTAAGACTAATAATGACGTGCTGTGCGAATAGACATTTGGTATACATGTTCGTAGAAAATATCTTGTTTTCAAGCAGTAAAACTATGAAAGTCATATTAACATGGTTTGTGACATTCCTTACTCAACCACCGCTGGAAATCGGTGTTTTGATTATCACTACATCAGATTTGGTAAACAAACAGAAAAGATTTCATTTTAAACTTTGAAAGATAATTGCATATTTTGTGTGTTTTTTATGTCCCCCAGTCTATACTAGGGGACATATTGTTTTGCCCCGTCTGATTGTTGATTTGTTTGTGTCAAACTTTAACATTGGCCATAACTTTTGCAATATTGAAGATAGCAACTTGATATTTGGCATACATGTGTATCTCATGGAGCTGCACAGTTTGAGTGGTAAAAGGTCAAGGTCAATGTCATCCTTAAGGTTCAATGTCAAAGGTCAAATATATGGGGGGACATAGTGTTTCACAAACACATTATCGTTTATATTTGCTCTTCATTGTGGGGAATCACAAAGGCACATTATAAACATCGATGTCCAGGCAATTGGAGTTTTAATTTTCGTTTGAATAACCTGGTTTTATTTACAAATATCCAAACATGTATAGTCTTTTTACTTGTCTATTACTTAGAAGCGTGTGTTATATTTCTTTGGCACAGTCCTTTTTTGGGTGATTGGCACCAGATTTCTGTTTGAGTAATAACAGTTCATATCCCCTTGGTTGTCATTTATGATAGCTTGAAGCGAGTCTATAAGATATTTTTTCAAAAAGATAATATGCTGATGAATACAAAAAAATAGAATAAAAGTTCAGAAGTAGTACCAGAAGATAACCGAAATTGTGCTTGCATACAATTACATATTTTCGTTTGTATAATCGAAAACTTATTATCAAAATAAATATACACTGTTGGAAATTCACCATAAGTGTGTTCAGATTCGTTTATTCGAAACAATGTTTGGAGTAAACATGTCGGAATTAGCGCAAACTTGTTTGTTATAAGTAACTTTGAATTAATTATTTTTTGATTTACACTTCTGTGATTTCTATTTAACATTCCTCGTCCATTCCATGTTGGTTTAAGATTGTGGAAATCATTAAAATCATATATACTCGCTTAAAAATATATCTTTAGTTCGCAACCGTATATTATGTCAACTCGACAGAGTGTTATTATATTTCTGAACAATGGGGCGTCGTTCTGTAAAAACTCGGCTTAATGCGTGTGTGTAAAGTGTCGTCCCTGATAAGCCTGTGCAGTCCGCACATGCTTATCAGAAAAATACTTTCCTCTTTTAAGGTGTTTTCATTTAAAGTTTCTTCTTAGCGACAATCCAGTTTAGGCGGAAAGTGTTGTCATTTATTAGCCTTTCGGACTTGACAGACTAATATGATATGACACTTTACTCAAATGCATTAAAATCAGTTCCCCAGAATGAGGCTCAAAAAAACTTCTGCACATATCTTATTTTCTAGATAGTCCTCAACGGGACATAGACCCTGACTTGTCATAGCCAATAACCATACCCACCGTAAACATGTTCTGTCTCCCTCACCTCTAGGCGGCTGGTTCACGCCATAGTTATGACAGGTTGTGACCTGGTGGCCTCCGCCAAACCCTGGAAAATGCAGCTGGACACCGTCAAGTATATATTTGAGGAGTTTTACCAGCAGGTAGAATCACCATGGAATTATCAACAGATCATACACGTCTTGTATCAAGTGTTTTTGTTGATCCTAACCCTTACTTTAAGTATTGTCATGTTCGTCTCAGCGCACGCAGCTCGGCTTTGTACGCATGCCTTAGGGAGAGGGACTTATCTCGTTGCATAACTGTACAAGAAATATCAATTATTTTTTTTGTTTTATTATTCTATATAATCATGATTTATTTTACATTGTAAAGGAAACATTATGTTAAAGATAAATAAACAGGGCAATTACTTGAAAAGGACTTCTGCCGTTGTGAGCGTTGTTATGAATGACTTGCACTTGCGAAACGTCACTTAAAAAAGCATGCATGCACGACTAGCTTGTAGCTATATAAACCTGCCATTAATTTTGCACATGTGAAGCCCATTTTTGCGCATTTACGGAGGACGCCGTTTTCAATGATTACATATATACAAGTTATATTTATTAATTATATGTTTCCGAAAAAAGAAGAAAGATATTTCTAAACGTTCGCGCAGATGGGTTGAACACTTTTTGGTATATTATCAATCTGTGTCTAACGATTCAATATTGCTGTACATTTGTAATATAATTACTTTAATGACTGAACTATTGATATTATTATTGTTCTACTTGTACAACGTTTGTGGTTTTAGACACAGATTGTTATGGTTTTTGTCTCTATGTGGAAAAACCGGATTTTATGCGTGTGCGTAAAGTGTCGTCCCTGATTAGCCTGTATGTACTGCACAGGCTAAACTGGGACGATACGTTAAGCACATGCATCAAACCCCGTTTTCTCAGAGCGAAGTACATTTGTTTTGTAGTGAAGCACGCTGTGTAGTGAAGCACGCTGTGTAGTGAAGCACGCTGTGTAGTGTATCGAGCTCTGTCGTGTGATCTGTCTCTGTCTGTCTGTCTGTCTGTCTGTCTGTCTGTCTGTCTGTCTGTCTGTCTGTCTGTCTGTCTGTCTGTCTNTTTTTTTTTTTTTATTCTTAACACTCTACAAACGTTCTTTAAAAACCGACAATGATTTTCTTTTTTTTACGAAGAATTTTCGTTCTAAAATTGCCCCTGTCGTTTACCTATATATTCAAAAATATCCTACCTTAGTGTCAGAATATCTTTGGAAGCTAGTTAATATATAAAAAATGGGGCAAACTAGACTAGATGGTTTAGTTGCTAGTACCTTACGTGTTGGTATGTCCATGAGAATCGTAACGTCGAATGTGTCGAATGCTGTTTCTGTGTCCATAAATGGTCTGTGCGTTTGTTTCATACCCGCAGAACGCTTGTAATGAGTCTATCCATGACAGGCTGTGACCTTTGTGCTATGTACAAACCCTGGTCCACACAGTTTGACCTTGTGTTTGTCATCATGGAGGAGTTCTGGCAACAGGTATACCAACACGTCCGTCGCCATGGCAACACCCATAGCAACAACGTCGCTAAACGATATATACGTGCACAGCGTCTGGTGTTGTGCAATTTGTCCATTTGAATGTTCACGAATTTAATAATTTGCATATTAATTAAATTGTTGAGCCATGAAAAGGTACACAGGAAAATTATAAAGCGTATATAGAAGCCAGCCAATTGATAAACGTATGTTTTGATGAAATAAACGTCCCAAAGTGAAAATGGCTTACATTTTATTAATGTTATACTAAAATGGATGTGGTCTTATTAACCTTTTTGACTAGATCATTCATCATGACTAATGTTTCGATATTGCAAGCTTACTCTTCAACAACAGAAAAGATAAATAATATTTAGTATTATTTATTATAAATTAACTTACTACATATTAGTCCGTAGACATATTTGTTCACAGTAGCATTCGGTATTGTAAATATTTTACTAACCAAGCAACTGCTATGTGCTTTGGTCGTAAAATCCATTTCAGTATTGTGCATGTATTTGCTTTGCATATTTTGGGATGATTTTTTGAAAAAATTGACAAGAAATGCATGTGAGCTCAGAAAGTGCCTGCCAAACCATAACACAGGTACTAGAGATTTTACGGCATTGAAAGAGATGCAAAAGTAAAGAGATTTAATGAATGTCCGGGCTTACTAAATTTATCGGTATAGCTTATATTCCAGAAATATAAAAACTCCTCGAATACAATAACAACAATAGTGTTCGTTATGGCTTTATTTTGGTGTTAAGTTAATGTAAATTGCTGATTTTTAAAATGGCATCAAACGAAATTGTATAATATTTGAGAGGCATGTAATTACTAGACGGCATCGGTGGGCACTTTGCGTGCGATTGTAAAATCTAATTATACATGCGTATAGTTTGGTCACCAAATGGTTTGCACAAGCACAGCACAGATTTACACAACCTTGCATTTTTTATACAATCTTTGTGACGTTCAATGTTGCATTGAGTAAACGCATGATTTGTTTTGATCGCTTAGTGTTCCAGCGATGTTTTCCATCTTCATTAATCGTTGTTAGCCTTTTATACGCCCCAACAATCAATTGCGAAAACACTTTGCAGAAAGTATGACATCGATTCAATTTTAAAAGTTTAAAATTTAAAAATGATGTTCAAACGTATTTCGTTTTATTTAATATCAACAAATGACAGACAATATTGATAGAGACAAATATTAAAAACATCAAAATATACCAATGTTTTTTAAATGTTTTTAATTCAAGTCATATGGCCGCGTGTGATAAAATAATTAAAGTAATGATTGTGTGTGATACAATCAATATTTGTGTCGTGTTCTGAGAAAACTGGGCAAAATGCTTGTGCGTAAAGTGTCATCCTAGATTAGCCTGTGCAGTCCGCACAGGCTAATCCGGGACGACACTTTCCGCCTAAACTGGATTTTTGCTAAGAAGAGACATCATTTAAACGAAAAATTTCATAAAAGCGGAAATTGTCGTCCCGGATTAGACTGTGCGGACTGCACAGGCTAATCTGGGATGAAAATTTACGCACAAGCATTTTGCCCAGTTTTCTCAGAACACGCCACATTTGGCAATTCAGATACAATATTATGATTTGACACCCTATAGGGAGACGAGGAGAAGGCCAAGGGATTGACTCCCATGCCGATGATGGATCGAGAAAAGAAACACGAACTACCACAGCTAGAGGTACGTTTTTAGTATACCGGTTAATTGTAAAATGTCCAAATGAAAGAAAACCACTAAAGTTTACGTTTTATTTATCACTTAAGCCTGAAAACTCGATACTACATATATCAAATTGTTAACCACATTCAACAAAATTGGTCCAGCAAAGGTCACTTATACCTTATTATTAGACTTTAAACACGCACAATTACTAGTGTATTATTGTTTTGGGGTTTAAAATTCCTCAGTCGTTATTTTACAAATTACAATAATATTAAACTTATTTTTCGCGTTGTTTCCTTTTTTTTAAATGTTATTCTGGTTGACCGCAGGTTGGATTCCTCGTGGGTATTTGTTTGCCGTGCTACGATCTAATGGTACAAATATTGCCGGAAACGAAGCCGATGAAAGAAGGGGCAGTGTATGTTTATATTTTGATAGTCAACCATTTTATTTATAAATTAAGGCTCATCTCTTGTTCTTTATATTGGCGGTATAAAGCAAGATTTGTCTATTGACTAAGTTACTCAATATTGTCCACTATTTGAGTAGTGACAAGTCGGCTCTCAAGCATTTAACAAACCAAAATCGAAAATCCACTGGTCGGAAACATATCGGTTTGAAGGTCTGCAGTTGTGTTTAATTTTTCTTAACTAATTGTATGGTCTTTTAAAGTTGCCATTGCGCTATAAAGCTCTTTACTATACAACCCGCGTCATGCGAATGTGGTTCGTATACTATACGCGACCAGCGTAGCTCCTGACCAGACTGCGCTTATGAGACCACGAAACCTTGCGTGATTGTATATCGGTCAGCGTTGCTCCCGATCAAACTGTTCACTTGCATATGTTGGTTAGGAGGAACGCTTTTCGGATACGGCATAAGACCCATGTTCGCATGACGCGGCTCATATATCATTATACAAACATATATTTGCTAAAAGTCATAGTTTACCTCTAAACTATTATACCACTAGGAAATATTGGTCATCGCGTTACAGTGCATAATCCGTCTCTAAATTTCTGAAATTTATGGCGTTATAGGGCAAACATGAAGAAGTGGAAACAGCTTGCGGATAAGTCGCGGGAGGATGTGGAGAAGGAGCTGCGCGTGGACAGCTCCCAACGCCGCCACAGTCTCATCCAGTACGGCGAACATCTGGACGACGAGACCTCCACGGACTCCGAGAAGCCCGACGACATCTCCGAGGAGGGCGACCTGCCGGCCGACAGTTCCGGTGACGCGGACGACGACAAAACGGACGGAAGCCAAGTGAGAAGACATGAGGACATGGCGACCGGAGGCGCCGATGAGGAGGACAGTCAGAGCGGCATTAGTGACGCCACCGAACATATTAAGATCAGTTAAAATGTCCGCAATTATTGACGTGGGAATTGCTTTAGATAGACGAGGCTAATATTGCCTTGGATTTAGGAACTCGGGTCGATCTTCGGGCAGAGAGATTTTATATTTACAATGCGTGCGTGCGTGCTTGTAAATGACACTTCTGTCAACTCTGCCCGTATGAGTGAGTCGGGCACTTGGTAGTAAGTCGTCAGATTTGATTCTGATTGACAGCAGAGGCCAACGGCAGAATCAACATTGTTTGGATCGAAGACGTCATTGATGACTATGGAAAGCGTATGTGGTTGTGGACACCGAACCAGTATGGACAAAAGTAACGAATTACACATTTATTTAAACATGTATATGAACATGGTTGTTGTAAGCTTTTAATACTTGAATAGTTTAACATTCTTCGTCCTGCATCCCATCGCTCATTTTTTTTAATCGTGTGAGCCTCGTTCTGGAAAAAATGGGCTTAATGTACGTGCGTTAAGTTTCGCACCAGATTA
Source organism: Dreissena rostriformis (assembly GCA_007657795.1). Classification (NCBI taxonomy): domain Eukaryota; kingdom Metazoa; phylum Mollusca; class Bivalvia; order Myida; family Dreissenidae; genus Dreissena; species Dreissena rostriformis. The sequence goes on along the minus strand of VMBQ01000123.1, from coordinate 115,150 downwards.
GCATGTGTAGTCCGTACGGGATATTCAGAGACGACCCTTCCTGCTTTTATGGAATTTTTTGTTTATATGAAGTCTCTTCAAATGGAAAATCCAGTTTAAGCGGAAAGTGTCGTCCATGATTAGCCCATGCAGACTGCACAGACTAATATGGGCGACACTTTACGCACATGCATGAGGCCAAGTTTTCGCAGGACGAGGTTCGTATTAAACACGTAATCCAAAAACTGATCCATCGTTTGCATTATCTGTGGCAAACAGATGCGGATCGTTTGTTCTATATTTTGTTATATGTGCCTCTTTCCCAAACGCTGAAATATTATAAGTGTCATCATGGTATGACCTTTGTATGTGAGCTTGATTTACAAATATATAATGCAATCTAGCTTTACAAATTTACAAATATATAATGCAATCTAGCTTTACAAATATGACAAAGGTAGTTCTGAGAAAAAGCATGCGGAACGCGACTGACCTTTCGTAGTGTTAACTGACATGCGATAGCAATATTGAACGATGATAAATCTTACACGAGACGTGACACGTGCATGTGTTTGTGTTATTCTAGTGCCGATAAGTAGTTCGGCTCGAAAAAGTAGTTACGAAACTGTAATAGTTTTCTTTTTATTTGAATAATATGGTGTCTGAATATGTTAAAATCGAAGTAAGTTTCGATGTTGCGCTGTTTATCTGATTCTGTTTTTAAACGCTTATATAATACATGCATACTAGGATCATCGAACGCTTCTGAACCATAGAAATCATTTGAACAGATACATAGCTTAAAATTGAAAAGTAGTACTTTAAATAGCTATGTCACCTAAGAATTTCAGTAGTAAAAAAAGGACGAGCGTAATAAGACCAAAGCTGTAATCTGGCTGTATGTTTTCGAATAACCTTTATCTCAATTTCAAACTCAAACTTTATGTCATTGCTTAAAATATTGAACAGTGAAAGCATGTTACACTTCTACACTGAAAAGTACGTCTTGTGAAGTAAATCAAAGCGACGTTTCTTTCTTATCATTAATTTAAATGAGGCATGGAGCTAGTATGTGTGTATTTATTCGCCAGCATCTATTAATTTATATTATTTATATTTTTTATTGCAGACATTTATAAAATAAATGTCACAGACTGCGTGTAACTGTGAAACTTAATATTTTGCCACCGCAATACATGAGCTCTACCAAAGTTTTGATTGCATTCAAAATATACATTCTGCACTATAAAACATACAATTGTTGGTACAGTGCGAACATGTGCATTTTTTATACGTACAGGGCAAGAGAATAAGGAAACTTATGCATGCATTTTCACATTCTTGTGTGACTTTGACAAAAATGTGTCAAAACGCAAAACATAAAAGTAATGCAGTAATTATACAATATTATGTACACATAATTATATTATCATTAGTTTAAATGTTATGCAGCGATAGAACAGACCATAAACAAAGAGCAGTTGTGTATTTGTTGCTTAATTTATTAGATTGTATTGTTTTTGTTATGACTAAATAGTCTATGTTAGCGTTTGTTATTTTTCCGAGACAGAGATATCATCCTAGTGTTGTTTTACAAGGGTATGTTTGACAATTAGACTGTTATATAATATTTTATCTCGATGTACATAAATTATGTCATTTTTGTATTTTACATTTTGTAAATTGAAATAAACATCAAATATGTATAAACGAATTCAAGTCTGTTCCATCCATTTACAAGTTTCCGAACAACAGCGCAATGCCGTTTCCGTATGAACCGCGTCTTGCGAAAATAGGTCTTATGCCATATGCGGTCAGAGTAACTCTAAACCACCATACGCATTCGCGCAGTCTGGACAGGAGCTACACTGTCCGCTTTTAAGTCACGCAAAGATCTGAATCCACATCTGTATTCGATAATTACTGCTATTCTTGAGTGATCTAGTTTTACTCATATAAAAAGGGAACATAATTTTTAAGTATATGAATTCTTGAAGATTCATGGTGTAGGCCTAAAATGATGTTGCCTTTTAAAAGATCTTGCAACCCAAACATGTCCACCGTGAACACTGGTGCCCAAAATTCGGTCACTGTGAACATATTGGTCAGAACGTCGTACGGCCAAAACATCAATACAGAACGAGATGTCAACTTTCCAGTGGCGACCAACACAAGCACTGAATTGTACGGATGTATTGAGTCTGTCGGAGAAGTGTCTGGTGTAGCGAGGGATGTTATTTTTAGGGGTATGTAGATGCTGGAACACATTTTGTTTTTACCGCAGAAACAGGGGAAACGAAACCATTATTTCAACGAGCGTCTATAAGAGAATGAAATGAATGCAAAAGATAAGCAAACATTGCGCGGGGGGGGGAGCCTTACTGGACCCAACGGTGTACCTATAAAGGCGTTAGGTATTGGTGTTTTCATTATCGGTCAGTCACATTGGAACGTAAGGCAATGATGGCGGATCTTGAAGACGACGTGTTTATGAAGTATGATTTGCTTGATGCTTGAGTTGATGTCCCTATTGGCATCATGTTGAGCAGAAACGTGTTGTTTTGAATGGCGTCAAAACCATGTGTAATTGAGAAGGCATTGGAAGCGAATGATGTAACAATACCTGGAGGAACTGAGGTGGTTATTTATGTATTTGTTGAAAGTCAGAAAAGTGATCATTAAAGAATGGGGTATGTTGTGGTCGAATCATCGAATTGATGGTGGCAGCACTTGTGAATTTGAATTCGGAACACACTTAAAGGGTTCACGTTTTGATTCCTTTCTCACAAGAAGTATCATTAATGTAAAGGACCCTCATATGGAAAGATGAAAAAGTTGCAAACATTGTTGCGGTGGTAAATTATGATGAATCTGATTATACAGAAAGATTGTCAGTACGCCGCGTGAATACGTCTAGTGAGGCTGCCGTGAACTCAGTACATGGAGAGGCATAACATAGTGAAATACCAAATCATCTTCTTGATTTGCATAGCAGATCGACAGTATAACATACGTTTAGAAATAAAACGAGTAGAATCTAGTAGCTAGTTTATGTATGATGTATAGCGATACGATCTCAAAAGCAGAATGGGATATAGGGCTAACGCATGTCGCTGAACATACAATTTAGACCGTACATGGTGCATCAATAAAACTGGGACAAAAACGAAAACAGATTGCGAACGGTAAAAATGTCAAGATAGTCTTAGAGAAACTGCTAGAAAAATAAGATATAAGATAAGGTACATCTTCATGGGAAACTCCAAACGTGTTGGTACAAAAGTAAACAAGAGCGATCTGTCCGTGTGTGGGCTATAGGGGACTCGATGCGTTAACATCAATTCAGCCGCTACGTGCAAGGTGAGGCTTGTAAATCCTTTTCCTGAAGAAAGCCTTAAAAAAATGCGGAAATAGTACGAGTTGAACGGATTGATAGGGTGGTGAGTATTGTCGTTGATAAAGAGGGTGAAGATGTGGCAAATAACCGTAGTATTAAAAGAATTGCTGTAAATTTAGTAGCACTTGCTCAAGCAGGTTTAAAAGAACTACCAGATCATCTGAAAGATCTTCACAAACGCTCTACGATAGGTTAAACGGAACACGAGAAAGCCGTTGTTGCAGGACTGCTTCACAAATACAGCGACACATTTTCTAAAGACGACTGGGATATAGGTCTAACCAATTATACAGAGTCAGTCACTGCGGTCTGCTTTTCTCCATACTCAACAGAGTCGTTGATCGTATATTTTCAGACAATGCACCATGTCAACTTCAAGCGTAGAGCTTACCGGTGTTAATACTGCACAAAAATTGACATTAAGGGCAGGATAGAGGGGCAAATCCTGAAGGAGCACGTGTCTATGGACAAGACCCATTTTTACTGTACGTTGTGTTGCTTCAAATGCCAAGAACAGCGTGCTCTCTTAAGTACACCAATCTTTATGCTAGGCACGTGTCAGATGAGAAGCGGTCGGGAAAGCCTGACTACACCAAAGTTCTCAGAAAGGCAAAAGATCTATTCTATGTTACATGGTGGCATTGTCAACTGAAGAGAGTGCGATCTGGTTCGACAGGAACAAGTCGCAGTTGGATGACCAAGAGAAAGATGAAACTGTGTTCATAGAGATGGCTCTAGGGTGCCTCTGTGGCTTCTCAAGCCAATGTCAGCCTCAACAAACCTCTCTAAGCCTCCACATTCCGGAAACGCCTGACACAAAAGCACATTCAGGCTAGTGCTAGAGATAGCCTACGACGACGGCCCGTTTGTCGCTAAGGCTAAAGTGTCGGCAGTTAACTTTGTCATTCAAATGGGTAGTTAGAATCCAGATAAACTTGAACATCACAATTAACTGAAGCCTTACCAGGGATCGAATCTGCCAAAGTGGATTGTGGCAGATAAGGAAAAGTTATAATCGTCACATCACTTTAGGGTTTATGGGACATACCAACTTGAGACGAAAACTTATTTTGTTGTTTTATGACTTTACTTAATGATTACACGTAAGAGGGAGAGTATGTGGAAGGCAAGTTCTGATTTGTGAAGAAAACTAAAAGAACACTAGAAAACGCATCGCTAAGTATTACGCGCGAGCCGTGGCGGTTAAATATGTAGCCTTAAATGGAAGCGACAACACTGTTACGCGAGGAGCAAACGATTAACGAGTCGTTAAAGCTGTATCGAGAAGGGATGGCGTCTCAGACTAAACGGTATATCATTCTATTCTCAGAGCAGCAAATATTCGAACGGGGCAAAGCCTTACCGGTGCCCTCACTACCCCAATGTGGCGAGGAAGGGGAGGCTATTGAGCATGTGATGAAATAACATACTTTATCAGAGCGGGTCCTTTATCATTGCACTTTGTGTGTATTTAGGTCCCAAGACAGGTTTACTCTAGACCAGCACGTGACAACGTACGCGAGGAACGCGCGGAAAAGAAGAAGTTGGGTCCGGTCAATTACGGGACGATACTACGGAAATCGAACATCCCATGTTTTATTACTGAGGAGTGCCTGATACCGTGCCCTAACGAATCCGACGTGAGAAACGGATAAAGTGGGCAATTCAGTGGTGAAACCACTTTCCCAATAGTGCCGGCTCATCGAGGTCACCAGCCGTCGCATCCGGTACTTAATAGTCCGAGTAATGCGCCCTTACAATCTGTCTTCCAGCCGATGCAAGTGATGTCGCCTAATGCCCCGATGCCCCCGCGTTACGGCTCAGCAGCAAGTACGCCTTTTCTAGACGAAATGCCCTTCGTAGGGTTGACACGTGAATTTAAGATGTTCTTAGAAAATCCGCCATAAGTCTGTACAATTACAGACTCTAAATCAACTCAAACAGCGCTCAAGGAAGAGAAAGTGGTAGCCTGGATGACGGATTTAGAAAGCTGAGGCAGGCGGTGGACGAGAACGCCAACGTAAGTAATCCATGTCTGTTTAACTAAAAGAGTTAGTCAGCGTTCGATTCTTCGTCATTTTATAACTATGGTCGATTTCGGGCCGAAAGCGTTTTCCGGAGCATGGCCGTTTTTTGGTCGGTGGCCGATATTTAGCCGGTCCGTGGCCGTTTTGGGGCCGATAGGCCGAGGCCAATTTCGGGCTACATTTCGAACAATCTGTTGATTCTCGGGTCAGTCTTCAGTTCTCCAATGGGTAGTGAGCAGTACATCAGCATGCTCCCAGATAACGTAAATTTCTAATCATTTTTGCGATAAATTTATTTATTTTTTAAAAACAAGTGAGGAAAACACATTGAGAATAAATATAAATCAATCAAAAAACTTTATTGTCACAGAATATTAAATACTTATCAACTTCATCACGGAACTAAGTGTTAAATTGTTAGAGCATGTGCAATGTATCGTGAGACTGTGACTATGTCTACGTAATCGCTGTGACGCATATGCTGAGACTATTTTAAACTACGGCATTTTTGGAGAACTGAACGCATTTTCGTTTTCACTGCTAACTGATTTATTATAAATTTATTTATTATAAATATTTGTCGAACTATCTGCTGGAATGTGAACACTTTATGATTGTTATGCTGTAAACAACCTTACTTGTTTTTATATCTGTTGATACACGCCACCAATTTCTAGACTAAGAGCTAGGCCCGAACAATTTCTGGTGGCAGCGGTGGGATAAGACGACAATTTCAAGGAAACAACATGTAATAGCAGGATCAAAACCATATAAACTTGGAATAATTACGTGTATTCTCCTTATAGACTCGTTCCCATAGAAATAGATTAAACATGTTGAAAATCTGCAAAAGCCCTTCATCAGACGGACGCCGACAAGCATGTTGGTAAATGGTTTGATCGTTGTAAGGGTTGTTTTCTTTGGAGGCCCATTTCGAGTTTTTTGTTGTTCCTTCTATTAATTATACTTGGCATTACAATATAATTAAAAACCAATTAACGTCGTATGAAAAACTAGGCGTTTCTTTTTTCATGTGTATTTTTCAGTAGATATACTGTTGCGATATGATTTAGCTCAAGAATAAAAAAACACATCCCAGTGTTTACCCCGTAGGAAAAAAAATCAATATGTTTTTGTTTGAAGTCAGAAATCAGTGTGACACATGAAAGAATTCTCATCACACCACTTTCCTCTGTTTAGCATTATTCCAACTTTATTCGTCAGCTGCATACTCGTTCAACTTTAGATGACTTGTTGTTTGTTATTGTGCAGTAAATTCACGCATATCCTATTCTCTCTTTTGAAACTCCAACCTTGTCTAAAGTCTACCAAACATTACGCGAAGTATCTTAATTACACTTCTGAGGTCATTAACAAGGCGTGTGAGAGTGTCAAGACTGAAAAATGAACAGTAAAAAAGGCAGCCTTGCTGTTTAGAGTGCCGATTCAGACTCTGCGAGATCTACTTAAAGGGCATATTGACCATACTAATCAGAAAACGAGATACACATGCTTCCGTTTTAAGTGGAGCATTCTCTTGTATACCACGGGGAGGTCTTGCCACAGCTTGAATACGGAATAACAAAGAATAAAATAAAGGAGTTTGGTGGAGAATTAGCTCAGATATTAGGGGGGGGGGAATGTAACTAAAAACGGTATGTAACTGATGGTTTTCTGCATTACTTGGACGGCTGAAAGAGCGTCTAACTCAGTACAATCGATTGCGATGGAAACAAAAAGAAGAGCAAACACCTGTTGTTGTAGAGCGATATTTTGAAAATTATAAGAAAATGTGATTGATTGAAACGTTTTGTATGACAAGCACCGTTCATATATTATCTGGACGAGACTGGCATTCAATCCATAGTACCAACCTCAAAAACGTATTGTTCCGATAAATAAAAAACATTTCCACTAGACAACAACAACTGTAAAAGGATGCGAAAGTAGACCTGTACAAAGGCAGTTCACCAGGGACCAGGATTGTTATGACAAGATTTTAAGATTATATTCAGAACCAATTTCTCCCAACCTTCAGGTCTATCGCTGACGAAACGCAGTACGCTGATGAAAAGATGACAAGAGAGGAGCTGCTAGAAAAAAAACGTGTTGGTACGACAGTTAGCAAGAGCGATCTGTCCGTGTATGGACTGTAATGACTCAAAGCGTTGGCAAAAGCTGATGGTTTTCCTTTGCGAGTTCAATATTATCTTGATGCTAAAGTTAGGTCTTCACACTTCATCGGTTTGTATTATACTAGTGGATATTTCCAAATTTCGCTTAAAGAACAGGACATTCCCAAAAATGAGTTTGTCTGCAAATATGACTAGTTTGCGATGACGCGGATGCCAACTTATCCGCAAATATAAATATGTCAGAGTAAGACAAAACAATTATTTATTAGGTTGTTGATTCTTTTTTTTATCTAAATAATTAAATAAGCTGGAATTGTCAATACATTCTTATTGGTTTTTGACAGGGACTCGATTACGTCATGAAAAAGCAGAATTTACTGTTTGAGTGTCGCAGTTAGTAAATTGTTTGGTGTGTGGGTTTAAAGCTATTGCAGCATGTTCACGAATAATACAATTGTATAGTTTCCATTTATACGAACTATTTAACAAAGATTTAAATACAATGGAAAATGAGATGTTCAATGAAGCAGAAGAAGAACAGATTCTATTTGTTCAAACACATGGACGAAAATGAAACTTATTGTAAAATGAAAGTATTATAAATCTACAAACAGAAGTGAAAAAACGACCAACGGAGTGAAATCATAACTGTTACACCAAAATACAAACTGAATCAACAACTGATAATGTTCGTGATGAAGGCTGGCACACAGTTTCAAGAAAACACCAATAGCCAAAACATCAAATTATTTAAAGTCCACACCTGAAACGGGACACAGGGATCGCTTAAGTTAAAAATGGCATACACGGGACAGAACAGAGTGAAATTTCTTGAGGTAGAGAGCGCTTCTGCAGTAAATAATGGCGGAAAAATCTCGTTAACCTCTTCAAATAGCAGTTCTAAATCTTAACAAAAAAAGAAGACCCCTGGCGCGAAGAAATCTTACAGTTCATGTTCGTAATCAACGCAGCATCGACAACAACAACGATGAGTGTAACCAAACCATCACTTATTCACACAATGGAAATTTTTATAAAGACAGTGAATGACCTGATTACAAAATCAAACCAAAAGCCTTGCGTTTTACAAGATTAAAAAACAGACGGAAATACCAGATTTTTAATAAAAGAAAGCAGCTTATTCAGCAGAGCCGTTTGTAAACACATCAGACCGTAAATTAACAGACATCGAATATATTTTAATTGTAAACGGATAAGGCTTAAGTCCGCTCATAAAATCGCATGACAAACTTAAAAAAGCTGAAGATGTATTTGTTTGACAAGAAGTTTACGTTTGCTAGATTATTTTACAAAAATGAATAAAACAGATAAAAAAGCGTTCTTTCTGAAAATGATGAAAATAAACACACGCCATTCTTAAACAATTTACCATCTACATTTACACCTCCTAGATGAAGAGATATTTATCTGGACTTTTAAGTTTTATATAGAAGCTATTGCTTATAAAATTCTTCAAAATGCTAAGGATCAACAGTTCCGCATTAATGTCTCTAAGGAGCAACTACAAGCTATAAACAGTTGAGCACATGATAATAATATTGTTATAAAATAGACAACAAGTCTTATAGTATTGTAGTGTAGAATACAAAATATATCGAAAAAGTACCTCGTCAATTTAATGATGAACGTTTCTGCAAAACAAATAAACGAATACCAACATAAGACAGCGGAAGAAAATATCAAAAAATGTATTGAAGTAATAAAGAACCAAAACCCTAGCATTATTAAGCAGTTTGCATTATTTCCTACTTATATTCGAAATCCCCAATTCGACATACATGTAACAAGATTGCCATAGCCGTAGCATAGGACGCAGACACTCACGTCACCATCAAAGTGTGTGACGTCATGGTAATATATTGAAGGTACCCGCATTCTATATTGTTTACGGCATTCTTTTTTTGTTCAAAATGCACAACAAATACTGATTTCAGGTATGCATTGCAACCACACAGTTGCATATGCAAAGGTGAACACAAGCTTGCTGCCCGGTCATATTTGTTTACTGCAAATAAACAGCACTAGAAGGAAATGCATATACTGATGTTTGTTTCGGTGTTAAATGACGTTCCGTACCGAAGAAACAAAACGAGTGTATCCAAACAACGTAACATAAAACATATCAGTAATGTATGCCTAACTAGATAAACCGTATTCGTTGTAAGTATGCATTTAATTATTCACAGTTTTAAATTTGATTGTTGAATAATTTGTTTGTTTTATCATTTTGAATGTTCTATATTTAAGTTGTAAATACAAAAGTGTCTGCATGTTGAGTGTTTTCTTTGTGCTTGAACATATAACACGGCCCCCGTTTTTCAAATCTTTCTGAGTTGCATTCAATAAGACAGAATACTCAAAGCAGTATGAGGTGATCTGTGAAAACTAGTGTTGGCTATCACATGACGGAACAAAACACATCAAACCAATGTGGCGTTTTCACTGGGGGCTGACCAGGTCAAAGCGTAGTCCGTTTGTCTATGACGTCGGGTATATGTTTGACTACTAAAAGTTGTGTCAATACACTACTTAATCAGGCGAGTTTCATCTTTTCTGGTATTTATGGATAAGAGAACGGAACATCCAGTAATCGTAGGTACTTATTTCCAATAACAAATTCATTTCAAATGCGCGTACATTTAGTTGCAACCTTTACATTTATTTTGAGCTAAAATCGAAATATATTCATTTGAAGTAATGCATAAGGTGGTTATTCTGTTAAAAGAGCCAATAACAGTAACTTAACTTAAATGAAACTACATGTTACTTTGATACACTGTACATTAAACATTTTAAAGTACAAAACAGGTTACGAACATATATATGAATGATTCAAATGCTTTGTTTCAAAGGAAATTACAAGTCGCTTTATGTATAGGTTTTGCACAGAGAATGTATTGGTTGTGCAACGAACTACAAATATAATGTATAGGTTATTCAACGAAGTACACCAACCTGTACTTCGATGACATGTGTATTGACACAATGTTTTGCAGTAAAACATATACCCGACGTCGTAGACAAACGGACTACGCTTTGACCTCGTCAGCTCCCAGTGGCTTTATCATAAAATTATCGCACCGACACACCTTCGTCAATAAAAATATCATAAATGGTGGCTCACGTTTTTGCATGGGCAAAATTATCTTACAAGTTCATACATGTGTGAAATAATATTGTATTAAGATATGGTCATTTTTAACTTTGTAGACGAATTTCTTGAAATGTAGTAACATAAGTATAAGCATGTTCTGCAATCTCAAAACTATTGAACAATTAAATCAATGAGTAATAGTGACTCTCCATACATTAAGCATTTGATATAAAATCAACCATGCTTTCCTTTAGGAAAAATGATGTCAATATGTTATTAAGGATCAACCCCATTTATTATTAAATATTTTCAGCACAACGTACCTTTCTTCATTCATATTCTGCGCAATATCGAATTGACTTATTATAAAAATTTCATATTACGTGTTTGGTATTGGAAGGAACGCTTGTTGATGCAGTCTCATTTTATTTTACACCATTTGAACATAGCAATATCCCAAAAGGCAATTATGACGTCGTCTGCGACATCAGCGTCCAATCACAACGCCAGTAGTAGGACACGCGCCCGTCGTGAAGCTGATGTCATCAATGGCGATATCTCCGACATAGCCGTCGCCGACGGTGGCTTCGAACGTTACCTTAAATAAAACAGTTTCCTATGTAATGATATATTAATGATGTTATGGCCCACATCAAACATTCAATTGCTCATTTTAATTCCTCACGAGGTTCATAGTTGGTGAATACAACATAATTTATTATTTGAATTCGCCTATTATGTAAAAACTATTTATTAGTATGATTTACATTTTTGTTAAGATAAGGTTAAAGTGTTGCAAGTATAAGCTGAACTCGTAAATATAAGCTAGACATTAGAATATTAACACAAGGCAGAACTAATATACCGCCTCAAACAACGTACGGTGAACTTAGCCTGCGAATCCAGTTGCACACTTCCTTGTCTCCAGTGAGTGCCTTGGTCTCCAGAAAGGCTCCATAGACGCTCGCCAGCGCTGTCCTGACCCTCGTACACGTTCAACTGGCCGATGGACGCACCATACATGCTGTACCAGAAGCGGAGGCAAAGGCCTTCAGGTCCTGTAGGATTGAACTCCGGACTTTGCAGCCAAGCTTTTTCATCCTTCACACGCAGGGCGCTGGACTCGATGAAGGCGTAAGCTCCTTTTAAAACAATAAGCCTCGTTCTAGGGAAACTTGGCTTAATGCACGTGCGTAAAGTGTCGTCACGGATTAGTATTTGCAGTCCGCACAGGCTAATCAGGGACGATGTTTTCTGCCTTAACTGAATTTTTGAAAAGAGGAGACTTCCTATAAACGATAAATACAGGGAAAGCGGAAAGTGTCGTCTCTGATAAGCCTGTGCGGACTTCACAGGCTAATTAATCTGGGATGACACTTTACGCACATGCATTAAGCACATTTTTCCCTGAATGCAGCTCACATTAAGAATGTATTTTGTCTAAAGCAATACTGGTTAACTTTAACTGGACGCAGTTAAACAAAGTAATACAAATGCTGATACGAAAAATATTAAGTTATACATTATTGAATCGATATAATGCTTTACGTTATTGTCAAATAAATATATAAGTATTAAGTACATTTGCTGGGCGGGATCTGTTAGAACAGCCTTCATTTCAAATTTGGTTCTTTCGCATGAGAAACGTTAAACTATGACTTTTTTGCTGTTGTAAGCTCGCGGTTGGCAGTAAATTTAATTCAGTTTTCATCTTATGCATTGACAAATTCGCCGAAACACATTTAACTTGCTATAAACTCACCAAAAACCCGATACAACTGTTAACGAATTGTATTGTTGCAATAATATAATTCTTTACTTTGTGAACATCTTTCATTATAGTAAACACACACACCAGCTCATGACATAAAAAAACACGTATATAGTTATTTAAACATTCTTATTGCAACAATTTCAATTATAACATATTTGCAAAATTCGAACACCACTCTTTACAAGATGTATACCTCGAGAGGTTCCAAAAGTGTGATCGTTGGTTGGTCCAGTATTATCAGAGGGCGTGGTCGAATGATGAACCACCCAATCGAAATTGTCCCCTGAGTTGCTATTTGTCCAGTTACAAACCGTGTCCGCGTCAAACGTACAATCGGCATCTGTAACGTGTCAAGTGAAATTACACATTAACGCAATTATACTCCCGTTAATATTATTACACAATAGAAACAGTCTAAGTAATCAATCATGTCCCCATTCGTAGAACAACGGAGTTATACGTCATAATGTTCGTATTACTCATGTAGTTCAATAATTGATACTATATCATGGTCATTTGTTTTAATTGAAAGAAATCAAAAACACGAACTGTTTATTTTTTTATACAAAAGAAACATTTAATCAAAATCAAACATCTTATGTGTTGCATCCAAAACAGACCCAATGAAAAACAAAACAACAACTTTTCACTATATTCTATAAATTCAATTTGTTAAACTCTTATGTAAAACTGATGTTCTTTACTATGAGAAATATATCGCAATCTTCAGTGCTCTGTACACCTCCTCATGTTCATGAGTGATACATCCTCAGATCTGTATCATATTCGCTCTCAGAAACATCATGCCGTCTTTCGGTGTCGTTCACGTATGACCTTTACAAACTTAGGAAGTATATGCCAACACGAAGATAACAGTCAATGATAAAATGTCAATGATCGTTGCTTTATTTAAATAACGATCATCGGCAAAATAATCAAGGACCTTTTCAAGAAACAATTGAAATATGCCCACGTTGACTAGGACATACCAATAGGCCACTTGACTATAACTCAGCAATCTGTTCGCTTTCTGTTCATTGGTGGTTATCAATATTATGATCCTTAAACTTTACCTGTTTGGCATCGGTCTCCCGCATACCTACTGGGGCAAATACAAGCGTCGTCTAGCAACGTTCCTCCGTTTTCACATGTTATGCCGGGTAATGGAGGTCCTGAAAAAAGACAATCATAGTTAACTATACCTTAAATATCCACGGCATTGCATGCCTATTGAAGAGAACACACGTTTAATACATATTCCCATACAACCCTTTTATTTAACCTTTCATCTCCCTAATCCTTTTAACCCTTATTAATTAACCCATTTATGCCTAGCGTCTAGAAAAAAGGCCTTGGCAAACAACGTAGACCCATATGAGACGCCGCATGATGCGGCGTCTCATCAGGGTGTGCGTTGTTTGCTTAAAGGAATTTCTGTAAGAAAAATTCTAAATATAGAAATAAATATACTAGACGTCCCTAATTTTAGAAATATATTGATCCAATTTAGAAGGATTGGAGAGTCCACTTGGCACAAATGGGTTAACAATTAATACATCGTCATCTCAACAATATAGCTTCCGGTAAGTAAAACATAAGAACGTTTTTATGCTTTTTATACTAAGGTTGCGTATATGTATACTATTAAACTGTAAATATATTGTGTAAGTGGGAAGTTTGCTTAAAAAAGGAATATTACAGAACATACCACGATGGCCGGAATAAATATACATATACATTACTTATCAACCGGAAACATTTATTTATGCAATACATAATTACATCTAAAATCTGTCAGCAAAACACACCCTGTATTAAGTAAAATGATATATATGTAATACATTTAGTATGTGTATTGACATTACATAGCTTCGTGATAAACTGTTTAGTCCATGTGTATAGTTATAAAATATGACACAGATATATCTGCTTCTTTTCCGCATGGTAGATATATCGTGTCATTCNCATATCCAAAATGCTTCTTGGTCATAATATTAAGCATTATATAAATATGTACATCGTTTTGATTTAATAAAACCATTTACACTTTCCTTAGACCCAGCATTATTTAAACTGATGTAATTCAATGAAAATATCAAAGACAAATCGAAGAAAACATCTTAGTTCGTTAATAAAGTTATACTGATTTACAGCATGTGATATTAAACACATTATCGCATAACGCGGCCACATAGCTTACTTTAAGAATTTATGTTATGTTTGTTTCTTAATCTCTTGTATTAATTGAATATGATATAGACATATGCATTGAGGTATTTAACCGCTTATATGGTCTACAGTGTTTGTTGATCCATTTTACCTAAGACGATTTACGTGACCCTGTTTTAAACAAATGTAGCTGAGACATCGTATAATATTTCAAGTCTGGGTGACTATACAAGTTTAAATGTATTGTGAAATCATTCGGTAAATAAAGACAGATTCGTACCTGGCGGATCGTACATCTCGCACAGTGACCCTGAATAGTTAGTATCACAATTACAAATCTCTTTTAGCACCGGGTGGTAGTAGCACTGCCCGTGGTCGCCACAGTCCTTGCAACATTTGTACTCACAAAACTGACTTGGCGATACACCGAAATCGCATTGACAAGAGAGCACAAAATGCTCGTTCACGCAGGTCCCGAACTTGCAACTAACGGGTATGATACCATCGCACGACCGCTCTGATTCTGGTCTGACGACGTAGTCGGAGCTGCAGGAGTCCAGGCGCGGGATAATTGTGGTCGGTCTTTTACTAGTGGACTCCGGTGCAGTTGGGATGCAGTTTACTTTGCCAAAGACTTCTACACATATGCGACCTTGACCGCAATGTTTCGTACAAGAAATATTGCACGTGGCGCCCGTCCAATCGTTGTCACAAATGCATGTGTTCGTACCATTACATGAGCCGTGAACGCAGTTGCAGGAATTGTTAGACACCTGGATAGGGATTTCACAAAACGCGCCCGTGTAGTTCTGCTCACAGTCGCACACTTCTAATCTATGTCCAGGAACGACACGACACGAGCCATGCGTACCACAGTTCCGACAGCATCTTTGCCCGCACAACTGACCGGTAGCCCCAACGTCGCACTCGCAGCGTATGGTATTTATACCTTCAATGCAGACTCCAAATTCACAACTCAATTGAATGCCGCTGCAGCTTCTTTCCGATTCCGGTTGTTTGACGTAGGTCGGACTACATACGTCGGCGTTTGAAAGATTCTTTGGAACAGGATTATCGTTCACACTATCTGGTATTCATTGTATGTTTCCATCAACACCAATACATAACATACTTTCGCCACAAAGTTGCTTGCACGTTACATTGCACGTGTTACCGAACCAACTTTCGCTACAGACACATTGACTCGAGCCGTTATTCACACACGTACCGTGCACGCATGAACAATTTCTCTCCGAAAATGTCGTTGACGCTACGTTCGCCGTTGTAGGTTTTGTTGACGTCATTGTGTTTGATGACGTTACAGTATCACATTGTTCAGATTGACAAATGCACATAATTGAACAGTCATCCGTACTTTCGCACTCTTGGTTAGCTTTACAAGAGTTATGCATTAAAGCGCACACATCAAAAGGACATTGAGCATAAGCCCAGTAAGGAATGAATACGCTAGTTGCAATATATACAAACATCATTTTAATCAGCATCGCCATTTTAAAGCAAGTGTTAATCGTATGTCATTAGTCGATTATTATGATGAAGAATATAAAACGCACTCTTTTGTTTTAATGCTTATTATTCAATGTTCACGACACTTATGTGCCAAATCACAGAATGGCAAATCGTCGGGTTCTTCTTATTATCTGTTATTTGTTTTATAGATTATGTGGTTCTTTTTATCCTCTAGTGCTTTAATACTTAATAAAAAAGCAAAGCATTGAATCCAAATCTCAAAGGAGGCCATGGGTGACCACTTTTATAAATTGCTTGTTTAATGATTTACTACATTACAGTTATCCATATTGACCACATCTTCGATCCCATCGTCATTCTGTCATCATATGATTGATATCTCTCCCTATCTAATGAGATGAAAAGCACACGCGCTATACGTGTAACGCCATCAATTTGTTGTAAGCTTATCCGTGTGTCCAATAATACAATAATACAATACAACTATTCAGTATCCATTTAAAACTTGAAATTTCGCACACCATCTTCTCTCCATGACATCTCAAAGGGTATAAATTTAATGATAATCCAATATTTTGTATTATTCATCCACTCAATGTACGTGTTTGTGTTTATTTAGTGAATATCTTATCTAACAATCATAGACCACAAACCTGCTCTGATGCAGTCGAATAAAAAGAAAATCGTTTAAATCACAAAATATCCGGTTTTAGAAAGTAATTTGGTTCAGTTCATTCTATGTACGTAAATCTGTTCTACTTCATTTTTTAACATGTGTCACCGATGTTTATTAGGTACGAAATATGGTGAACCATACCTACCATAATCATGCATTATAGTAAAGATGCTATGCATATGTCAGTAAGGAGCTGCCTTTAATTGCAATATATTTCGGTGTTTAGACCAAAGTGTATTTATATGTTAGACATTTTCAACGTGTAGGAGTTGAGCGATTCAAAGGTTAAAACGATAAAATTAATATCAACAATGCGAAAACATAACGGTATCATATGCACACAATCCGTCCAGCGAACGCGCGCTGTTTTCATTCGAGGCTGCATTGTCTCGGAGCAGATAATATAAAGCAGTTATTTAATACCTTTTGAAAACTTGAAATTTCGCACACACCGTTCATTCCGTGTTGCAAACCATGAGATCACAAAGGGTGCAAGGATAACTTAATATTTTTAATTATTCATCCACTCGAAGCAGTTAGTTTTATGAGATTATTTATTATTTAAGTGAATAGCTTAACTTACAATCATAGGCTACAAACTTTTTTAGAAACAGAATATTTTTTGTGAAAAGTTAATAAATATCAAATGTATCCGGTTTAAGATAGTAATTTGGTTCAGTTCATTAAATTAACGTAAATCCGTTAAATTTATTTTAACAAAGTGTCACCGATTTTTATAAGGGTACGAAACGCTTCGTTGGGTACTAAAAATGGTGGGCCATACCAGCAATAATTATGCATATTGGTGTGGATGCAATGATGTCACTTATGAGCTATCTTTTATCGCAATCTATTTCGGTGATTATACTATAGTGTATTTTTATCGTATAAATGCTCAACGTAAAGAGATTTAGTAATTTAAAAGTCGATATGATTCAATGATTATGAACAAATCACAATTATTATTATTTAAATGGTACCTTACTTGGGCACTGAACAGAATGTGAAGGTGAAGCATGAAACAAATGCTCCCCATGTTCGCGCAAAATATCGTGAAGTCAGTGGTGTCCAAAAGGAGAACACTGATAGAGTTTCTAGTTCTCGCCATCATAAACGATGTCGCAAATCTCTGTCAGGTTCTCGCTCTCGTGACTCTTCTTAAAGTGGGTCGTATAAAGGTCGAGCTATTCCACCAAATGAAAGGTAAAACATAAAGGTCATGGTAAAAGTCATCGTGATCATAAAAACACCAGAACTCGTGACCTTTCTCATGCACGGAGCACAAGACGTCACATGCGCACAAGGCGTAATGGCTCTCGTTCGAGCTCTAGATCATATGACCGGTCACGTGATAGGTCACGTAAGGATAACAAATATAGGTCTTAAAGGCGCACACACCAATATTTGTCGAGTAGTAAGTCAAGTGACTTCTCAGAGTCTCGGTCAAGGTCAGTTAGGCGACGTAGGAAACAGTATTCCAAACGCAATGCGTCACCTAAGTACCACTCAAGTACATCTAAATCTAGATTTTACTTTAGTGACACATCAATCAATGCTGACGAGATGTCCGATCAAGGATATCAAGCTAGTCAGCATGGGAATCCAAAGCGAATGCCTAAAAACTTACGCTTTGATGAGAAGGGAAGCTGGTTAGCTTTTTTAAAAAAAATGACAGCTTTAGGAGAGTAGGTCAGTGGACTGATGGCGAAAGTCGGGACTATCTTCATTGGTGCCTAGACGGCAAAGCTCTAGACATTTTCGCAATCTCCACTCAAATTGGGGAAAAATTTTCCTTCAGACAGATAATGCGGAAATTAGAAGGCCGATATGGGGCTAAGGAATTGCCAGAGACTAGTCGTGCCAGTTTTCAGCAAGCTTCTCAAAAAGCAGATGAAGCGCTCGAGGACTGGGCCGACCGTGTCCTGAAATTGGCTACCTCTGCCTTTCGGCACCTTCCCGAGAAGCATTGTTCTCGGGAGGCAATTTTCAAATATTGTCAAGGTTGCATTGACAAATAGGCTGGTAAACACGCCTCTTTCGAGCAACCTCGTACTATGCAAGAGGCTCTTGATAAGGTCCGCCATCACCAGTATATCACTCAGGCGATTGATGGTAAGCGGCCGACCCGTTCAAAAGTTAATGCTAATGTAAAGTTGGTACAAACGGAAACCGAAAATCACTCCCGCATGTCCCAGTTAGAGAAAGCTATCCAACAACTCTCTAAACAACTTTCGATAATGAATTTGTCAAAATCTGACCATGTTGTGGCAAGAGGTACTCCACCTAAAAATATTCGTTTTTTACGGGCGTTGAGTGATTTTACTGCCACAATAGGGGTCATGTGCATAACAAAAAGATTGTCGGAAAAAGGCTCAAGCTGACAAAACTGCTGCTAATAAGGCGTCTTTAAACTCTACAGGTTCGGAGGTGAAGGTCCCACACCAGAACCCGGAAACCTTAGTGGCCAAATTATTCAAAATGTAGAAGGTTCAGTAACAGAAACTGAGTTGTCGAAAGATCGAGACTCAGTTCCAGTTAGCTTAACTGAGACCGTAGGCGTATATGTAGTACGCGCTGGGTCATCATCAGTGAATGTTACCAATTGCAACCTACCGGTAAAGGCGAGGGTAGACTCCGGAGCGGAGGTCACTATCCTGTCTACAGTTGTATACAAACAACTACAACGACAGCCGGGCAAGGTTCGATATGTTAACATGCAACTAGCTGATAATAGTGCTGTTATTCCTTGCTTTATTACATACCCAGTTGCAATGCAGCTGGGAAAGCAAACCTTCCAAGAACGTGTGTATGTCGCACCAATTAGTGATGACATGTTGCTAGGCCACGATCTGTTGCATCATTTAGGGGCAAACATTGATTTAAAAGCAGATAGCCTCATTGTTAAGGATAAAACAATACCTTTGAACACAACTTTCAAAGAAAAGCAACCAGTTGTGGCAAGAGTAACTGTCTCTAAACGTACAGTAGTTCCTCCTAACTCAGTGGTCAGGGTAGAGTGTTGCATAAATGCTCCCATGAATGACTTTTATGTGGAGCCATGTCAAGGTTTGGATGTTGTTGTGCCACGTATTGTTAGAGCTGCGGGTGAAAAACCACTTGTATGCTTTGTCAATCCGTCCGGCAATTTCCAAACATTGAAAGCTGGCAAGTTTGTAGGAATGGCACACGAGACATTTGAAATTGTAGATGTACCCCTTGTTTCAAAAGCTATTCCCCTTAATCCTTTGGCAACCTTCAACATTGAGTCTAGCAAATTTAACGTTGTGAACACAAGTCTAAGTGACAGGGAGATCAATTACACTGCTGGTCTTCCTACACTTCCTGAATACCTGAAAGAGGTTTTCCAAATTTCAAAGGAAAAGCTTACTGACTGTCAGTCAAATAAGCTTTAAAAGCTACTCATTGAGTATGCTGATGTATTTGCAGAAAGCGAATATGACTTTGGAAACTTCACTAGTATTGAACATACTATTGACACGGGCGATGCGAAACCTATCAAGAAACGCATGCGCCGTACCCCAACATGTTTTGTACATGAGGAAGAAGGTTATCTACAAAAAAAATTGGATGCTGGAGTCATTCAAGAGTCCATGTCTGAATGGGCATCGGCTCCAGTGCTTATCTGTAAACGCGACGGATCTGTTCGTTGGTGTATTGATTACCCTGATTTGAACAATGTTACCATCTAGGACACATTTCCACTCCCTCTAGTAGAAGATTGTTTGGACACATTGTCTGGTAACATATGGTTTTCAAAGTTAAGCGCCAACTCGGCTTACTGGCAGGTGAAAATCAGTGAGTCTGATAGAAAGAAAAATGCGTTTGTTACCAAGTATGGGCTGTTTGAGCATGTTAGGATGGGTTTTGGGCTCACAAACGCACCCGCGACATATTCCCGCGTTGTGAACCTAGTACTTAAAGGTCTGACTTTGAAAACAGTCCTTGCGTTTCTTGATGACATTCTTGTAATGGGAAAGTCCTTTGAGGATCACCTTAACAATCTGGCAGAGTCTCTAAATAGGTTCCGTATCCATGGCTTGAAACTCAAACCCCAAAAATGCATATTTTTCCAACAAGAAGTTGAGTTCTTGGGTAGAATGGTGGGTGGTAGTAAGCTATGGATATCCAACAGGGATATTCAAACCGTAGCAGAATGGCCCACACCACTCTGCTCTAAGGACGTGGAAAGGTTTTTGGGTTTTGCCAACTATCATAGAATGTTTATACAGAGTTTTGCAGAACTTGCACAGCCTTTGTATAACCTAACAGGCAAGAATTTGTTTAGGTGGTCAGAGAAGGAACTAGAGGCATTCCAAAAACTATGTCAGGCCTTGGTACAGCCACCTGTCATGACTTAACCAAACAGTGTTGATCTATTCATTTTCGACACTGATGCTTCAGATAATGGTATCGGTGGTGTTCTCAGTCAGGTTCAGGAGGGACAAGAGCGTGTCATTTCATATGGCAGCTTTGCACTAACATCTGAGCAGAAAAACTACTGCACCACTAGGAAAGAATTATTGAGCAGTATACGTTTCACACGACAGTACTATCTGTTGGGAATTGTGTTCACAGTTCGTACAGACCATTCAAGTCTGACTTGGTTATTAAAATGTAAGGACCCTCAAGGGCAAGTGGCTAGATGGCTGGAGGAGCTGTCACAATACCACATGGTGGTACAGCATGGTTGGTGGCATTAGGATTTTTTGTGATCCCAACACCTTCCCACCTCCCCAAGAAATGTCCGGTTTGCCATCCAATGTTGGATTGGTAGTTGGACTACACCCTAAACTAGACAATGGGCTATGCGCGTATAAATGACGCACTTGAACGTGTCCGCAGCAAGCTCAATTGTGAACGAGTGAACGAGTGGTAGGACTTCTCTTCCCATTACAAGGACTCAGAGGTTCCATGTTCATTGTTTCACGGGCGACACGTATGTGTTAAATAAGAGGCTAGCTGCCTTCCCGAACACATTATGAAATAATAACGGTTGATACGGTTTGTGATTTTAAAAGGATTATATATGGGTCAGCTTTATTTGTACCAGCAGATAAGTGGGTTTTTCCAAAAAGTTGCTTTTTTTGGGATACATATATTGTCAATTTATCAAATTTTCATTCTATTGTGCAATGTGCAAAGCATTAACCATAGACAAATAAAACACTGTGCAAGTCTAAACATATGTTTTAATGCTGAAATCTGCACATTTAACCGATTTTACCAACGGCTTTATTTGATAAACTGCTCCGGTTATTTGAACAGCAGTAATGTAGAGTACATGGCGTAGCGTGTGACGAAGTGGAAAGTTTATCAAGTTCATAAACACAGTTAAATAGTGATAACAGATAGGATGGCATAATTTTTTTTAACTATTGACTGTTCAGTGAACTGTCAACTGAGGCCCTCACAGAGGTGTTATCTGGGCAGTAAACACTTAGCGTTTATTTGACGTTAGCGGTCATAAATTACTTTCGTTTTTAACAAGAATTAATGTAATGTAATTGTTTATTGGAAAACAATTACTGCTTTTCAAGTATATCTGATTTTACCGTGCATAATTGTAACTTTTTTAGTGATCACGCCCCGTAACATTGTTTCTTTTCTATGCTATACTGTCTCTTCTGAGTATCGGTCTTACACCGATGTCAAGTATAAATGGGACGATGCGTTACGTGGTCGATTTCGTTCAGCAATTATTTCTATGTTTCCTGTATTTAATACTTTTGTACAAAATATAGATTACTCAAGTAGAACGTCAATTAATGACGTATTTAATAGATTTACTGAAACCACAGTGTTGCGGACCCGTTATTTTCTATAACATGTGTTTATAAAACAAATCTTAGTTTGAATGTAAATAGCTTAATAAAGTATGCAGAATGGTTTAATAATGGGTGCAATAGTGCACAACATTTATACCATTATGCCCTGGGTATTTTTATTTCCGCTTGGGAAGATGAAGCCCCGGGAACCACTACCCTTTGTTGCCTTTGATAGAGATAGTTAGAAAACCAGTTCAGAAGGTAAGCTTTGATACCGGCATGTTTCAGTTTCAATAAAAGGCCAAGATGCCGACTTTATCAAAGGCTTTACTTATGTCGAAAAACACAACCCTGCGTCCAATCCACCATCTAGTGCTTTGCAAAACGTACTGTAAAGTAACGTAAGCTGGTTGAGAGGCAAACTTCGGTAGTACGTGATCAGACTCATCTATATGTGAATGTTTTGCGAAGAAATCATTAGGTACTTCAGCTTTTTGAAGTTCATCAAAAACAAGTTCGCCAGCGCAGTAAACAAGTGGGGGTAAAGTTTTAATAACGTTTACTGTTAGAAACGAGTTCAGGACTTTTTACCTATCACGCGAGGCGTAATTGTTGAATTTAAGTTTGCATGCAAGAGAGTCGTCATAATTTGATTTGGCGAAGCGGACAAGAGAAACTACATCATTACGAAGTACACGAAACTTAGTTCAGCTAGATGGGGAATTTATTATTTTAGCTTTCCTATAAGCACGTTTTCATTTTCGTATTTTTAATTTTATTTCCGATGAGAGCCATGGCGGTTCGGCTGGGCGGACGGTGACGTCTTTGTTTGGGGAGCAATAAGCTGCTGTATCGATTAAAGCGTTTGTAAGATGTTTAGTAAAGGTATCGATCTTGTCACTTTAAACGTTATATTTACCACTCGTTACTTAATAGGTTGCTTCTTAGAGAATCATAGTTCCCTGATTCGCACTTCCAGCTGTTACGTTTAAAATATAGAGAGGATGACATTTTAAATTTAAGAATAAAGAAAACGGATCAATGCTATCTTATTACTTGATCAAGGTATAGTTCACCTACCCCAGAGGAAATAACAGACTCTTTGTTTGAAACAAATATGAGATCAATAAAAGATGACGAAGTTTCAGTAAAGTGGGTGGGATCCTGTATACATTAGTCGAGTGCAAACTGTTGCGAGATGGAGGCGATTTTACGTTTAACTGGATCTAGTTGGGTGTTTAAATTAGAGTCACCCAAGATTATAATGTCATGTATGCCAGAATCTATTGCTAGTCCAATTGAGTCTTCAATTGTACTGAAATAATTGTTATCTGAATTTGGTGGTCTGTAAAAAGTACCGATTAGAATTCGTGTATTCGAAAGAGGTCGAACCTCCAACAAAATTGCTTCAAGATTTGTTTTTCTAGATCTGGTCTTCGACTGAAATTAATACAATCTTTTACATAAACAGTCTATTTAGATACATTTTGAAGCTAAATTTATTGCACCCACTTTTCCAATGGCATTTGGTTTTAGTTTGTGTGTTTCGCTGATGGTATATCTGGGAAAGATTGTGTAAATGATTTATTATTACTGGGCAATCCAACCAACTGGGGAATCAAGCTTAATCACATTTTAGAAAATACATTGCATCGAACGGATCATGACTTTCATAACGAATTCCACTCGTTCACATTTAAGTTTAAATATGGAAATGGTTTTACAGCCGTTTTGGCACCTGGTTCACGCATACTTAACTGATTGTCCTATAACTAACACAGACAAATATAACTTTACTTTCAAACCTAAAAAGGACTGTCCTAAGCTCAAAGTATATACACGAAGAAACTATCATTATTTAGGGGAAATGTAATTTGTTAATGGTCAACGGTCTTAAACACAGTTTAGCTTTCTCTTACAAAGTATATAATTTATTTAACATATCAGAAATAGAAGCAACATCATGGTCACTGACAAGAAATTTGTGTGGACCAAATTTACGTATATTGACAAGAGAGCAAAATGTTAGTTTTTGTAATGCAATACATATTATAAATATTATTTATTCCAATTCAGGTCGATGTATTTCTAACTTTTTAAGAAAAACTCACCGTATGCACTCTCTCTTATTTTTGTTCTTTTTCTATTTATTCTTTTTCAATGTATAAACGTGTTTGTGTATATACTCTTTAAAGTACAAAAAAACATGTTTTATACACTATATTCACCTTCTTTTATTACATGTTTTGTATATGCCTCTTAGAAAATTACAGAGTAATTCCAATGAAAATTCGCAATATACTATAAGTGTATGTTCATATTGTATATTTTATTATCCGTGTTTATGTCTCTTTCTACATTTGTCATAATGTATTGACCATGTTTATGTGATCGATATATTGAAATAAAAAGTTTATACATTGAAAAAAAATAATAATGTTCAACTCGTGCAATTTCGATATTTGAAATATTAACAAAATTATGAATGTTTTAAATACTGCAATTTTTCTCTTTAATTAAATCCTAAATCAGATCATCGATTTTAATCGATATGGGCCGCGGGGCTGCAGCGAAAGTTGGATATAGTTAGCGAAACAGGCATACAAATGCTTTTTGGTGTAGATGCATTGAAACGTTCAGTGATGGCCTTTCTTTTATCGGAATATATTAACAATTCTGGTCATTTAATTATTATGTATTTACATAGTATAACAACATTTGGTTATATTAAAGATATATATTCTCTGGATGTCCAATAAAGTCTTAAATTACAACTCCTGGGCTCTTGTCAATATCGAAGAATTATAAACGCGGCTGATTCTGACCAACCTTTTATTATATCAGATTCTTTACTTTGTTATCATTAAAGTATGCGACTTTTGACAAGAAGAATTACAACGTGAGTATATATATATATATATTTAACGAGTATAAACAATTCATTTAATGGTCATCCTACAAAACTACGATATGGATTTGAAAATAATTTTATCCTTAAACTAATGATGATAATGTCGAAAATCAAAGAAATCAGAAATAAAAGAGCATTATCTGGCAGAGAGAATATGAACAAGTATACACAATTATTGTAAATGATAAGTTGATGACTTTACTCAAATACTGGGTTTAAACTAATATAAACAATTCGTGGTATACATATAGAAGCAGTTTCAGCTTGTAACATATTAAACGTTGACTATTGTATACATTTTGTAATTGTTTTAACATTGGCTTTTAAAACGCATGTCCAGTATTTAATAATTGGTTAAAATTCGCTTGTCAGTTTATCGAAAAGCAACCATTTGTCTATCTTCACTTGAACAAGAAATTGTACTGCATTATTCTATAATATGTAATTTGGTTTATAAATATATCATACACATAATATTTGTGTATCGATAATATATGCACATACATGTAATACAATAACATGAAAATAAACATTTCAATGCTAGATGTTGAATAGTAACATAGATGTAAACAGATAAAAAAAATGCTCGTTTTTATTTTTGGTGTCAAAAATTTATTCCATGTGAATTTCCCACTACGATATCTATTCATACGACACATGAACACTAAATTGGCCGATGAACATGTGTTGAATATATTTTACCACAAAACAATTATCTATGTTACCAGACCACATCTATAAATGAAAGTTTGGCCATTTCTATAAGGAACACTTATGTCTTGTGGGTTAACTATTTTTTATGAAATATTTTACGAAGTATTCGTTGGTTATGAGTATTAATGGGGTTTTAAGCATTTAAGGTCAAAAGGTACATATGGTTTTTAAAAATATTTATTTATAGTTAAATAAAAAGACACTTCGAACATAATAAAGAAACGTATTTAACTTTTCACATGAATGCATTAAATTCTCTATCTATTGTTATACTCGAATGAAATGGATCCCATTTTTAGTATTGTCAAATGTGATATTCTGATATTCTTTTTTCATGATAAAACCAGTATTTAGTAAAACATAAGGCAAACTAACGTTTGGAACAAAGTTAATGCAGTCAAAGAGTGAATTGAATCAATACTCAACAAATGACTATCGAATGATAACTTTGATAATGCTTCAACTCGTAGAAGTGAACGTGAAATCTTCGAGAATAAACAGTCAAAGAATAAACCATCAATATATAATAACAGTCATTTGACATGAAGTAATTTCCAAAGTTTTTAATTAAATGAACACGTGCTTGTAAATTCCAATCGGATAGATATACTTTTGTATCGATGTAAATGTTCAAAATTATACTATATTGTATACTTTTTTATATAGGTACTTATCGTTGGCACCCAATGCCCAAAGGTTGTGATACAGTCCGTTTCTTGAATCACCATATGCTTACGTGTCTACCTGACACTGCTAAGCTTCATTTTTCGGACGTTAATACTAGTTAGCATAAAGTAAAGATAAGGCAATTTCAAACATCGATTTTGAAAGCGTAATTGTTCTCAATTCTTTTTGACGCATTCAGCAATGTCTTTTGTCCACTGCCATCGTTCCTTTCATTGTTAATCTCATTACGCGTATCTTCGTCAGTTGCATGTTTAACGTCCACATCCAGATCTATGGCGTCTTCGTTAATTGTGCTGTAAATTCCATCAGGACCCAACATCTCTTCCACATTAACATGGTTATACACTTCTGTACTTTCTGAAACACTTCTGTCATACATTGGTTTCATTGAATCAAGTTCAAATGACTTGTTTAAAGAGTCATAATTCTGATTGGTCGAATTAGTTGGCTGACCGAGTCCCCCATTTTGAAAAGAACTGTTCATTTGCGAAGAGGAGTTTTTCTTCTTCTTTGGCATTGACAGGTTTATTCGTTGCCAAAACTTATCGACCTTTTTAGACTGGTCTCCTGGCCATTCAATGTATGTAACTGAAAACAAAGGATACACTTTTTTGCAAAAGCATAACTCTACTACGAAACAAATCCTGCTAATGAGCGAGGGCATTTACATGTGTAAAATGAATCTTATTTGCTTTTACACCTTTCTTTAATAATAGTGAACATACATTTCTTTATATTTTTCGCTAGTTGAATCTAAAACACAATTCACTTGTAGTAAAATATACAAGTTACATTTATGAATATACCGATACATTGCTATAACACAGTTAATCGCGTACCCTTCCAATGCAGTGTATGTCCATATAGGAACATTTTTTATTGCATCAAATCCGAAAGTATGAAATTAAAATGCATGATTCCGTTTATCATGTACACATCTACACAACCTACCAGAGTCTAGAATACTTTTAAGGTTGGGGTCCATGGTGTACTTGTGGGACGAAATATCTTCCAGAAGAATTGGGATTATCTTGTTCTTGCGCTCCAGCATCTTCTGCTGTGCCAACTGCCACTCCATCTTGGTGAAGTTGCTCGTGAGATAGTGAGGGGAGACGATCAGAATCGTGCGACGACTGTTCTCCACGGCGTAGATGATGTTGTTGGTGATCTCTGGTATAAACACATATCAGTATTCATCAGAAGTTTAAGCTACATCAACTATTCAAACGATGGGAAAATTTACTATCTGCATGTTTTAGCAATTTTATGAGTTAATTGCGCGTTGCAAGCGGGTCTTGTTTTACTACAGAACATTTAATAATCAGTTAATTTTTATTCAGTTTTACGTCCCTTGCAAACTTCAAAAACTCAAATAAGAACATGATGTCCATTCTGTAAACTGACATTCCATTCAACTTGCTGAAGTCAGTGTATCAGATGATACAATATATACGTACTGGAGAAAACACACTTAACCTGGTATATTTCGCCTTAGAAATGTCAAAGCTTATTTTTCTAATATGGACTACGTTTTGAATATAGCAGAAAAACAATTTGTGGAAGAATTTCGTAAGTTCGGGTCAACTCTTATTGAACTGTTTGTAGTCATAGCACTATTTTAGAAGTATTATACTGACACACAGGTGTCTTTTGGCAAATTAAATTCCTAGTTAAGTGACACATGGTAAAATGCAAAATAAACCATTACAACTTAGAGTAAAATGTCTCATACAATTGTTTTATAGCCGTTTACACTTAATTTATCCAATGTGAAAAGAATGAATATTTGATTGTGTGGACTAAAAAAATAAAATACTGTCTTGCGATTCCAGTAGTGTGTTAACGGTAGAGTTACTTCTTTGCCAGTTGTGTGATAATTACAAACCCCATGCTTTTTATGAACAGTTATACTTCTAACCGTCATAAGCGGGATAAATCACCTTGAGTGCTATTCGGGAAGTATCTTTAAGCATTGGAATGTTTAATCATTTATTCAACAATTAGTAAACAAATTATCATGAATTCTACCTAACCACTTATAAGTCAATAATAATGGAAAACTACTGTTATGTTCTTGATGTTTACGTGTTTTCTTAATGCGATGAACTAATGGTTGTATGTATTTGTCATATTTGTCAAAGTATACGACTCCCGAATTATTCAACGCAAAAACAGGATTTCTCCAAGCACACACCATGCCTGTGATTTACATTTACTTTCCCAGAGAACTAGCCTATACAATAATAACAATAAATTCACCGCATTTACATGATTTGTTCACGTAAGCATTAAACATGTTTCTTTGACATAAAACGATTTCATATTAGCAATTTCATCCATGTAAAGAAATGTTAACTGTTAGTTAATAAAGCTGAATTGGATGTTTTTGTTAAATCTTAGTGAAAATATTATGGTTCCTCTTATTTGTGACACATTGGGTGTGCCTTTAAGATTTTCAAATATAACTATGGTTGATGGTGTTTTTTTTCCATCAAATATAATTGCATCTCCTAGGTAAACAGGATCTTTTTTTTTTCATCTTATATTTAAAGTGCATTGACTTAAATTAAAACGCAAAACCATACATTTATATGTAATGCCTTTAAAGCTATTTTCATACAGTTTTTGCTCGGCCGGCCAGATAAATTGAATCAAACGTATCCATTTTAATCGTTAATATTCATGTCAGGAGCCTCAGAGCTCAATTAGTTGCATTTGGTGAACGTTATTGTAATGTTCTGACATCTAACAGATATATAAATGACAGTATTACTAAAGGTAAAACATTATTAAAATTATAATAACATTTTCTTTACAAATTTAACATCTGTAGGCTGTGATTTACAAATGATCATAAATATTTATTTCCTACATAGAATGACTCACTATGAAAAATGAACGAAATATGTTTTTCATTTTGTTTGCGGGCTTTAAGTACTTTTAATAAAATTAAAACAAAAAATCGCCGTTTGATTCAAAACAGCATATTAAAAAACTCCGTCAGAAGTTTGAAGTTAAGGAATACTAGTATATTTTGCGACGAATGTTTCCAAGCATTTCAAATAATATATTTCAGAAATCCAATTCATAACACAACTTTGTATTATTGACTGTTATTACACATACTGGTGTAATTTGATTTAAGACAAAAGTCTAACAATATCTTTATATGTATTCGTACCAAGCGAATGCTCAATGAAATGTTAGGTTTACCTGTAAATAGTTAACGTTGTAACCTCGCAAAAAACATATAAGATAGCCACGTTAAAAATATTAAGTTGTAAGCATGAATCGTATATTTATAAAGTTGTGAATAACAAACCGGCTGAATAACTTGCCATGTGCTCAGTTTTTAGACAAAAACGATTATGACAAGTAATAGTATATAGAAACTTGACATTTTAAAATCGTTAATATGTCTAGAATATAAATGTCAACGGTACTTGTATACGAGCATAGCGTTTTACTCGGAAGAATGATAAATAACATGTTTAATTGTTTTAAAAACGAAAGAATGTCACACTGTCGTAAGTTGTAGAGACTAGAGACTATTAATTATAATAAGACTGGAATAAAACCATCACTGGGATAGGTTATTGCATTTTTGAAAATTGCATTTATCTTTATGTGAACATTAAAATTGCATAAGACTTTATCAGAATGCATTCCAAGAAAAATAATGTTCAGTAATTTAATATTTAAATATAAAATCCGGATTTGAGTAGATGGCGGACTTAAAAATATACGAATATATTCAATAGTTCTATGACTTATAAATTACATATTTCAAAACGCTATGACCCGGTGTGATTTGGATACAAAATTCAATGCATTTTGAAGGTCATTCCAATCCATATTGTCGACCAGTTCATTTATAAAATTGCGCTCTATTTTATAACGTTTCGTATGGCTGTTTCCGCAGCTAGAAAGTTTTCAAAGATTTGCGAAGTTGTAGTGGAATATTTAGAGCCTATGATCTTTAACCAAGTTATTGACTTAACATCAACAAAATTTTGTTTTAACTATCAATGTTACTGTCCAAAAGATTGCCTTACCATTTCCCGGAATGAAATCTTTATAATGGACGTTCACGTTGAAACCCATTTCTCGCGTTAGTTTCGGGAGTAACGTATGGATGACGTAATCTTCATCCGGGGTATTGGCACGGTACGAGATGAAAGCGTCCCATTGTCGTTCGTCTGTTAAGAGTAAAATAAAAAGCCATAGTTACATGGTTTTATAAAGAAAACATCTGAATAATAAGATTAATTTTCCCAAATCTTAACATCCTGATTTAATCACGGTTTTAATATCAGAAACAAGATTAAACTACATTAGTTTATATCTACAATTTCTTAAACTGCTTGATATTAGTCATTTCTTAAGATTATTATTCATGTCAAGTTTCAGATAATTACCGTCATCTTCATACGCTTGAAACAGCCTGACAGCTTTCAGAACAACGATGACTCGCCGTTTCCATAGATACACGAGGAACAATGACGTCAGCAGAGTCAACACGAGGATTGGGATCAGTATAACCAGCAGATAGAACCACCACTGCACCTTCTCCGCTTCTGTGTACTTCACTGAAAGAAACAACATCAACAACAATTCAATATTAATTGAATGGCAGGCCCTAATATCTCAAAAAGTCTAAAGCCAGGTTCAAGAATAACTGCCTTAGGTTACTTATGATATGTATTCATATTCCTATTTTAAAGTTGATGGGGTTTGCAAAAAAATTGTATAATAATATGAATGGTTTAGTTCACTTACACTTTTCAATACAAGCTTGAAATAATGTTTAAAAAGAAATGTTTGCACACACTTGCAAAACGTGAAAAATACGTTAAGCCAATCCGTTTTAAAGAAATGATTGAATGTTCACGAATTCACGTCCATTACTAAGCAACAATGCATAATAGTAACTCTACACTGTACAAATACACTATAACTCTAAAAATACACTCTGGCCGCGATTTTGTTAAATTTTACAATTTACGTCAGTTAAGTACCAAAGCATATGAAAAATTATATAACTTTCAAGGCATAAGGCAACGTTCTAAAAAATAAATAAATAAAGCGGCTGTAAAGCACAATTATCATACAAAATACCGAGTGTAACATTTTTAATTCATTAGATTTTTCGAAGTTTATTTTTTACACATGAACGTTTTCAATAATACATACGGTGATCACAATAGCTCACAAAGCTAAAAAATTACCCCTTTGGCGTGGCGTATGCGTACCACATAAATATAATTTAAAACATGTTATGGATGTCCATTTTAATGTTTTATACCAAACCCTATTCTACAATGTATTTTCAATGAAAAAATGTTTACAGATATTTTGAACGATGAGTCTGTATAAATCATGTGATCCCGGAGGTTTGGCCAGTTTTTACCATAGGGGCATGGTTCGATGTTTGAATTAATATTTAAGAGGAAAACAATAAACATATACAAGCTAACATTCGAAATATAAAACTGTCGGCATTGTGGTTTCCGAGTAACATTCGAAATATAAACCTGTTGATCTTGTGGTTTCCGAGTAATAAATGTTTTAGTTATTTTGCTATTTAAGTCTTTATTAACCTTGTAACCCAAGGAACCTATCCTTTTGTTTGTACAGCAGGGGCATAATTTGAATAAACTTTGTAGATGAAGATATTGACTATAAAAACCGTTTAATTCTTAGACATTTATTTGGATTATGTTGTATGTTATTAATCATAATATTATACAATATTTAAGTTGACAAAGTGACACAAAGTTTGGTTTGTTTAATTAATAATGATACAGATCGCACAAGCATTGAAATCGATTAAAATTCTCTCATTTCGACATTAAGTAAAGTCACACATTTAACATTCGAGTCCTTCACGTAATTGACCTTCTTAAGTCAATATACTATTACTGTTCCTGACGTGTTGGTTTCTTAAGTGGAAAATCGATGATTTTATTCTGACAAGTTTACAAGTGTATTGTTAACCTTGATAATGGACGTCATGATTTCAGGTCCGACCTTTTGTTATAATGGACTAAACGCTTTCTTTGCTGCTGTAATTTACGGTCATGTTCACTGCCATACTATACCGACGTTTCATCTATTCCTGTTTGCTCGATGATTTGTCTTTATATTCTTATATTCTATATCGTGTACTAAATAATTAGTTTCCTATTAATCTTATCATCATTATATTTTGTATATTCGATTCTGTATATTTTGTATTTATAGGTTATTGAGTTTACAATGTACTTATTTATATTGATATTCGGCCTCATTTACATAATAACCTAATCGTTATAATATTCTTTTTCGTTGAGATATAGAATTTGATTGCTAAGAGACAATTTTCCCTATAAAAAAAAAACATGAGTGAAAGGATCAAATATCAATTCCTTTATATGGAAAAAAACTATACACATATACTTGTGTAAGAAAACTAGTCAATGCATTGTTGGATATATAAGGAATGTTATTTAAGTGTCTTTGTGTACTTGAATTACGAGTATCCGACGAGTTGAAGAAAGGTTTACACGGCGATGCTTGCCGAGCTTCCATTCGATTAGAGCATCTCGATGTTTATAATGAATATGTGTGCGGCAGATAAATTAAGCGTTGTGTTTATATTTCTGGTAAATAGGTTCGACTTATACATTTCCAGTCTTCAGACGACCATTTTTACTCCCCAGTCACATAGTTTAAACTCACAAAAAGACCAAGATACCAAACAAGACCTTTCGGTAACATTATAGCACTGAAAATGCTACACCTAAACCAAAAACAGCAAAAGATCGACGTGTTTTTTCATATTATTAAGAACCGTAACACTGATCGGCTATGCACATGTTAAAATAACAGATTTGTTTCAAAGAGATCATATGCACGTTGATATGATTTATTGGATAAATAAGACATAGACAGAGACGCGCAAAGATGTAATTTGGTATTTTTAAATCGGGAAATGAGATTAAACAGTCAGTTTCAATAGTGTAAACACGTTATATGGTAAGTAGGACAGATATATGATAGTATTGGGGATTTTAACTCGGAGTTGTTTTGTTTTTGACAAGATTAAATTTTCTTCATTCGGTCATTCAGACATATCAAAATCCTGAACGGCGAGCCAAACATTAATCATACGCATTACGAGTGCCATGGTAATGACCCAGTTATGCTACCAAATTGACATCACACCTGAACACAAACTATGTCGATTGAAGGGACCCCTGGGACGTTGTAAATATTAGTTCAATTTCATTCATGAAACTGAAATAAATGTTTAAATGGAAAAAGCGCATTAACAACCATATTTACATATTCCTCTTTAGTGTTTCGATCCTTTGAGTTGAAAAATGCTCCACTTATAGTGATGGAAATCTATATGCAACTAAACAAATTGAATAGCTCAAACGTGAAATTACCCTCTCCAGTGAATTAACTTACGTCAATGGGCCCGATCTAAAAACCAGATGCTTCCAAATTTCTATTTTTTCTACAATTAAGTTATAAAAAAAAACATGAATTGGATATTTCAAGATGGTTGGGACAGGGTTATAACCATTCTCACTGACATAATAGATGAATGATCATCATGAAATATTTTCGTTTAATTGCCTTGCAGGTTTTTTAGGTTTTCGTGTCAGTCAACTCAAAGTGAAACCCATTGAAATAATCTCAGCATGTTTTACACATTAAAAGTATTCGTGCAAATAGACCCATTATTGCAATAGAATCAATTTAAAAGTACGGTTATCATATTCAGTTAGTATTGTTAATGCCTTTTACATCCAATTCATAATCTTCAAGCAATAGTCCAGATATTGTAACTGTTTATTTTATATTTATTAAATATGTATTTATTTAAGATCAGATCATGATAAAACTGTTGCTTAGCATTGTATTTTATTTAGCAAAATTCAACAACTTAATAATAATATATGTATGAAATGCATTTAAAAAAAAGTAAATTTACCTTATCGATTAATTGCTATATGGCATAAAATAAAAAGAGAACACATATGACCTGCAAAAAAATTTATCAGAACCTACAACATCGTATATATTTTGTGTGTGTCATTACTAGTGTTAAAAGTATCTGCATGCTCTGCACATACCGATATTCAATATATGTCGTGTGGCACACATGGGAGTGTGCCACACGACCAATAAATGCATTTATAGGTTTTGTCACAATGGAAGGTATAGTTTTGTATGAAACTTGCTGGAAACAAACGTGTGTGTATAAATGTCTTTTTGTTAAAAACGATTCTTGATCTTAGCCAATTCATTTTAGCTTATAAGAGCAAATAGTGATAATTGGAAGCTTTTGAAATACCGTTATCATGTCCGTCGTCCGTACAACCATGCATTCGATTACTATTTATTCTAAGTGACAGCATTTTAAATAATTGAGATGTGCAATGCTATACATCCATTACAAATATGAAATTAGGTAGATCTATATATTTTACATGATTGCATTTCATTATTTTTAAATTGTTTATTAAATGATTATAATAAAAACATACAATTAAATGTTTATACAATGCGGTACTTTTACTTTGAAATAATTAGAACAAAATAGCCGGGCTAACAAATTCAGACCAGGGGTCAAATGACACACCCTTTTTAAATCTACTGGAATCCCTGTTCTGTTTCAGAAGTGCTTAAAATATATGAACACGTCAGTTAGCTTAGCGTTGACGTATCGCACATGCAGTTTGACATGAATAAGTCTAAACGTGTTCATATTGTTACAAAAAAAAACAACAACTGGTAATCCTTAATTTTATCAACAGTAACGAGATCAAAAAGGATTTAATAAAACAACCATTTACATGTTTTGCTTCATATTTTCATTAGACCCAGCATTATTCGAACTGTTGAACTTCATTCACATATAAACGGAAATTGCAAAGGAATATAGTAAAACTTATAAGAAGCATGTAAAACAAGGTTTCGCATAACTTAGTCAAATAGTATACTTAATGAAAATTAATAAATTTATTTAATGCTTTTGTCAATCTGTTGTATTTATGTTTTTGATCGAAATATATGCATTGATGTATTTAACCGTGTATATTGTCTACGCTGTTTGTGGTTCTAGTAAATCAAAGACGATTAACACGACAATAGTGTACACTAATGCATATTTCTCGACAAGGGGATGTGCATATATTGCACAATCATTCTGTAAATAAAGACCGATTCGTACCTGGCGGATCGTACATCTCACAATAAGACCCTGTATAGTTCGGTTTACAGTTACACAGCTCCTCTTGCTGGTCCTTGTGGTAGTAGCACTCTCCGTGGTTGCCACAGTTCTTGCAACATTTGTACTCACACAACTGGCTGGGCGATACACCTTTATCGCACTGACAATAAAATCCGTGAACATTCATTATGCACGTCCCGTATATACAATTAATAGCGAACATGCATTCACGTTCTTTTACCGGTCTAAGGACGTAGCTGGGGCTGCAGGCGTCCTGCCGCGGGGTAATCGTGTTGAATGATGACGTCACATTATCGCACTGTTCTGATTGACACACGCAATTAATTGAACAGTCATCCGTATTAACGCACTCTTGGTTAGCTTTACAAGAGTTAGGCATTAAAGAGCAAACGTCAAAAGGACATTGGGCATAAGACCGCAAAAGAATGAAAACGCAAGCTGATATATATAAAACCATCATTTTTATCACCATCGCCATTATAAAGCACGTTTTAGACGTCGATTACTGTGATAAAGAATATAAAAGGCACTTTTTGGCGTTTATGCTTAGTATTGTTCGGAAGCACACAAGTACAAATCGTCGGTTCTTCCTATTTTCTATTTGCTTTTATAGATTCATCGGTTCTTTTTATCTTCTATTGTTTGTATAGACTCGTTGGCTCTTCTTGGTTTCTATTCTTTGTATAGATTCGTCGGTTATACTTATCTTCTAGTGTGTCTATAGATTCGTCGGTTCTTCTTATCTTCTATTGTTTTATAGATTCGTCGTTTTTTTTATCTTCTATTGTTTTTATAGATTCGTCGGTTTTTCTTATCTTCTATTGCTTTAATACTTAATAAAAAAGCAAAGCATTTACCCCAAAATTCAAAGGATGTCATGGGAGACCGCTTTTATAAATTGCTTTGTTATGATTTACATTAATACAGTGACACATGTTGACCACATCCTCGATCTCCACGTCAAACAAGAATGAATACAAAATAGCATTCAGTCAACATGTGATTGTAATCTTTCCCTATCCAATGCGATGACAAGCACAAGCGCTATACATGTAACGCTATCATTTTGTTGTAGTCCTATCTGTGTATCCAATAATTATACTGCCTTTAAACCGAACTGAAAAGTTATTCCAATTCAAGATGGTGAGCGAAATTAATTTAAGTGAAAATAACCGCAATAGTATACTCGAACACGAGCTGAATTAAAACAGATCTAAATAGTTTGTTTTTGTATAAAAACAACACACTTGACTAACTTGGCATCGTGAGAACTTGGCTACCAGATCAACCTATGCGCTTTTCATTTCATTATATTCCACTTCCAAAAAGTTTATCGTAATCGCATTTAACATCCAACTCCAGAACACTTTATAATCTACATTCAACCCCAGCCCACTCGCGCTTTTTGTATTCGAGGCTGCACCGTCTGGGAGCAGATGATGCAGTTATTCAGTATCCATTAAAGACTTGAAACTTCACGCACACTGTTCTCTATGAGTTGTTATGAGATCACATAGGGTGTTATGATAACTCAATATATTTTAAGTCTTCATCCGCAAAATGCAGTTAGATGTTTTTGTTTATTTAGTGAATATCTTAACTTACAAACAGAGACCAGAAAATCGATAAGGATAAACAAAAGCGTATAAATAACAAAGTTATCCGGTGTAAGGTAATAACTTGATTCAGTTTATTCGATGTACCGGTACGTAAAATCCTATAACTTCGTTTTAGCATGTAACACCTATGTTTATTAGGGTATGAAACGCGTCGTAAGATTCGAGGTATGGTGCGCCATACCAGCCATAGTTATGCCTTATAGTGAAGATGCAATGAATATGTCAGTAATGAGCTCTTTATCGATATTTTGTTTGGTTATTTGACTATAACTTATTTACATCTAACACATTTTCAACGTAAGTTTAGTAATTCCAAGGGTTATATGAGTCAGTGATTATGAATAATTCACAATTCTAAATTTTAAACTTATATTTGAACATCATACGCTAAATAAAACAGTTTAAATCTTAATTATTTTATTAATATTTTTTATAAAAAATACATTCAGAGAGCGCGGCTCATATATTGTGTTCAATGGTACCATAACGCGCTTCCGTACTTGTTCACGAAATCACGCAGTGTTATTTGAGACGATAAATTAATGAAAGTAGTGTCGTGTCCTACGTAGTTTATTAACATGTTTTAGTTATTTTTAGTTCGGTGAGATTTTACTCTTTACAATTGAAATCAATGTGCCAGTTTAATCCAGTGCAATTGGACTCGCCTACCTTAAAGATTTTTTTTTCACGGATGAAATAAAAGTGCGTTTATGTGGTTGCCAGCTATTTATAGATTTATTTATGTTTAAATAAGCAAATTAACCATTGACGTACTTGCAAACAGTACTATAACGCTACAATACTGAGCCACGGAATATTTAGTTACTGTTTGTTTATATACACAGTTTAGAATACTTTCTGTAGTGCTTACGAAATATATATTACCGTGCAGTACAATAGAAATGTGAATGTGAGTTAGTTAATTCTGTATACTTTGGTAAATTATATTTATTTTCTTCGTGTTCAGATAGTTGTTTGGTTTCATTACAATCATTACTTATATGATTAGGATTATTATGACGATTTTCAAAGATCATCGTCATTATTCAGTATAGTCATCATTATTATCCTCATCATCAGGATCATCATCATCAGCAGCAGCAGCAGCAACATCGGTATCATCATTATCATCATCTTCACACATCATCATAACTCATCATTTTCATTATCGTCATCATCACCTCCATCACCACTTTTTATATGTGTACTATGGAGTAGAGATATCGAAGATAGTCATACAATTCATTACAACGTTGTTTACTTGAGTTTATTGGCAAGTTAAGCGAACAGATTTCCATTCATAAAATCAGCCAATAAAACATAATTTCTACTGTTTACTTTACCGTAAATTGATACTTAAGCAACTCCTCTGTTACAACTATTTGCTGGTTAATAAATTGTATTGCAGTACAAAATTTACAAGCGATGCGATCAATGCAGCATTTGTTTTCTTGTCGGTCATTGTTTTTTTGTTGTTTGCAAACGAAAACTGCTTTTCAAGTATATAGGATTTTACCGTGCATGATTTTAACGTATGCAGTGATCACGCCCCGTAACATGTATCTTTACCATGTAATAATGTCACGTCTAAGTCTCAGTCTTACACCGATGTCAAGTTTACATGGGACAGTGCGTTACTTGGGCAATTTCATTCAGGAAATATGTATGTGTTACATGTATGTAATACTATTTTACAACATATAGATTACTCAAGTAGAACGACAATCAACAGCGTCTTGAATAGATTTGCTGAAAATATTCACAGTGTTGCGGACCCGTCATTTTCTAAAACCATGACACCCTACTCGAGACAACGGATATAAACAGAGAACGTGTATGTACAAGAGCGATATATTATAAGGACTTAATTCGCAAAAAGAAAGCCTGTTGTCATAGGAAAACATGTTAGATAAAAAAAAATAAGAAAATACAAACCAAGATCCGTCTGGAGATATTTCAAATTAAAAAAAAAGCGTAGTTGAAAATTAAACATCTTTAGAAGAGTGTACAAAGTTTTTTGAAAACGTTAGTAGTAATACGTCTGATTTTTTAATACTGAAGCATCAGGTTGCTGTTTAAATAATGATTTTAAGTTTAAAAAGTGTGCATTTTTAGGACTTGACCTACCTATATCTGTTGATGAAGTAAACACTGCAATTAACTATGTATGAAGAAATAGATAATGGCGTAGTGATTGTATTTTGAATGGATATTTTCTTGTATGAAGTGGTATTCTATCTGCCCATTTTTGCGATGTGTTTAACGGTATATTTGTTTCGGTCTCATTCCCAATGAATGGACAAAACAGGTTATAATCCCTTTTTCATACAAAGGGTCTGTTCAATATTTAAATAACTATAGAGGAATTTCTTGAGAAATTTGCTTTTCAAAATTGTTTAC
The DNA here is from genome assembly GCA_007657795.1 of Dreissena rostriformis. Lineage (NCBI taxonomy): Eukaryota > Metazoa > Mollusca > Bivalvia > Myida > Dreissenidae > Dreissena > Dreissena rostriformis. The sequence goes on along the minus strand of VMBQ01000123.1, from coordinate 75,023 downwards.
CATTATTGGAAACAAGCGCATTGAAACTACAAACGATTGTATGTTATATACGATATGTTAAAATGCTTTGATAGAATATGCCGCAATCCATCATGGTTGAAATTGTTGAAGCCTAGTATAAAAGGCAAACTGCTTAGAATAGTAAAGGACGTGTATGTGAATGTTAATTCACGTGTGAAAACATGTTCATTTTATTAAGATTATTTTAGTTATGCGGTTGGACGGAGGCAAGGGGTGGTAAGGTCCTTATTTGTGGATGACCTTGAACTTAAACTACATTATAACATTTACTCTGGTTTGATGACAGGTTATATTTTGTTGATTTTAGTATANAATTATGGTGGTGCTGAATGTTTAAACTGCGAAAACCGAAAATAATGTTATTCCCGAATTACATTGGAAATTTTAAATGCAATTGACATAATACCAAAAATATTCTGTCACTTCTATGATTCTTGTGTGAGTTCTATACTATATTATGTGCTACAGAAGTATAGGTTTTAACCAAGTCAGATTATATTGAACACATATATTCAACATTTTGCAAACGATTGCTACAGTTTTCAATTGTTCGTAAACAGGTTTGTTAAAATTCTTAACTTAAGTATTGGTTTTACATTCTAAACAATAAAACTTTCATAATGCACATTGTTTTCAAACAAGTTTTAAACGGTTGTAACAGAGTTTATACAAGTTGGGTCTCGAATGTCAAGAATATATTAAATACTTTTGGATTTGGTTATATTTTTGAAAATTCAAACGTTGTGCAAGCAAATGGTTTCATTAGCGAGTGCAAATGTAGACTTATTGACAATTTGAAACCGGAGTGGTATGGTATAATAAACAAGAGTTCTGTATTATATATGTATAAAGTTTGTAGAATCTCTTTGGATAAAAGGAGACTTGAGCCGTAGATGAATGCGCTAGATTAATAGTCTCTGCACACCCGTTGAGACTCCAAACTGGCAGATTTGCTTAGAATAACATTCTTCGAAATAAATGTTATTCTTCATGCTGCGATGACTTTTATTTAGAAAACGAAAAACCATTCACAATGTATATGTGTACCCCGCTATCACACTGATTAAAAAATATATATTAGGCGTATATTTTATACTAATTTATATGTATATAATTTAAACAAGTTATTTGTTCCATGTGACAATCGTTGATTTGTAATGAATGTATTTACATAAAAAAGCTTGTGTTATACGAAATACGATCCAAAATAATTCTGTATAATAAATTGCATTGCCGCATCGATAGAACTTGCGTCTTGTATTTATATTCTTAAATGGCTTTTGTATGTTATATATTGTTATGAAGTTATACATATTTACGTGACAGGAAAAAAAGGAATATTTAAGTAAGGATGTACGCTTGTATAAGTCTAAATAAAATGTAAGTATGTCTTTCTGTATGTTTGTCGATAGAATTTAATCAAATAAAACGTTAATTATCATTTTTATAATTTTGGTGGGGCCGCTTACGTTTGCGTCGTATCGCTTACGGCAATATTTGTTATTGAAGGGTTTTTATTAAGTCCATGTTATTTGTATATTGTTCGAAACTGTGTTACTTCTAGACTGTTGTTGTTGTCTTTTCTTTTTTTCAGGTGGTCGTAAACTGGGTCAAGTTTGCACACTGAAACCATATCGATAATTCCATATAAAATAACTATTTATTTATTTTGTGGCAGGATAGCGTCTATAGCTTAAGGTCATTATGTTTAATTATTGTGTTAACCGTCTGCGAGCTGCTAGATTGTGTGCTCTGTCAGCCAAAATACAACATTTTGATTACAATAATAATACATCAACACACAACAAAAGATCTATACACGTACACAACTGGTCAATATTGCAACAAAGAATGAGAATAGTTTGGCCAGCACAATCTGAATTGACTGATTTGTAATTCAAAAAAGCGTGTCAATAACGTCTACGCAAAGAGACCCCACTCCCCACATATCATCGCGAGAGAAAAAACCCAATAGTGCCAATTATCAACATTTAACCCCTGTTTGTAACAAAAAAGAATTGTTTTATGGCTTTTTTATAACTTTTGTATCGACACTTATTGATTCCTGTCGTCGAAGTGACATATTATTTTTAGTAAGCGACAGCGCTAACTGGCATAATGTCGCGCGCTACAATTGAAATTCGTATGATTTATTCAATGAACAATGCATCATATAAAACAACTTCCATGTTAACCTTTACAAAACAAATGTGTCCAGTTATCATACAGAAGGTTAACTGTTAAACGCCAAAACGTCAAATCAAGATTGTAATATTATTTAACAATATTGTACCTAAATAGCGGTTTGAATAAGACTAGTCTGATCGATTTGCAACTGCTCGACATATATCTTTGTAGACTTAAAGTTTCATCGAATAGATTTGAAATTGAATAAGTCAGATGGCATAAACCTGAATATATACGTTTTCGAGAGAAAGAAAATGACAACATTGCAATGTTCTTGAGGGTGAATATCATTTTTATTAGATTGTTCCTTATATGATAATATTAGAAAATTTTACATGAATAAATATTACTGGAAAAGACCAAACATAATTAAGTTGATTGCATTAATGCAAAATGATATAACAAGTGCCAACAGAAACTTAGCTATGCTTTGTACATAAAGCATTTATTCAAAGAAACCTGTATAAATATAATTGTGATAAATTGTGTAATGTATTACTCAAACTTGAATTCTCGCTTACTTGAAGATGTTGCCTTAGTTGCTTCTTGTTATAATTAAAACATTGTTAAATAGATTCTAAATGCTGTAATCCAATTGTCATAGACCTTTTCATGTACTATTACTTAATTTAACAACTTTTGAAATTAAATACTAATCAAATGTCCATGCTTTTATATACCTTATTATGTTTTGAACATATATACTCACATGGACTGTATGTCTATTATATCTTGAATAAACCTTAAATCTATATATACAGTAGAAACAAACTGAACAACTGCTACTTAATATCTCATTGCAACTGGCTCATACGCGCCCTTGGTAATGATCCTGATGAATAATGTTATGTTCCTAAAAGTTTGTATAAAGCTGAAACTTCAATTTTAAGGGTCGCCATAAATTACTAGAATTCTTTACCAGATTAAATAAAAAGGATCGATACAACGGATCATGAAGGGTAATCTTTTCAGCCCTTTACACCATTCACACTATGGACATGATGTACTTTTATGTTTATGTGAAATCCCATTAAGTAGGTTAACCCGAATAATACTTGCACATATGCTGTACAAAGTATATACGTAAATGAAAATCCCAGATTCGTAAGACGTCATTTTTTTGTTTACATCAGTACGTTTTGTATCCAAGTACCACAGCAAAAACAAGCGTTCAAGCGTTCATGGGCTATCACAAGTTTTTACTTGGACATCACAGTCTTAATGGATAGTTATCTCACAATAGTTGTTCCTCTAGAATAATCATTTATAGTTCAGTGAATATATTTGGCATCAATAATACCAGCACTACAACCCTTAAATTACTTATATATTAAAACAAGGTGTTGTATTTTTTACCAGAAAAACTCTCCAAATCGCTCTGTAATAAACGTGTTAATAAAGACATTTTAATACATTTTTTATTTCAATCATATGGATTTTTGTAACAGGAATTTCTCCCCTGATAATGTTTCTGGAGATTGATTATTTGTTGAGAATTTAGACAATATCGTCTTTTTAATGATCCTTAAAATATGGGTTTACAATAAAGCTCCATTTGTAAATTTAGTGTTAAAGAATAGAAATAATTATGAATTAACGATGAAGGTACTCAGAATTGTTTTAAACTTACATGCGTCGAATTCCGGATCAAAACGCGTGCAGTTGTCCCCTGAGTAATTTCCTCTGCACTCGCAAATTGGCATCAAATCGTCCCCGATTAAGCACGTGCCATTCGAACCACATGGCAGACAACACGTTGTTTGACACCTGTCTCCAAATGCGTTTGTGTCGCACTGACAGTGTTCCTCGTCGCCATCGTTGGAACAATATCCATATTGACAAATAACGCTCGAGCGACAGGTGCGCTTTCCCATAGGTCTCTGCTTATAATCCACGTGACACGTGTCAAAGTAGTCTTTTATAGGTTGTTGTGTCGGGGTAACTGGAGTCACACGTATACTGTGATTTTCCAAGCAAATCTGGAGTGACGACGAAACGTAATGACAATAAAATCCACTGATAACGTCACACGACTTTGTGCAAAGTGACACGTTGCACGTGGTGCCTTCCCAGCCGATGTCACAGACGCATGTCTTTGAAATCATGCATTTTCCGTGGATACACATATTGTCGTCGGAGCATCCAGTCTCCTGATGTGAGGTAGTTGGTTGTAATGAGGTTGTAGTAACGTCCTCTTTCTCTTCAGCGCATGAAGGGTGAGTGGAGTCATCGGTGCACTGACATTCCGGCATACAAAAGGTCCCCAACGCGCACTTCCGCCCACCGGAACAGGAAAAGGCGGGACTCGAGCAAGGGTTAAACGCGCACTTGATCGGCGGCTGAGGTGTGGTAGTTTTATCGTCTGTTTCTTTGCATTTCACGTGGTCAGAATTCTCCTCGCAAACGCACCGGTGAATACAGTTGCTATCCATTTCACACGTTCGTCCCCTCCCGCAGAATCCGGGCACGCCGCACGGGTTGAAAGCGCAGCTGACAGCGGCCCCGGGGGACGGGGTACCCGAAGCCACTCCGAACCAGAACGGCTGGATTCTCCTTGTCTCGACTCCATCACCGACGCCATTTGACTGGCCGTTGAACGAACTCAATACACAAAATATGAATAGTACATTTACGCCGATCATGTTTAAACAACTCGCATTTAAACGAATTATTGACATCTATCGGATTCAAGCGTCAATTAACTTACATCCACGTGCGACATTAAGCCGCATTCTTGTATGCTAACTGTGAATAGCGCACTTTTTAAATCCACGATCATTGTTAAGAGTTTTAAACTGAATGTCATCCGAATCGCTGACAGTGTTCTTAAATGTATTTCTCGGTCGGTAAACATTGTCAAACAAGCCATCCATCAACGTGGTTTATGTCAGTGTTAGAAGAAATGTTAACGTTTAATAATTAACGGAGCTTTTTTAATATTCCCGTTTAACTACTAGTATTTTGAATATATTTAAATTTCTTACACCTCCCGACAAGCTTACCAAGGCAGTTAATTCTTGGATGATAAGAATAAGCTACATGCTGTTTAGATTTTAAAGAGGCGTTTTTGCTCATTTTTATTTGTTTTTGCTTTTTGTCGGGTCATTACGGCGTCCATAGATCGTCTTCGAATGCACTGGACTTCCTGAAGATATGAACAGAAGCAAGTGTCAATATATTAAAGACCAAGACACATTGAAAACGTGTTGATTGATAAGTTTCATTAAAACGTCCATTTGAATCAACAAGCTGTAATACCATTATTCAACGTATAAATGACATTTACATTCACTTGAGTTCAATGTTTATTCATATATCAATTTTTAATGTGTGATTGATTTTTAAAAATATTTGATACAGAAATCACGTACTTATCTGGTTAAACAACACAACGTTATGGTTCATGACATTCTAAATAGAAAGGGTAAAAAACTCGATCTTATCAAAATAGTATAGTTTTGCCAATAAAGTTTGAATCTACCAATGTTCAATGTTCAATGTCAACTTTCCAGCCCTTTAAATTGCGTTAATTATCCCTTTTTTAAACTTTGCATCGTGATTTTACGTCAACGAACTTCAAACCTGTTTCATTTAATAATTGACAAATTACAAACAAATGAATGACTTGCCGTCGGTCTAAAAGTTTTAAGTAAACCGATTATCTTTCGCAATTCAATAAGCATTATTAATCGAACTGTAACACAATAATCAATTCATCAATTCTTAATGTTCATAAAACAACTGCGCAAAATTTTAGCAATCTTAAACTAAGATTTGTAAGAATAATTTCTATTCCATGTCAACCATGCTCATGATCTGGGAATTTACTTTTGGTTGTACTCATACCTGTACTACCGATATTTTACTTCTCATTTAATGCAGTTGAACAAGTCGAGAACGTTCTAATGACGTCACGAATTTCGTGACGTCATTGTTAGGTCATTGATCATGTGACTGCTATTTCTTACCACTGTGCCTTAAACTGAAACTAATAACAAACAAGTAAACCGTATATGCCCGCCACCGAAAAATGTAAGCAATCATAAATATGCGGTGATTTATCACTCACAAACGCCCCAACGTTTATCTTGTCTCCATTGAGTCAATATACGGATTATGACCTCTTGCAAAGCACGTTATATCGCTAAACCCATGTGTCACCTTCAGCAAAATATAATTATTTGCATAACAATCATTAACTATTTACACTATGTATAATTTGACAAGAATATAATATAAGGTTTTACACGCTGACTTTTCAATTGTTCACTTCCTACTAAATGTCATTTTATACTGGCTAAATGTATTTTCTGAATTTATAAAAACAGATTCATCGAATGAACTTACTGTTTGTGTTTTTGGTAAACCATCCATTTCCATTTATCTTCGTTCATTTATTTTTATCCTATGGTAATTTGGTACGGTAATTCAAGCAAACCACTGCAATAAATTGGAGTATTTAATTTCGTAATTTATAAACGTTAAGACTCTGAATAAATTACCTGCACATGTTTTAATGTTAAAGCATTAGTGTGCTATTAAAACTGCCTAATTCATTTTCCATATGGCTAAATTAAACTGCAAGCCATCAAAAACCCACATAGCGTAACGTAAAACAAGACATACGCTGTTAACGTACAACGAACGTAAATAACAATATACGTGCGTAGATGTTAAACCTACTATGACATGTTTATAGTAAATAGCTTGAGGCAGAGGCATGACAATGCCTTCGTAAATAATAAATTCGTCAATTATTAAACATACGATGGTCGTTTCTTGTAAATTATCCGTGACATAGTATTCTTTTAATGGTCTAATTAGTAAATTAATCATAACGAGGCTACATTTTAAAACTGAAATCAACAATGGGACATTTGTGCGGATAGAAAAGAAGTTCTGATTACTTGAAAACATACATTGAACGTTAAATAACACCACATGTGTATGAAAAACGGTGCACACGCATTGTAATGTGAAACATGATACTTCAGTGAAATAACAGGAATGCAACATCTATATGCAGTCGTTGGAATATCGTGGTACACATGCCTTTCAAAAGGTGATGAGTTTAGTACCTTAACGTATAACAATAACGTCCAGAATATATATTGTTGCATTACATTGGATGGGACCTTCTTACGGATGTTTGATAAACATGCACTTGACAGGTATAGCCTGATTTTTCACAAATCAATGTTCAATTATATTAATGTATTTGGTTGAAAATAACAGACATGTGGCGTAATTTGATTAAGGGTACGTCTATTCTCGTATTCGAACAAGATTTGTCCCAATTTTAGTCTTTCACATGTAGCCGTTGAAAGTATAGAGGTTTGTGTGATCCTTAACACCATTAAAAACCTATTACTGGCTTACAATATATCCCTTAAATTGATTACTTAAGGTCTAACTTTAGTCAATATATCAACTTTTATTGATTACTAAAGGTTGAACTATGGTCGGGTAAAGCAAAACCACTTTTATATGTATACTGAATGTAAACACAGCTCATGTTATTGCAAACGGATATAACACACACAATCATAGAACGAAACTCATAACTAGTGACCTAACTTTTATGAATCCGAAACGCGATCAAATTGCAACGTAATACAAATCAAAGAAATGAATCACTGTAAGAGTACGACTTACTGTTAAACCGATCGCAAGTGCCGGGTAAATTTATGTTAAAAAGTCGCTTGTTCACCGATGTTTTCATGTTTTTGAAGTTTGTCATTAAATGCTTTAAATTGATAAATGTAAAAATCGGACTTAAAGAGCTCCAGTATAAAGCTAAAATAAAATTAAAGAAAAAAAAAAACAGGTAAGACACAACTGGGCTCGAACCACTGACTCTTGGAGTAAAAGTCAACATTCCTCGAACTGTCACAAAATGTAACGATAACAAACAGAACATTCCAAATTATTCAATCGTTTCGCGTTTGTAACGCTTTATGATTTTCAGGTTGTTAAATCGACATAAGATGCATATAATGGATATTTTAGAGCAATGTAAATGTTCAGTATAACTGTTTTCTTGCAAATCTGAAACAAACATTTTCAATTTTGTCAATTTATCAAAACATGAACAAGTCCCTTTAAGATTATTTACAATGATACATAGTGTTGGTTTCTTTAACGTTCCGCCTATGAAGTGTTATAAGAACGGTACACGTACGTATAACAGTAACCATCCAAAGTTTACATGGATGCATTCGATTGGATGGGACCTTCCCATTAAAGTCTCATCAACTCGCAAATGACAGACGAAGCCTCATTGTTCATGAATCAATTTTCAATAATATTTATGTATGTGGTTAATCGCGCGTGTAGCGCCTACAAATGTCGCATCGCCGTTAAATGTCGCAGGCTACGAGATTTGTCGCAACGTTGACGATAAATGTCGCAAGGACCGACATATGTCGCAAATTCTACTGACGATAAATGTCGCAACTTTAACGATAAATGTCGCAAAAATTTCAACTGCCGATATATGTCGCAACATTAACGATAAATGTCGCACACCTTTGTAAGTCATGTTAAAAACGAAAACTTGAAGTAAAATGACTAAAACTTTAAGGTTAGATTTAGATTAACCGACGAGGTTCTTTGAGCCGACTTCCACCAGAATGGTCAGTTTTTAGTTAGTATTGTCCGAAATGGTCAACTGTGGTCAGTATTTTCCATAATTGTCAGCTGCGGTCAGTATTGTCCGAAATGGTCAGTTGTTGTCAATATTGACCCAATCAATTCTTATAATTCTTGGCTCGAGTAGCCAGTTGTTGATTTCCCTGTGCTAAATGGACTGCTGTTATCAAGATTGGCCAAATGTTGTAAGATGTGATAAAACTGTAACATTATTACAGCAACACAAATTACGATAAAATTGTATTGAATATTGTATGTTAGTTACATGACTGTAGTACATGTAGCATTATCTTAGTTAAGCTCGATTGGTCATTGTCGGCTCGGGTACTACTTACATGTACCCCGGGTACTCTTAAGTATACTTACATGTACCCCGGGTACGGTAAATATACTAAAACGTACCCGGGAAATTTAACGCTAAATCGGTCGTTGTCGGCTATTTTTTTAAAATAAATTATATACACATGTATGTCAATTTTCTGTAAAATGGCCTCTATATTATCGAAACTCATACTCACATAGCATGTTGACGCAGTTTTTTTTAAAGAGAAGTTTGTTTAAGATAATCGGAAGCGCGTTTTACGACATCGGGTTTTAGGCGGGAATACAACTCAGGTACAGTCTAATATCGACCGGGTACGATTAAGTATATTTACCGTACCCGGGGTACATGTAAGTATACTTAAGAGTACCCGGGGTACATGTTAGTAGTACCCGAGCCGACAATGACCAATCGAGCCTTAGTTAATGTATTACTATTTTGCAGACGCACTGGCATATGCCGGAGTTTGTACTGGCATACTGATGAACTGACTGAAGAATAATATGTTCTTTTTATTGTTTCGATATCGTTGCCTTCAATTAATGCTTAACATATAGGCAGCGGTATTCTATGTCGCCGGTTCACTGGCTCGCTGCAGAGTATCAATCTAGTGAAAAATACCTCATCCCCGTTTATCAGTGAACTTAGCCTTCTGTTAGTTATTTCCTTTACTTTCGTGAATATAAAAGTTTTTGGATAGTTACAGTGTCAAATATCATCCTCCGTTCACAGTAATTGTGTGTATATATAATCTGACACGAGTTCTCGTTTGACTTTCATACCATTTATTATTAAACAAGTTCAGAAATTTTNGCATTGCTAAACAAATCATCATACATGCATTGCTAAACAAATCATCATACATGCATTGCTAAACAAATCATCATACATGCATTGCTAAACAAATCATCATACATGCATTGCTAAACAAATCATCATACATGCATTGCTAAACAAATCATCATACATGCATTGCTAAACAAATCATCATACATGCATTGCTAAACAAATCATCATACATGCATTGCTAAACAAATCCTCATACATGCATTGCTAAACAAATCATCATACATGCATTGCTAAACAAATCATCATACATGCATTGCTAAACAAATCATCATACATGCATTGCTTAACAAATCATCATACATGCATTGCTATACAAATCATCGTACATGCATTGCTTAACAAATCATCATACATGCATTGCTTAACAAATCAACGTACGTGCATTGCTAAACAAATCATCGGTCATGCATTGCTTAACAAATCATCATTCATGCACTGCTAAACAAATCATCGGTCATGCATTGCTTAACAAATCATCATACATGAATTGCTAAACAAATCATCATACATGGATGGCTAAACAAATAAGTATATGTACATTGCTAAACAAATTATAATACATGCATTGCTAAACAAATAATCATATGTACATTGCTAAACAAATCATAATACATGCTTTGCTAAACAAATCATCGTACATGCATTGCTAACCAAATCATCTTACATATATTGCTAAACAAATCATAATAAATACATTGCTAAACAAATCATTGTACATGCATTGCTAAACAAATCATAATAAATACATTGCTAAACAAATCATCATGCGTGCATTGCTAAACAAATCATTAAACATGAATTGCTAAACAAATCATCGTACGTGCAATACTTAACAGATCATCATACATGCATTGCTAAACAAATTATCATACATTAATTGCTAAACAAATTATCGTACAGGCATTGCTAAACAAAATACTATACGTGCATTGCTAAATAAATCATAATACATGCAATTCTAAACAAATCATCATGCATGCATTGCTAAACAAATCGCCATACATGTATTGCTAAGTGTTCGTTTTTATTGCACCTTTACGCAATGAACATAATTATAAATATACTCATAGAAACAATCTTATCACCATTCATATTCAAAGCAAAACCACTGTTATGTACTATATCAACGCGAAATGGAAGCATACTCTAAATAAGCACTGCACGTTGGAATGCGAAAATGTTTTCGATTAAATTAAATGTTTGTTTTTTTCCAGAAAACATATAAACAGGTGGCTGGAATAAAATAATCATCGTATGCCGTATTAGATCGTGTATCGTTTAACAGCCGTTTCGCCTCTGTGTTTTTATATAAGCAATGTTACATTCCTGTAATTAAAACATTGTTTGAGTGGTAAACAAATAGTATATTTCTAAACATCAAGTCAATGTGATGCTCTTTAAGATAGACATTACTAGTGAAATGCGTCTTGAATTAAACCAAAACATACAAACATAAAAATTACAAATACACACTAAATGATCAACATAAACTTAAAACAAACACAGTACAAACCCCAAACAAATACTATCAAATACATATAATAATGCAAAGGGTAAACCATCAAAAGTTTCGGGCGAGTAATTTCTTAAAAGTCTATAACCTTTCGGGTTATTAGGTTTCCCATACGTTACAATTTTACACTTCACATATTACTAAGCAAGATATGAGAGTTGGAATAAGCAATGGCGACTGTCGGCTGTCAGTTTCGTATGACAGAATGTCGAATTTGAGCTTGCTACTTGAGGTTAGAATCAGTCATATTTGCTAATTTGATTATATACATTATCTTATTATGAATTATTGTTTATGTTTTATTTGATTCCTACATATTTTATTGATAAACGCCAGTTGGAAAAGAACCTTAAAGCTTTAGAAAAATAGTTCTAGCACATCTTCGTATAAATAATGTTATTAGTCAACATTATTTAAACATTGCCACAATGCTGAGTAAACAATATGGAAAATCTTTAAAATGTGGTCATTATAAACAGGTTATAAAACTAAAAAAACAAAAAGAAATGTTATAACAATAGTTTTATAAATATACGGATGATGATTCTTTGTAGAAATCGTGGACATCATTCAAATTAATCTTTACAGTTACATATTATAATCGTATCTTTTTTGGATTTCAGTGAATAGTTTGATGGCATTACAAGATGTTTGTAAATAAGAAAGGCACACACAACACATGCGAGCAAGACGAATGCAGTATGTCTTTAAAGAACACAATTAGCCATTTGAAGCGTCTAATCCAAAGTACAAACAACGGCCAATCTTTTTGCCTATAAAACCAAAAGAAGCAGCTAGTAAAGCACTAACGACGAAGTGAGGCGATAACATTCCTCCAATGATACCAAGAACAATGCCACACCCAAACTCAACAATTCGAGTATATAATTCTGTGCAAAATACTGTGTCTGTGATTTCCGTTGCCTCATATTGTTAGAATAATTCCCAGGCGTCTCTTACTAAAAACACAACTTCCGCACCACCGAAGATGATCGAACCGACGACGTTAGAATCACTTAACACGTGTTCAATACCTTCGGAGACTATTCCTTGAATTACAGCTTTGCCCAATCCGGAAATAGCAGCCTCTTTAACCTTCTCAAATAGCCATTGTACTTCTGCATACAGACTTTTTCCAGTTTAACAGAACGTCGCCAAAGACTCACAATTGTTTGTGAACAAATTATACGTTTTTGTCTCGACCAGAAAAGACCTGGCACGGGCTAATACCAATGTTACACTGTCAACAATGTCTGGGTAATTGATTTTTAAAATGACTTCTGATTGTGTAATAGGTATCTTTTCATTGGTCACCATCATTTTCTGTTCACGTTTTTGCCAATGAATGACCTCAAGACAGTTATCCGTTGTATTTACAGCTCGAACAATTGCATGATGCAAATACAATTTCCTGGACCATAAAATGTGGTCGCCAACATTCCATGTGGTGATGTCGGTACCTTCTATTGAAGTTCTGTTTACCGACGCCTCACATGCTTTAGGTTCCTTTATGAGGAATGGTTTTCGCAAATAAAACGTATGTCCGTTGTAATTTATTGTGCGTGTGTTGTTGTAGTCTGGCGTGTATTCTTGCCTCAGCCACTCCGAATTGCAGATCGCGTAACGGACTCCCAGCAATTCTTGTTCATTATCGTTGTCTTTGTATTCAACGAAAGAACGTTCACTATCGCAAGTACATTCTTTATACAGATAGTCGCGGCACGTTAGCAATACACGACTCATTGCTTTCGAACTTTGTTAGGACGGTGATTTTTAACACAAAGTTATGTTATTATAGCTACCGCATGTTCATCTTATTTGAACACACAGTGTTGTTTTAGTCTTATCAAACCATTCAGATTTATAATATTGACGCAGAACTCCTAAGAATACATGTTATTCTTTCGTCGTTTTATACCAATGTTTCTAGAACTGCTTTATCCATATTAAACATGAGCGATCATTAAGCACACGAAGGTAATTTAAAGTTCTTTTTAACATGACCATTATATAAAGTAGATTTATTTAAGGAATGTTATTACATAAACGTTATAGATATATTAATTGGGATGCCTTATTAAAAAGCCCGTACCTTTATCATAACGCATGACTGATAGCGATTGTGTTATCGTATCATCAGACACCTTCCATTCGCTTTTATTATCCTATATTTTTCATTCATTTGTCCGCTAATAAACGATTTCAAAACTGTTCTTCTATGAATGTATACATATGTAGATGATTACTAAACAGAAAACAGGTGATCCGTCGTAGAAAAATGGTCATATTTTGCTTTAGGGACAGCTTACTTCGTTTTCAAGTAAGCTTTAATGGTCTTTCGGAGGTCGTTTTGCCATTTACAAGTAGAGGGATTGAATACATAAGTATAATGGTAACACTACCCGAGTGTGCTGCAACCTGCTGACGTCGATAGTGAGACATGAGAAGGCAGTTCCTGTCAAGTCTGATGTTATATAAACCTGATTTTAGTTTAAAGTGTACGGTGTACAATTGTATATCGATGAATTACTCGGATTGTTTCATCGTTACTCAAAGTAAAAAAGTACGGTTACTGCAAAATAACTAGAGAGTGAATTTGACTTCATGAGTGTGTAGTTCATGAAGTTTATGGAGTCCCTCCGCGCCTGGGGCTGCATTATGTGTGGACCAAGGGTATCCCCAAGCACTCTTACCTAATTAACACACTAGCACAAAATATATTATATTGTCACAAAAGCACAATAATTGTACAATTAAATTGACCCTTAAACGATGATAAAATATTTGAAATAAAAATAGTTTTGACATATAATACTGGAACTTAATACAGCGTATAGACCTACAATGTGGAGGATTTATAGATTTAAAATATAAAATGAGAAGGAAAAGGGAATACTTAGATTTATATCGCGGAAAATAAATACAGCTTTTAAGGCATTAAGTGTAGAATTAACACGGCTAGGAGTTATGTTTAGATGTTTTTATAGACCGTGTACCGAAAACAAGCCGTTGAATACATGTGCAACTTTCATATAGTTAGTGTTAGTGTATTATACATCGATACATCGATAACGACACCGCATGCATAAAAACAACTGTTCATTTAGCCTATCAATTAGCGAAATTTTTGCGTAGATAACATAGCGACATGTAACACGATACGAATACAATATATACAAGAATACAGTAGCTTTTTTAAAAAGTGTTATTTGGGATACCCAGTAGGAAATTCCAAAAAGTATTTTCCAATAACATTATTCATATTATGTTTTCCAATAACATTATTCCATAAGCATTCTCTTTTAAAACATTAACTTTAATTTAAAATTAATTTGCTTTATCAGAAATTCTTGTATTGTACTGCACAATGGCATCTACAAATGCCTGTGCGAGTCATGATGGTGGTATTCGAACAAGCATTTACAGCAGGGAAATGACTTTCAAAAACGCCGCGTCTGTAATATCGGGTAACAATTTAAAGGGTTGAAAAGATTTGTAAATGTTCCACGTATTTTCTCAAGCAACGGAAGTTCGTCATTACCCATAATTAAATCGCTGTCACCCCGCTCGCTTATTGAAATGCGCGCGCAGGCCGGGAACCTCGCTCTTTCAAAAAAATCAGCGCGTTAAAAATTAAATCTGGCGCCCAAAGTGTGTATTGGCTGCCGTTGTTGTAGAGAAAGCGCGAGGTTCCAGGCCTGCGCGCGCATTTCAATAAGCGAGCGGGGTGACAGCGATTTAATTATGGGTAATGACGCACTTCCGTTGCTTGAGAAAATGGCGAGTGCACTACCTTGTCAATATCTATATACATAGTCGAACTATCTTTTTTTTTTAAGAAGACGTTTTGTCGGAAGATCTTTATTGATTTAGTTTGTGTATGCATTATAATTAACAGGTTTATAAAAATCACGGCTGCAGCTGCATTTTTAAAAAAAGTCACAACGGATAGTCGATCATTGAGTCATTGCCATCGAGCGCCTGGGGGATTAACGCCAACTTCGCTCGATCATTAATATTGTTGTAATTGAGTTAGAATAGTGCATGTCTTCTATAAGAGCTATCTACTACTGTGCTCTCGAAATTCATGTAAACTGTATTCAGGGGATGCGAACCTGTCATGAAATCATTTTATTTTTTCCTGATTCGAATATATTCGAATATTTGATTTAAAAAGTGGTCCGGAAAAGTAATGTTCTGTTTCGTCACAAAACTCAGTATTGAACGTATCTTCCATTTATCATTGAAGGAGTGGGATCAAGCAATCATTATTTCAAAAGAATATTTAGTTTTCATCAGGTATTTTGTATGATCGTGTTTATTTCCGGTTAAAATATTTTTAAATCGCACATACATCTGACATTTTTTAAGACCTAAACAGAAATTGTATAAAAGCGCATGACAACAGAGGTAAATATGTTTTCTTTACCAAAGAAACTGTTACATACGAAATGATAACTTAATCGTTCAGATTGGTCAGTATTAAACTGTGGCAGACTTTATAGACTCTTCAGGTTCATTAAGCGACCTCGTAAAATGAAAAGAGGTTATCGTAGGTGGCAAACGCGATCTAGATGATGCTCAGAAATCAGGAAGAGACTGCAGATAAATGTGATCAATAAACCGCGTTGACACTCGGCAAGAGGGATAAAATACATAAGAATCAATAAAAGGATTAAAACTGTGCATTTAATTGTTTTATTACCGCAACTGCATTGTTGTGATTAACTGGAATAATCTGCATTTCGGCGGGCGCAAATTGACCTTCGACTAGTCAATGACGATGATGCCCTTCTGTATGCAAAATATATAAAAAAAAATCATCTCGTTAATTTAAAAAAGCTGTTATCAATTCTTTAACTTATGCACATAAGTTGTCGGCAAAAAAAATCTTACATGCGAGTGTTAAGTTGTACCGACTTCTGTTGTTATGCAAAATGTAAATTATTTACACTACCAAATAATCGAACTATTGGATTCAAATATTTGGCCAGTTTTCGAATATTTGAATATTCGCTCACCCTATTACTTTAGTAACATTTGCAGTCATTTGACAAGGCATGTGCCGAAACCACTACCCGATCACAAGGTTTAGTAAGTTGCGGTTGTTAATAGCATCTGGCAAATATTCATAAAGCTATTACAATACATGAGTCGCATACCAATTTTCCAGAAAGCATATACCATTATCTTCGTATTTATATTCCAGTAATTATCTGCTACACTAGCACACTGTAATCAGTGACACAAAATAGCTAGTTTTTAATACACAACACAACTCACGTTCCTGATGCCATATGACGACATGTATCCTTACATAGGATCCGAAATTGATCAGTAATATCCCATATGTATTGCGATTTAATCTATTTTAAACTAATTCCAATGTTCTTTATGTGTATCTCTCAAATTATGACCGGGAAAACCACACCGTTAAGAAATGCATGTATCATTAGGAGGGATTCTTTAGGACTTGGCAAGCAGAAATACTAACCTGAATCGATGTATCGTGTTACCTCATATATTGTTCACAAAACATGACACACTTAATTGATGCACATGGATCATAATGATAGATACCGTTTTTTCTTATATAAGAAGTTCATTTACTAATATATGTAGAAACGATAATTACGTCTTGTATTCTGATTCTCGGCAATGTTAATGCTTTCTTACTTAAAGGTCGTTTTGACATGATAATATAAATAGATTGTCCTACTATTTTCCCCAAAAGCGAACCAATTATACTCAGCAATATGCTGATGCTGATCAATATCTGATAATCGGCGTCATCCACGGCATAAACATTAAGTACTTGATTTTGACTTCCTTTAACTTGTACATTCAATTGAAGTTAATATCTTGTTCAGAAGACATTTCATGAACATCTGTCTCTGTCGCATTTTTTTTCAAATCTAACTCTAATGGTGCCTTCAGGTTGTAATGATTTTCGTTCCCAAAACGTCTTATGTAGTTTAGACAAATTAAATATGTTTGCTTTTGCTTTTGTTTTTGTTTCTCTACCAATTGACTGAACCCAAGAGGTGCTTTCATCGGATCCCGAATCTCTTTTGTCTTCTCAACTTCGATTTATAGTATCCTGTAATCGTGTGCGTATCTCAGGAATCTTTAGTTTTATATTGCTTACACTTCCAATTGCCCATCCCCACGCTGTGTTTGCTCCAGAGCTCACCGAACTTTTACATTCGCGTATCCGACCTTTAAACCATTGTGACTTATATAGTTTAGATACCCGAGAGGTGCTTTCATCGGATCCCGAAGCCCGTTTGTCTTCTCGACTACGATTTATATTATCCTGTAATCGTTTACATACATCCGGAAACTTCTGTTTGACATTGCTTGCAATGTCAACTGCCCATTCCCACGGTTTGTGTGCTCCAGATCTCACCGATCCGGTAATATTGTGTATGAGACCTTTGAACCATTGTGACTTCCAAAGTTTAGATACCTCGGAAACTCTTTGTCTCGCTTTTGTTGCTTTCTCAACAGGCCGACTCCCGTTTATGTTTTCACTAGATTTCAGAAAGCTGTCGTCGGTTCGAAGATTTGTTTTCCCTTGAGTGTTCCATTGTTCTGACACCACTTCTTTGTTTAGTTTTGCTTTTACTGAACTATTCGCTTGTGTTTGGGCAGCTGATTTCAACGAAAAACCGCAATGGCGTTCTTTTCTTTTATTTCCATTCCTTTGTGTTGTATATTGTTTAAGAACCTCCTTTCGCTTAACATTCGGAAATTAATATTTCTGTTTAGCTTTAATGTGACCAACTTTCTTATTCCGATCAAACATTCTTGCATATAACTTGAAGAAACTCTTTGACATGGTGTTTTTTTTTTTTTCATACTCCCATTGCTAAAAATCTCTTTTTTTTTTAAACGTGTCTCAGACGAAATCTTCGACTTAAAGCGGGACTGTACGATTTTGTCAAATAAAAATGAATTAATATAAAATGTGTTAAAAATTAGTATACATATATTTCAATATAAATTAAAATAAAAGTTAAGAGGAACATGTGTCGAAAAATGCGAAATAAGACAGATATTTAAATCTGAAATCGAAAATGGCTGGAAGCCGAATTCGCCAGCATATATATCATGCATGTACAATGTGATCTAAATTTAGTTTTAGTGCAGATTCGTTCATACGACACAAAGTCACAATTTTGTTTCCTAACAAATACGAGTAAAAGTTTCGGCATCGGCTTTAACCAGCGCTACCTTGTCTTTGCTGCATTTTTTGAAATTCGTCTTCAATGTATTTTTTTTTTGCATATTTTGTGTTATTGTAACATATTTTTATCAATATATTAAAATTTAACACATATGAAAATCTTACAGTCCCCCTTTAACATGTTTCAACTTCTGTTTAGTTTTTGAACTATTCATTGCACGGTTATTCAAATCGTTTACATGAATATCGATTTTAACAAGACAGTTTTACCTGATTAAAAATTCAAAATCTATTTTTATCATATTGGGTTCGTTTACATTTTGCATGTATACTTAAATATGACAAATAAGTTTAAATATTGAAGTGTTGAGCTATCAATATGATGTTTAATTATATATCTTCAATTTAGCGTACAGGTAACGGGTATATAAATAACCTATGGTGTATTAATAAAATATGCTTCTATTACACAGAACCAGGTCAATAACTTCCTTAAAGCCACACACCTTGAAATGAAGTACATGTTAATCAATACATATAGATGCAATTTGAACGTGTGCAAAATTGTCATTAAATCTATAGCCTAGTTAGCAAGTTATTTATTATTTTTTAAACGGTACTGTTCCGCTTTTAAACCGAAAAAAGGATTTCTATACGAACGTCCATTTTGACAAACGCGATTGTTGATTGATTGATTGATTGATTTTATTTGGTAAAAATATGAACATTACATAGTTACTACATAATGCAGACAATATAAAATATATTATCACAGCAATATACATAGCAAACCATGGAATGCACACACAATACCAAGGATAACACAAAAAAGAGAAAAATGATTTTCACTTATTTCCATTGTGGTCCTTGATATTGGTGGCAGTAACCATGAAACAGTCATGTAATATATAATTAATAATGTATATGTATCAAATATGTACTGTTTAATAAAGTATATTACTGATTAAGAATGAACAAATATAATCACATGTTCATTATATCACAGAAGTTGCTTAAGAAAGTTACACACTGCATATGTAGTTAATAAACACACTTTGTAGCATACTATAAGTTTAAGAATAATTATGAGATCCTTGCATCTTAATGATCATAAGACTTAAAAATGTATCACAGTATTTTAACAGAACATAAAATTCATACTAAAAATTATACTATAAAAAGCTATAAAGACTCTAAAAACTGTTTCTTGATGGCACCCTTGAAATTGTTAGGTTTAGTTACATCCCTGATGTTTTGAGGAAGATTGTTCCATAAACTGATACCATTATATGTAAATGTTTTAGAACCAAAACTTCCTACTCTTGGTTTGGAAAAACGACCAGAGTCTACAAATGTAAAATTTTCAGCAAAATGATCAGATTCTGGCTGAGCTACCATATTAGACCTAGTACAACGATTATGTACGCCAGACACTGGCTTAAAATTCTCACCCATATACTCTGGTGCAAGGCCAATTTTAACCTTATGTACATGACAAAGTATGATCTGTTCTACTCGTTTTGAAACAGGCAGCCAACCTAAATATGAAAACTGTTCTTGACCAACATGTGATCTGTTATCCATATTCAGAACAAACCTAATCATCTTGTTTTGTGTAGTTTGAAGCCTATTTTTAAGTGACTGAATAAGACCAGGGTACCAAAAAGAGCAGGCATAGTCAAAGTGGCACTGTATAAGGGACATGACAAGGAGTTTTCTGGTGTGCAATGTTAAGAACTTACTATTTCTGTATAGGAACTTTAACCTTGAGTTTGCCTTTGTAATAATTGACCTAGCAATGGTTTCACCAGACAGGAACTGGTCCAATATAGCACCTAGGTACTTAACAGAACTTGATGGAGTAATTGACACATCATTGCAAGAGACATTTAACTGAGGATTTGACCTTAGTTTGGGCTTTGAGCCAAACAATATAGATTCTGTTTTACCAAGATGTAGGGAAAGTTTATTGTCCACTAACCACTCACTTATAAGTTCGAGATCGCTAGAAAGAATGGATTCAATTTCTGAAATGTGTTTACCAGCTACCAAGATGCCAGTATCATCAGCATAAAGTAAAATTTTATTTCTTACCACAGCGGCCATATCATTCACATAAATTAAAAATAAAAGGGGACCTAAAATGGAGCCCTGAGGAACACCACATGAGATGGAGGCCTCGGAGGACATAGTACCCGATACGTCAACAACCTGATGGCGATCGGAGAGATAGGAGGTGAACCACCTGACTGCGTCACTATGGAGACCAATAGCCTCAAGTTTCATGATTAAAATACTATGATTGACGGTATCGAAGGCCTTCTGTAGGTCTAACAATACCATACCAACCATCTTACCTTCATCCATCTTAAAACGAATATAATCAGATAAATGGGTAAGGCAGGTGTCTGTAGAGTAGCCACGCCTAAATCCTGATTGATAGCTATACAGAAGCTTTTTGTCATTCAAGTAACCTTCAACTTGGTCATAAATTACTCTTTCAAGGATCTTTGAGATGATACTTAATACCGAAACCGGTCTGTAGTTTTCAACCTCAGTCTTAACACTTTTCTTATAGAGGGGAATAACTCTCGCTGACTTGAGGTCATCAGGAACAGAACCCTGTATGATTGACAAGTTAACAATATGAGCAAGGGGACAAGATATGAAAGAAGCACTATCCCTAACAAATCTAGCAGGAATGCCATCCAAACCTGAGGCCTTATTAGCACTTAATTTATGTATATGCTTTAAAATTGTATTTTCAGACACAATGGAAAATGAAAAACTGTTTGGCACAACACCTTTAGTAGCGTAGTAATTACTTACAAAATTCTTGCCATATTTGTTAAAACTTTTTGGAAGTTTCTCAACAAGTATAGAAGCAACTGTTGTATAAAATGAGTTAAATTTCTCAGCTACTGTAAATTTGTCAAAGGAAATTTGCCCATCAATCTGAAGCCCTATGCTACTTGATGAAGAGTTCCCTTTTTTAGTGGGAAGACCTAACTTCTTAAGTGTGTCCCAGAGAGATTTAGAATTGTTTTTGTACTGTTCCAGTTTATCTGAAAAATAATGTTTCTTGGCCTTACAGATAAGTGACTGAGCTTTATTTCTCAACTCCTTAAAAGTATTAAAATTTTCTTCCATTCTATTTATCTTATATACATGAAAAGCTTTGTCTCTAGCCTGGATACTATGCAAAATATCAGGAGTAATCCAAGGCTGAGTGCGTTGTTTAAATCTAACTTCTTTTACAGGTGCAATGCCATCAAGAACAGATAAAAATGTACTTTTAAAATTATCCCAAGCTACAGAGACATTGTCACATAGTAAGACACTACTCCAGTCTGTAGATAAAAGACATTGTTCAAAGTTTTCTTTACTGTAGTTTTTCAATGATCTGGTGTGTACATTGTTATGTTTACCAATTGACATATTTAATTTCTTGCGTGTACAATAAACAATACAATGGTCACTAATTGATGAATCAATGACTCCACTATGAGAAATTAAATCATTATCTGAGACAAGAACTAAGTCTATGCATGTTGATGAAGTATTACAAATTCTAGTAGGTTCTTGAATAAGTTGTGTCAAATTAAACATATTTGTAAAAGATAATAGTTTGTCAACCAGAGAACATTTGATTAAAACATTAACGTTAAAATCTCCCAATATGACAGTTTCATTTTCAACATGAACAAATTCTGAACACAAAGATTCCAGCACTTCAAAAAAGTTCAGTTGTGTTGGTGGACGATATATAGTGCCACAAAGTATTGGTTTACTTTTAGGTAGCAAAATGTCAATCCATGTGGCCTCAAGATCATTTCTCGTCATGTCATCTCTAGGGTTGAAGGCTAGGTCTTGTCGAATATAAGTACACACCCCGCCACCATGTCGATTCCTGTCGTGCCGCCTAATAACATAGTTTGGAATGGAGACTTCAGCGTCTGAAACTGTATCGTCTAGCCATGTCTCAGTAAGACATATACAAGCTGCACGTGTACGATTGGCTAGTAATCTTTTCTCGTCTAGCTTGGGGATCAAACGTCTGAAAGTGTTCAAGTTTTTAAGCGCCAAAAATACGGATTTCTATCTTGATAAAATTAAAATCATAGCCTAGTTAGCAAGTAATTTATTATTTTTCAAACGGTTCCGCTTTTTAAACCGAAAGTAGGATTTCTAGACATATACGTCCATTTCGACAAACGCGATTATTTTTAAGTTTTAAAGCGCAAAAAAGATGGATTTCTACCTTGTAACCACCAGATATATTCTAATTGGCATAGATACAATATGTATCTTATTTATACTTAAATTTACCATGCCAAATAAGGTGTGTGGCTTTAATTGGTTCCGAAAGACAATGTCGGGCACGACATATTGAATGATATACAAATGTCAATATGACACATGACTAGATGTATAATAAAGCGATATAATGACTCCAACTGAGAATAACTTTATTTACGTTTCTTTACAAATAGTTTATCATATACGTGTTGTTTGATAGACCAATCACCATTTAGCATTTGTTTAAGATATTCAATTACACCACAAAACTGTTCTCGGGAATATTTAGCGGATCCGTTTTCAAGTGGATATGTTATGTCTTTACAATCCAGGAATCGCTTGTTGAATCTTCTGTTTACAACATAAAAAATGCTAGCTCGACATTCGCATCAAAAATCCAGAGTCGCCTTTGGAGAGAAGCTTCTTTTGTATGTTGCACTTAAATACGGAATACCGTTAGGGCCATCGTGGTTACACATTAAAATCCAGAGGGCGAGAATGCGAGAACGCGAGAGAACGATGACGAGAATGCGACAATACGATGACGACAGTGCGACAATACGATGGCGAGAATGCGAGAACGCGATGGCGAGAATGCGAGAACGCGAGAGTACGATGACGAAAATGCGACAATTCGATGACGACAGTGCGACAATACGATGGGAATGCGAGAACGCGATGGCGAGAATGTAATGATACGATGGCGACAGTACGATATTACTATCGCATTGTCGCCATCTTACAATCGCACTGTCGCCATCGTATTGTCGCACTGTCGTCATCGTATTGTCGCATTCTCGTGATCGTTCTCTCGCGTTCTCGCATTCTCGCCCTCTGGATTTTAATGTGTTATCACGATGGCCCTAACGGTATTCCGTACTTAAACGTTAATCATAATGCATGCTTAAAGTATTCAGGGGTGGGCGGGGTACAACAGCGATGGCAATATTGGGTAACAATCCGTTTGCACTCCATAAAAATGTACTACATATACACACTGTAAATTATCGTGTCGCTATTGAAAATTAGAAATTTTACAACATGCATTTATTTGAACTTGGTTCATAAAACAATGTTAAAGTACTGTTGGATGCAAAATTTATGTACTATTCGTACACTTTTCAATCTTCTTTTTCCTATAATTTTATATTCCTTTTTAGTGAAAGCAATTCTTTAATACCAATACCCACGAACAACGCGTCACGTGCCAAGAATTTAAACTTAAATAACAAAAAAGATCGATGAGCAAAAATACTTCAATGTTGAATTAACTTATACCCTAGATGTACGGCTGCCTTAAAATACACTCATGTTTTCGAACATGTTTGTATACAGAGAATGCAAATCCAAATCAGGTCAATGGAAATTCAGTGGTAAGTCTGTGATTGTGTGTAAAAAAGGTAAATATTAGAGCGGTAGATCTGCTGGTCTTAGCCATTCAAATGAGCATCGTTCTGGGAAAACCAGGCTTAATGCATTTGAGATACTTGTCGTCCAAGATTAGCCTGTACAGTCCACACAGGCTAATCTGGGACGACAATTTGCGCATAAACTGGATTCTCGCTAAGAAGATATTAAGTTTAAACGAAAAATACCACAAAAGCGGAAAGTGTCGTCCCTGATTAGCCTGTGCGGACTGCACATGCATTAAGCCCAGTTTCCCACAACGAGGCTAATTCGAATGGCTTAAACCAGAGGATCTACCGTGTACCAAATGCTGGCCCCGTTTACAGCGCATCGATTTACTTAACAATCGTATGAATATACACAATGAATTGTACTAGTTATGTAAATAAAATGAATTGCAATAATTGGCTACATGCATAAAACTGGAGCAGATGCATATAACAAATAGCCGTTGAGATTTAAAGGCTGCAAACCTCCATTTCCTTCACAATGAATACTATTGAAAACCAGCTTTAAACTGAAATCCAAAACTGACAGATGTGTATGATGTGGATGTTTTGATTACGTGTTTCATCAATAGCTGTGTCACATTAACACTGAGATCGTCTCGATATAAAAGGTTATCAACAGAATCATGTCAGGTAATCTACCGCGCTTCCTTGTAATTGTTTTTAAACCGGCATGTGAGACTACAAATAGTGATGTTGGAAAATAAAGTGCATTGCCAGTTTTGTTAGGTTTAGTGGTACTCGAGGGTCTTCATGTCACCGAGTTCAATAGTCACCGACTTTAGTGTTGTTTTCAACTATCTCATAGTAAAGACATGCTTAGTCCTTGTAAGAAGACACTGTGTCGTGTTCTGAGAAAACTGGGCAAAATGCTTGTGCGTAAAGTGTCATCCCAGATTAGCCTGTGCAGTCCGCACAGGCTAATCAGGGACGACACTTTCCGCTTAAACTGGATTTTCGCTAACAAGAGACATCATTTAAACGAAAAATTCCATAAAAGCGGAAATTGTCGTCCCTGATTAGCCTGTGCGGACTGCACAGGCAAATCTGGGATGACAATTTACGCACAAGCATTATGCCCAGTTTTCTCAGAACACGACACACACTA
Organism: Dreissena rostriformis; assembly: GCA_007657795.1. Classification (NCBI taxonomy): domain Eukaryota; kingdom Metazoa; phylum Mollusca; class Bivalvia; order Myida; family Dreissenidae; genus Dreissena; species Dreissena rostriformis. Next base: position 49,469 of record VMBQ01000123.1, on the reverse strand, counting down.
AATAGAAACTCGTAAAAAAACTTAGTCATAATAAGAAGAAATTTAGTCATAATTGCAAGAAACTCAGTCATACACATGTAACTACGAGATACTTCGTACGCTAAAAAAAAGTCACAATTACGAGAAACGCAGTCATTTGTACTATATATTAGTCATAATAACGACACAATTATTATTAACAACAAAATATATAGTCATAATTACGAGAAATTAAGTTATTGTACGTGAATATTTAGTCATAATAAACGAGACAGAGAGTCCTTATTAAGTGATATGTGTGTCGCGTACTGAGAAAACTGGGCATAATGCATGTGCGTAAAGTGTCGTCCCAGATAATCAGGGACGACACTTTCCGCTTTTATGACATTTTTCGTTTAAATGAAGTCTCTTCTTAGCAAAAATCCAATTTAGGTGGAAAGTGTCGTCCCTGATTAGCCTGTGCGGACTGCACAGGCTAATCTGGGACGACACTTTACGCACATGCGTTATGCCCAGTTTTCTCAGAACACGACTCATATTTCTAGTTACAATGATTAAGTTTCTTATAAGTAATTAATAATCTTCTAATAAGGTCCAAGTCTCTTCTTATAGTGACTTGTTATCTCCCATATTGGACTTAGAACCTCGCTATCATAAGAAGGGATATCATAAATAGGGCTCATGTTAATGAACCCAGTCGTATACTCAACTCGACGTAGACTAAATAAATCAGTCTTAAGAGTGTTAATACGTATATGGTAAAATGGGGTTTATGCCATTAAGATAGTGTTCTCAACGAAAAATAATGTAATTGTAGGTGTTAAGTACAAAAATAGACTCAACGTTTAAGTGCTTTTCGAGCATTACAGTTTTAATAATAATATTTATTTTTAGAATTAAGTCTAAGAAAAAGTGAATTCGGGCCAAGGACTTTGTTTCTCGATCCTTATTCAAACATAATTGTATTAAAAGCACATAATATGCCCTCACTATAGGTATTAAAATGACCCGAACCGACCCAAATTTCCACGGGTTTTTTATTTTGTCCCGTCGAATTAACCAGAAATTCCACGTTTTTTCTTATTTTGACATGTTTAAGCTTTAGTCGTTTGAGTAACAGTCAGGCGTAAAGTTTGTGTGGCCATTATACCGACGCCGCTTAGTTTGAAGTATCGATTCGTATTAGTTGCGGTTAGTTATAACTCTTAAGTAGCATTGTTTGGTTATAAAGAGGAAGGAATGACAGGAATTTAAAGCGGTATTTTATTACTATTTTAACATTTCGTTTTCATCAAATACATTTTATGAATTTAAATTACCGGAATAATGATATATAAGTTTTTTTAATGAAAATGTTAATTATAAACTTAAGGGTTTAATGGAAAACAACGCAAACAGTTACTATGTGTAGGATTGGTACTTCATTTTCTGAAAATGTTGGGTACGTAGTTTCCATGTAATACGTATTGGTTCTTCGTTGTTAAGAAGTGCTATTTTGCAAACACACAATTATACAAAACTGAATATAAATGGTTGTAAATTTTCGTTTATACTGCACTTACACGTGATCGCTTTACTTTCTAGTGAACATGTAAATGCAGACATGTGTTTAAAATTATAAAAAATATGACCTTGGCCTAGTATCATGAAAATACTTTTTAAAAGTCAATATTCTGACTCAACTTTGAGTTTTTTTTTTATCAATTTTTGAGCTGAGTTTAATCATCATGCTCATTTTGGTATTCACATACGTTTTTTTGAGTTTTGAGACGGACTCAACCCTAAGTTTTAGGAGAAATATGTGCATTTTATTAAAGCTGAGATTTGAGATTGTTCGTTAGTTGACCGACATTTTCAGTGCTCTTCTGAGTGGACAAATCGAAACTTATCTTCTGAGTTGAGTTTTAAAAATGAGAATATTTACAATACTGGGCCCTGGAGTGACTAAAGACAACTTCATTCATATTCACGTGAAAATTAAGACACATTAATTATATAAAAAAAAAACAGATTTGCGTAAGGCGTATATTTCAATTGCATGTTCGAAATTAAGTTGTGTATGAATACTATAATGGTAGTATTGCACGCTGAATAATAGAGCTGTGCATGAATACTCTAATGGTAGAATTTTACACTGAATAATAGAAATATGTATGAATACTCTAATGGTGGTATTGCAGACTGAACAATAGAGGTGTGTATGAATACTATAATGGCAATATTGCAGACTGAATAATAGAGGTGTGTATGAATACTCTAATGGTAGTATTGCAGACTGAATAATAGAGGTGTGTATGAATACTCTAATGGTAGTTTTGCACACTGAATAATAGAGTTGTGTATGAATACTATAATGGTAGTATTGAAGACTGAATAATAGAGCTGTATATGAATACTCTAATGGTAGTATTGCAGACTGAATAATAGAGCTGTGTATGAATACTCTAATGGTAGTTTTGCACACAGAATAATAGAGTTGTATATGAATACTATAATGGTAGTATTGAAGACTGAATAAAAGAGTTGTGCATGAATACTCTAATGGTAGTTTTGCACACTGAATAATAGAGTTGTGTATGAATACTATAATGGTAGTATTGAAGACTGAATAAAAGAGATGTGTATGAATACTCTAATGGTAGTATTGCACAATGAATAAAAGAGTTGTGCATGAATACTATTATGGTAGTATTGCACACTGAATAATAGAGTTGTGTATGAATACTCTAATGGTAGTATTGACACTGAATAATACGGATGTGCATTAATACTTTTATGGTAGTATTGCACACTGAATAAGCGAGTTGTGCATGAATACTCTAATGGTAGTATTGTACGCTGAAAAATAGAGTTGTGTATGAATACTCTAATGGTAGTATTGTACGCTGAAAAATAGAGTTGTGTATGAATACTCTAATGGTGGTATTGCACACTGAATAATACGGATGTGCATGAATACTCTAATGGTAGATTTGAACGCTGAATAAAAGAGTTGTGCATGAATGCTTTAATGGTAATATTGCACAATGAATAAACGAGTTGTGCATGAATACTCTAATGGTAGTATTGCACACTGAATAATAGAGGTGTGTATGTAAACTCTAATGGTAGTATTGCACGCTGAATAAAAAAGTTGTGCATGAATACTCTAATGGTGGTATTGCAGACTGAATAATAGAGTTGTGTATGAATACTCTAATGGTAGTTTTACACACTGAATAATAGGGATGTGTATGAATACTATAATGGTGGTATTGTAGACTGAATAATAGAGATGTGTATGAATACTCTAATGGGGGTATTGCAGAATGAATAATAGAGTTGTGTATGAATATTCTAATGGTAGTATTGCAAACTGAATAATAGAGTTGTGCATGAATGCTCTAATGGTAGTATAGCACACTGAATAATAGGGATGTGCATGAATACTCTAATGGTAATATTGCATACTGAATAATAGAGTTCTGCATGAATACTCTAATATTAGTTTAGAACACAGAAAAATAGAATTGTGCATGAATATTCTAAAATGAGTATTCCATACTGATTAATAGAAGCAGCTGATATGGGCCCCTTTGGGGATATAGCATGTGGGAACACGTGAAAAAAAAACTTAAAAATATAAATTATTTCAACAGACGGAAAACAGCTTTGTGTATTTAATTAATATGCAACGCCCTTAAGTTTTCAGCTGAAGTGCGCCGTAATGACTTAACGTATAAAATGCAAATGGACACTTCGATGGATTCACAATGCAGGCTGTAAGATATTTGATCTTCGTATGGCTCATACTAGCATGTCTGCTAACAGGTGAGATAGACATTTTTTATTTAAGACAATAACAGAACAGCATATTTATCAAGTAAAAGCCTCGATTTCAGGGAAGGCAAACTTTTTTATTTCAACTATTATTTCTCGCTATTATCAATATTTGAACTTTTTTGAATGATAAGTAAAACCCTTTCATGATTTTTTTTTTAAAGTTACGAACATTTGTGAACAACCGCCTTTAACGGATTTCATACAATAGCATGTATTGCATAAATGCTCAATACTATGTACATACACATTCGTATTGTGTTCGTCTGAATTACATAACAAAATAATATGTTAGTTCTGTGAAATATGTCCAGGGTTTACATACGTTTTACGTAGCGTCACTAATTTAAAATGATGCGAAAAGAACGTCCGAAAGGGTGACAGTGTTGCTTTTATACGACATTGCTTCAAAGTGCGTCATTACATTTTCCTAGTAAATCAAAATCATCAATATTAAGCTTTCTCGTTAATGCGCAACTGTGTCGTCGTTTCAGCACAAGTTTGTTCTAAATAGATATATCTCATGTTATAAAGTCCTGGCAGAGTAATATTTTCCTGTTTATGGGATGCCTTTAATTGCTGTATTGTTCAGGACTGGGTGGATCCGAGCTTTCCTGCATCATTAACTACAAGTCATGGCTAGTACCCCGTGACATCAACTTCCGGTGGACGCTAAACGACCTTGACCCAGTTACGTTAGCGCCTGATTCATATCACGTGTTGGTGAATTGGTAAGTCAACGTTTCTTGACGTGTCGGAATTATAAACCTTAAGAAAGGCATTTTGTTTTATACATAAGATATTTAATAAGGCAGATATTCGCTGAATATCAATTTGTCGCAATGGAAAAGCGAATATGGTGTCCGCCTTGCGAATGAGAGCCTCCTTGTTAAATCCCCTCTCTGGCGTTTTTACCGGGATCGTTTTAAAAACGAAATAATTTAAGCATTCGGCTTTTGATGCTATCCGACTGAAATTGTGTTATAATAAAAGAAATAAAACATGTACTTTTTGTCCATCAAAGTAGGTGCGTGAAACGATTGTTGATAGTTTATGTCTTTCGTATAATAAACTTAAAAATCGCGTGTATGCATCGACAGTTTAAGTTCATTCTGGAGCTTATCACCTGGTCGTTAGATTATTTTTTTCATACGATCACTTTGTGCCATAATGCCAATGTTTGTAGACATGTCCTATTAATGATAAAATTAGTATTACCCTGTATATCCGACATAGGACGAGTGATGATTTCTGGGGCACATTTCAAAACGTCACGTCCACTTCCTGTGCATGCGCATACAACCCGGCGATGGGAGACTGTCTACATTTCCGGGAACCATTCGCCCTGCACGTGAGACTCATTCTGAAGAACCAGACGACAATATTTGAGGAGCAATGGCAGATCGATCCGGTTTATTGCGGTAGGTCAGACAAGAATTACGGGTTATATCAGTATGTTGACATTATTTTTAAGAATTTCAAACACGTTTTAAATATATAAAGTATTCGTACTGTTATAATTTTGAGTAAAATAACACAAATATGATATTAATTGACTAAATAGAAATTCATTTGCTTAAACACGGATTACGACTATTAAACTTGGGTGGGTGTTAGGTGATGTTGTTTGTGGCTTCATCGAGAGCACTTTAAGTTTGAAAAAAAAAATATTCTTACTTACACCGTACTTAAACTTATTATAAGTGAATATGTATGTGCTTACTTACAATGTAATACTTATTAATAAAAACGCAAGTTACTCTATTTCTGATGTGTCTAAACTGTTCCAGAGAAACCACCTCCTGTTGGTGACGTTAACGTCACCGTATTGAACAGTCAAGGCGTCAACGTAAGCGTAACGTGGGGACCACGTCAGTTGTATATTCCCAGGGCAACGGGCGCTAGATATTACTTCATGTTCAGAAGGAAAGGATCAAATGACTGGAAAGTAAGTGTAACACTCGGTGAAATATGAGTCGTGTTCTGAGAAAACTGGGCATAATGCATGTGCGTAAAGTGTCATCCAAGATTAGCCTGTACAGTCCACACAGGCTAATCTGGGACGACAATTTGCGCATAAACTGGATTCTCGCTAAGAAGATATTAAGTTTAAACGAAAAATACCACAAAAGCGGAAAGTGTCGTCCCTGATTAGCCTGTGCGGACTGCACAGGCTAATCTGGGATGACATTTTACGCACAGGCATTATGTCCAGTTTTCTCAGAACGCGACACATATGTGCAATGTAGTGAAACCTTGAAGATTGAATGTATTTTTACCAGTATAATAACAAGTAAAACGAGAGTTGATTGTCAGTTTATCTACCTAGAAATCGGGTTTAATCCATGTGCTCATGCGGACTGCAGGAGCTTATCTTAGTCAACACGAAACGCAAATGCATTAAGCCCCGTTTTCCCAGAGCGAGGCTGATTGCTAAATTGTTAGACGGACATTCCTTGTTAAAACAGTGAATATTGTCAACGGTGTTTATCGGACATGGTTATAAATCCCGAAGCGGTTCGTCACCAGTTTATGTCACTTATGTAGTTGCATACTAGTATTTAGCGAAACTAGAAATTTGAATCTTGTCATTGACATTTTGTTTCACCAACGGACTAGTAGGAATGTGACGTATCCTATTATTTATTACATACCTTACTACATGTATCCCTTTTTTCTTACAGGAAGTTCAAAACAACGTATCAAGATCTACAACCGGTATAAGCACCGTTGTTCTGGGATTGTCTCCCTTCACAAAATACGAATTCACGGTGATCTGCCGAAAACTAGACAGTACCGAAATTCCCTATGGCCACCCAAGTGACATTATCAGCGTGAATGAAGCGAGAACGGACGAAGCACGTACGAATTCAATTAAACGTTATTTTCAGCAAATGTATTCGTTTCATGAACAACATGTATACAAAATGTTATTTAATAACTGGCATTATCAATTTTGTAATGCATTGTGAAACAGAGATAATTATGCGTATATCGATTAATCAGTAGACAAAATGTATCACTGCGCCTTTTGGATGTTTGTAAATGGGTTTTCAGTAAATCGGTTCAATTATGTGTCGTGTTCTGAGAAAACTGAGCATAATGCTTGTGCGTAAATTGTCATCCTAGATTAGGCTGTGCTGTCCGCACAGGCTAACCAGGGACGACAATTTCCGCTTTTATGGAATTTATCGTTTAAATGATGTCTCTTCTGAGCGAGCGAAAATCCAGTTTAGGCGGAGAGTGTCGTCCCGTATTAGCCTGTGCGAAATGCACAGGCTAATCTGGGATGACAATTTACGCACAAGCATTATGTCCGGTTTTCTCAGAACACGACACTTATGCAAACAGGTGATTCTGTGTAACACTGGACTCATAATGTGTTAAGACAATCAATGATTACCAGTGTCCACTTGCCGTAGCTTTAAACGCACTTGTTTTACATTACCAAAACACATACATAAGTGTTATGTCATGCCTATATAACAAAGTCGTACGTTTATTGTTTTGTTAGAAAAACAATACGAAAACAATCCTATTGTTTCGGCAGACAACTTTACCATTCAGGTTGTGAGATTTTTCCTCGCGATTATGCACCGTGTTTATGTCCGCATTTTGATTGCAGCTCCGTCGATGGCGCCAGAGTTATGTCCTCATTGTTTCTCCATTATAAGCATCGACACAAGCCTATGCGACGTGATACTCTATTGGAAGGTAAAATGGGTCTTTGCAGTTTGCACAGGCTACTCAGGGACGACACTTTCCGCCTAGACTAGATCTTTGTTAAGAAGAGACTTTCCTTCAACAACAAAATTCCATCAAAGCGGAAAGTGTAGTCCCTAATTTGCCTGTGTGGACTACACAGGCTTATCTGGGACGACATTTTAAGGCACATGCATTATGGTTTCGTGTTCTGAGAAAACTGGGCATAATGCATGTGCGTAAAGTGTCGTCCCAGATTAGCCTGTGCAGTCCGCACAGGCTAATCCGGGACGACACTTTCAGCATAAACTGGATTTTCGTTAAGAAGAGACATTATTTAAACGAAAAATTCCATAAAAGCGGAAATTGTAGTCCCTGATGAGCCTGTGCGGACTGCACAGGCTAGGCCTAATCTGGGATGACAATTTACGCACATGCATTATGCCCAGTTTTCTCAGAACACGACACTATGGTCCGTTTTCACAGAGAGCGGCTCACATATATATATAAACGCGACTCGTCGTAAGAACTGACCAAGACAAGGGTGACTTTTATCTGAAAAAGTTTATGCTTTTAAAAATAATGTCTAGGCCCGTCAGCTGCTAAACAGTATCATTAAAATCAGCTATAAAGATGCGATACTCATTAACGCTTCATTTAGGGTTAGGGTTAGGTTAAGGGTTGAATATACATGTCGGGTAAGGGTAAAATGTTTTGGAATCACGCACGCTTATTGGATTAGCTGCCAACTTTTTTTAAACAGCTTTGGATTTTGTTCAGACGCTGAAATGAATGTATGTGTAAGAAATTGTATTGCAAAATAGCTGTGAAACAGGTATAGTAGGTTACAAATACCAAAATTAATTAGGGATTCATACAATCTGAAAAAAAGTGTAACTAAGTTTTAATAAGAAATTAAATATGATTGAATAAACAACTCTTAACCATGTTTTGCAGGATATACCGATAGAGGCAAAGAACGGTCTGATTCTGCAATTCCATTTAGCCGTCGCAAATGCCAATAGCTCTGTGTCCCCGTTTTCCTCGAAAATCTCGGTCTCAGGCCACGTGTTTCGTTACTTAGTGACAGTGCCGTGCAGTCAGCCGTATTTGGTTAACTTACAAGCAGAAAACACAGCGGGCCGGTCGGACATATCCTCTATTGCCATCAACGTGTTAGGTAATACTGCAGAATAGAAAAGTTAAACAATATGATCGACGCTCTGGGAAAACAGGGCTTAATGCATTTGTGTGCAATCCGCACAGGTTAATCGGGAACGATACGTTCAGCCTAAACTGGATGTTCGCTCAGAAGGGTCTACCTTTTAACAAAAAATACAATACAAGTGGAAAGTGTCGTCCCTGATTGGGCTGTCCGGACTGCACAGGGTGATTTGGGACGACACGGGATCATATTCATTTAATATAAAATTCGTGTTCTACTTGTATTTACTGACAGTTAAAGGTTAAGAAGTAAGGATCAATATACAAATGTCACTGTATAAGTTTACTATTTATTGCGAATATTTTATTGTAAGATCATACGTAATCTCTACATACTGTAAGTAATAACATGCATTTTTTTTTAAGAACAATTTAATATAAAAGCATTTACATTTTTGAAGATTCTCCTATTAACGAGGTTATCTCGGAAGTGGACCGTGACGACGGCTCTAGTCTCAGCGTGTCTTGGATAGGACCACAATCTGCGACAGACAAACGTGATGCACGTGACCCTCGTGCAAGTGTTTACTGGTGCTTAAAGGATACCACTGGCGAGTGTGATGTAAGTAACGATGTGTTATTTTCAAATAAAGGGATTTAACCTCACCCGCAATAAAAAGATTGCAAGTGTCGACCGTATTTATTTATGTGTTCGTTCGTTATTCGTCCGTTCGTTCGTTCGTTAATTCGTTTAGTCGTTCATTCATGAAATATGTCGGTTAATAGCTAATCATAGCTAATGTTTCTTTGTCACACATGTACCGACTTAAAATAAAATTGCTTTGATTTGATTTGATTCATTAATTCATTTATGTATTTATTTATCAAAAAACTGAAAAGTATATTAATAAGGCTGTTCACTGTAAATGAGATCTTGGTGTTTTTTAGCGATGTATATGAACTGATGTTGTTTATACATCGATGTATATAAACGGTTGGTGTTTTAACAGCAATCTTCACCTATTGTGACTGTACCAAGCACTCCGTTCAGTCTGGACCTCCAATCGGACCACCCCATAGGCCGCTACCGGGTGGGCGTGGCTTATAACACAGGCGGCATAGTGTGGGCAAAGTGCATTTATTACAAACCAGATGGTAGGTGTTTTGGATTCTAATTATTTTGATTTTGAATATAATTATCAATTGGGTCATTGATTTCAAGGACTGACTATTAATCAATGTACGCATCATATTTAAGGGGGATTTGGTGAATATATTATTTCAACAAATATAAGCTGTGAGTAAATTATTCTCCCTTTTTTTTCAAGTAATTTCATTTGCATCGGGAGGTGTTTTTTTCCAAACAATTGGGATAAATATAACCCATATTCACTAGTCATATAACGTGCGTCTTTATGTTTTAGCGTTTCTCAATTTCAGCTGTAACGAAACTGTCCACGACGCTGCACGTGACGTCTGATGGTATGCCTTCACGAACGCTTCTCGTGCAATGGACTACGCCTTCTTGTGGCCAGGTGGAACCAGTATACTACATATCCAATTTCGTGCTCATGTTTTGCGAACGTTCAGATGAGAGTACTAATTGTACAGGTAGATTGTTATTTTCGCACCGGTCAACAATCTTTTTTTACACGACTAGACATTAGTGAATAGCTAAGTAGTATGCATGTATACGTTCCTTTTGTTTTGCATTTTTCCTTAAAAGGAAGTGTCTTCTTAGCGAAAATCCTGTTTAGGCGGAACGTATCGTCCCTGATTAGCCTGTGCGGACTGCACAGGCTAATCTTAGACGAAACTTTACGCGAATGCATTATGCCCAGTTTTTCCAGAATGAGACTCAGTTTTTGCCACCTTTTTAAAAAAGGGGGTATATTGTTTTTGGCCTGTCTGTCTGTCTGCCTGTCTGTCATGCTGTCGCAAAACTTTAACCAAAACTTAAATATTCGTTAGAGTTTGGTCATAACTTTTGAAATATATTGAAGATAGCAACTTGATATTTGGCATGCATGTGTATCTCATAGAGCTGCACATTTTGAGTGGTGAAAGGTCAAAGGTAAAAAAACACAATCCAAGGGCAGTTGTTTACGGAATCCNCGGCTGTCTGTCGTATTACCTGGCGAAAATGTTATTTTCCATACAAATGAGGCATGTCGACGGCAAAGAATAAAGAGAAAACTGTTACTCCTCAACTGTAACGGCTGTGAGAGATTTATATTTCGATGTGAAAGGTTCGAGGTTTAAATAAATAAAACTACATTAAAATCGAGAGTGGTGTTGATGAAATGAAATGAAATGGAATGAAAAAAAACCCTCCAGAAACAGTGTCAATCCTTATCACATTGTTTAAAATAACTAAATGCAGTTATGCTACTTAATCGTGATTCGTGCAATAACATGTTTGTGACAAGTGGAGTGCACGCAGTAAATAAAATCATTTTAAAATATTCTCTTTTATGTCATGAAAGTTCTCAAAATTGTTAAACCTGGTTTTTATGATTTGGAAATAATCATCCTTCTTATTTAAATACAAAGGTTTCGGTTTATTCAAGATACACTAGAGTTACAGTCCATGAGTATGCATGTTATAGTTACATAGTAACATATAAAAAGACATTAAATGTGCTCATTATTAAATTGCATTAGTTGTTAAATAAAGTATAAATACATGAAAAGGTCTAGGACAATTTGATTACAACATTAAGAATCTATTTAACAATGTTATAGTTTTAACATAAAAAAACAACAAAAATGGAATCTACAAGAGAGCGAGAAGTCAAATTTGAAGATAACATAAAGGGTTTGTTTTCGTTTCAAGTGTATTTTACAATATATTTTGCTTTGTTAACGCCACTTTAAGTTAGAGTAACGAATCATGTAAAACTATTTTAATACCCCGTTCTTATTTAAGTTAATCTTATGTTTAATGTTATTATTGTTTTAATCAGAAATCGAATGGTTGCCATTATGCTAGTTGGAACGATGCATTTAATGTCTAAGATAACCAACAAGAAAGTGTCTAATATGATATTAAAGTCCCAGGTGCGTTATATATTTTAACTAATCAGTGTTTGAACAAGCCAACGTACGAGTGTACTTATGCCGACTATCGTCCATATTTCATTTGCATAACTTGTAAATCTCCATGGATTATATCTGATTGCTCAAATAATTAAACATGTTTGTAAGTGAAATACACGTGATTTACGTTACCCTTATGAAATAAAGATATATATATCTTCTGCGGCTTAAGTGTATTTTTACAAGTGTTAGCCTTATAACCAATTTTAACTGTACCAGTTTGTAAAAATGCTTAGATTTATTTTTTCAGTTGAATTGATACACGTACAGTGTGCACTTAGTTCGATAGTTTCAATTATATATTTTACTTTCCCTGTAGGAAATACAGTAGCGTGTCTTCCACAAAAGGCTCTAGCACGACTCTCTGCTGTGTCATCTCCGTCGTCATGTTCGTTGTTGTCCTGGGATGGTTTGGACACAGAAGCGATTTCTTTGGATGAGATAGAAATCTTCGTAACATGAAAATTGTCTTCATGTGGGTTGCAAACACAGCCAGTACATGCTAATGCGTTGGATACACAATTACTATTGACACACTTTTCCTGCAGTGGAATGCATCCAATATCCGTCCAATTGGGGATTTGGCGTTGTGCAATCTTCTTTTTTGGGGATTACAACTGATGTTTCGCTGTTAAAGCAAAATGCGAATATGATAGCTGTTTATACAAAATAATGTGCTATCTTAACCATACATACACAGATACATGTTCAAGTTTGTCACTTCAGATACGATGTGTTTCCATTCAAATGGGACAAAATATATTTGTCTTTAAGAATGACCATTCACCAGAACACATTTAAATAGAGAACAATCTAGAGCAACTGAACGGGGTGTTAGTTTGAAAATCGTGTTTTATGATCGTTTTATTCGAATGGTAGCTAGCAGATTTTCAATTTAAGCACGTAGTTTTACACGACCAGTGCTACACATTGTTGAGATAGGTAATTGTTTTTATTTGTTATTTATATATTTAATGATCTGCTTTCAATTTAAACGCCTTCATATTTGCATGTTAACCGACTATACGTAGTTGTGTCGTTTGGTGTTTTTTTAACGAGTTATACAAAGTTATGTATAAAAATCGTTAAGTTTGATATTAAGATTGGCATTTCTGTATGTGTTCGCACGCGCCGCCGTGTCACACGAATGCATACCGCTTGTTTTGCTGGCCAGTATAATCCAAAATAACCGTTTAATCTGTTTCTTCATTTATACGAGAAGAGCATTCAAAGGCATACAAACAGTTATGTGCTGACATTTGTTTTCTCACTTAAAAAGACGTTCATGCTTGGCAAACGGAAGATTTTGTTGATCTAACAATCATGTACAATAAATAATATGATTTTGAATGGACTCGGAAATAATTACACTGCTTTAATGATAAAGGGCTGTTAATATGATTAGTCATATGGTTGATCATATCAAATTGCATTCGTTCATTACCATAATATTGTAACATCTTTTATGGACAAATATATAGGAAGACATCTTACACACAACTTATGCAGGAGAATACATATATGATAACAACGACCTATTAGAAAAGTATTATCTAGATATACACGTGAAAGACGTGAGTCGTATGTCTGTATCAGCATTTATTTCCACGTCGGCGTATTATATATTGGCATTGGGGTTTACACATTGAATGATCAATAAAAGTATGATATTGTGTATATTTCAATTTATATCGTATACATGTATAATTGTATATATTATTTGTGCAATCATGTTTTATGTTTTAGTTTAACTGTAAAAGCATATTCGTTGTGACGAAACTAGGCCCCTTTTGAAATTAGTCGATCAAGATTTGTATTTTTTTTCTACTTTTAAAATCTAAGCACTGTGGCAATATGTTTTGTTAAACATATATATATGTTAAACAATCCGTTTCATTGAACTATTAATAAAATAATAATGACAGCACGGTAATTTTTACTGCTTTTTATAAATCGCTCTGTTGGACCATTTTATCTGCGCATGTTTCAAGCGTTACATCTTGGCATACACAAATCATAAGCCAAACGACTCACGTTCCTTTCAACTTTTCTGATATATAAAATGCTCCAATAAGCACAATAAGATGATAAACAGGACAGGACATGATTTGATGATTTATATAAAGTATGACAAAATGATAAAATTATATATACGTTTATTGTTGAACTTCTTGTATTTGATGAATTAATATCATGAGTCGAATTGCTTTTGATTTTAATGGGGATATCTTGATCATAATCTAGCACAACCTTTTTTCATATCAGCCAAACGTTTTATGCTTCACTTTGTTTTATATACAAATTCTTGTCTAGCAGATCATCAGACTTTACACAATTAAAGCCCAGTAAGCACTCAAAATCAACGAATATTTCGTAAAATATATTCAACAAATGTTTATGTACCAATTTAGTGTTCGTGTGTCGTATGAATAGATATCGTTGCGAGAAATTAAAACTGAATATATTGTACCACAAAAAGAATAAAAAAAGAGGCTATTGCTATACGGAACACTGATTTGTTTATGGGTTACCTTTATTTACGAAATATTTTACAAAATATTCGACTTGTTCACAGATTTGGCATGTTTCGAAGTTTGTCATTAAATGCTCTAAATTGATAAATATAAACATCAGAACTAAAAAGATACGACATAAAAACAAGAATAAAAGAAACAAAAGAAAGAAAAAAAAGAGAAAAAAAAGTTAACCATACCAAGGCTCGAACCACTGACCCATGGAGTAAAAGCAAAGCGCCGAAACCACTCAGCCATCCGTCTTTACGTGTGTATGTATGTAAATCAGAGTTTATGTTCGGGTCGTCGTTAAGTCTTTACGACTACATTATGTGCGGACCTGCCAATCCGTCTTCACATGGGTTTCCATTTATTTTACACTTTGTATAACTATCCACGTGTTGTAACAAAATATAACTATAACACAAGACATCGATATTTTTAGATCATTTTGCGTCTGAGACGCTTTATTATTTTATCCATTTCTAACGATGATTTTTCGTAAACGAAAGTGTATTTTCAGTTTAAATCTGTGGCATAAGTGTTCTTTCGCACACTGATGTACATTGTTCATTTATTTCTTGAAACTGTGACAACAAGTTGAAAAATTCTCATTTTGATAAACTGTGAACAAGTCCCTTTAATACTTTATTTAACAACTTAAATAAAATGAAATTTAATACTGATCACGAGTCATGCCTTTATATATGTTACTATGTTTTGAACATGTGTACTCATGGACTGTATGTATATTGCATATTGAATAAACCATTATCTTTTAGTTAAGATTCGAAGCATTTTATTGTTATTGTAAATCTTTCTTCTACTCGTCGAATAAATTCAAGTACTGTACACAATGACACTAACATAAGAATACAGTATACTCCGACAATCTTCACAATGCAGCCGCAGACGCAAAAAAAAACCCTAACCAGTCTTGTAGATCACATAATAATCTATAAATAAACAGTTTAGTTATAAATCTTTTTGATCACCCAAACTTAATGAATTATGCGCAAGTAACTCATGCACGATAGAGAGATTACGCCTTCCGCCGGTCTTTGCTTCCGTGTTAACAGATATAAATGTTCTTCCAGTTCGTGAACTACAGCTCAGAAAAAATGCACTTCGTAACACGTTATAAGGCCTTAAATAACTTTTGAAGTGTTGAATGCAGCCTATTAAAACGCGCTTAACCTTGTCTCTCCATTTCTCAAATGTAGGTTACATTATACTAAATATATTTACTCTAAAAGTATCACTCTCTAAAACAAATCATATTTTACTCGAAGGCATGTTTTACACTTTAGACTGTTAATCTTATTTTATCTTTTGGAGAGATTGATAGGGTACGCATAGGTGTTCATTACTAAATCTTTGAAATATGATAAAGTTGGAGACTACAGCAAAACAATGCACTGAAAAAGGTTACAGTCCACTAAAAATGGCCGAAAAAAGAAGGTGCAAAAGCAGTCGATTTTGATTTGAGTAAAGTTATTTTTTTTTGTGTGAACATGACATATCTTTTGTATTGCTTAAATCGATTCAGCTAAGAATACCCTTTAAGAAAAGGTATGGTTATGGGGGTCTCTATGTGCAAAGTGTTGCATTTATTTAAGCCTAAAGTTGTCGCTTTTACATTGAATTATATAGGGAAAATATTTAGTATAGTGTGACCTGAAACTACTTCTACTTGTTACTCCCGAGCAATCAATCCTGACTATGATTAGAAGAAGCATCGACCATATCTCAACTAATCTATTCCGATTTCAGCTGGATTTTCTATAGCGTGTTTTGACTACAATATGATTGGTTTCGTCAATGTGTTATAAAATAGACTTACCGAAAAAAAAACGATAACGCGTAGAAATCTCAAGCATAGATCTTTGTAACTTGATAGTTATTTACATTACGGCTGGTGCGATTTGCGCAAGCGCGTAATGATATGCGTACTGATATGACCTAGCTACATTGTAGATTTGTTTCTGATCATACTACTAATAGGATGGACAGGATGCAACGTATTACAACCCAGGTAAGTGTCTTGTTTTATCCCATTATCGGAGTTCTTTGTCGAAATAAACCACTGTGAAATATATTTTCCTTTATTTCGGCAATGCTGAAATATAGCTGTCACGCGCATAAATGACGCGCTAACCTCAATGGCAACTTTAATCCAATGCTAATAACAATAAAGTTACAACGATATACACTTCCAGTGTTCAGAGCTCCAGATAAGGTTTTGTGAAATTCTTAACGTTACTACCAGATTTTCAAAAAGAATTCTTAACTCTGAAATTTTATTCTTAACGTTACTACTAAATTTTGGAAATAATTCTTAACTTTTCTAAATGACCTAAAAATAAATAATAATGGGTAGTTTCATGCAAAAAATCAAAATAAACATACTCGCAACTTTATTTATACGAGTTCAACAGTGTCTTTTCAGTATTATACTATCACATTTATACTTGTTAGGAATTATTGCAGTATCCAAAACAACATGTGGGATATCAATAACATAATGAAACAGAATAACTTTTAAAAGCACACAACACTTTATCGGTATTACGAAAATTGAATTGACGACTATTTCACGGTCGCAAAATTATATGACAACTCAGAATCATTCTACAAATGTCAATAAACTGGCCAAAAAGATACAACAATATATATAAATCAATCCACTATTAAGCATAAATTTGATCAGGAACAAACTGTTAATGCCCAAATAACAACGATCTGAGTTGCAGAATGTGTTTTCGTTTAAGGATGTTCGATCGTTTCGTGAAAACTTTCAAAATATCCGGAATGCTATAACTTTTTGTATGGTGATTAATGGATTTGTATCTGAAATAAATATAAAATAAAAAAGGGGGGTCACCGTGAATAATTTTGTGATAATGAAGGTTTTTAAATGTCATGTGCGTTTGAGAAATGGTCATTTTTGCGGGGCATAAAATTGGAAGTACGGTAAAACGTTTGTGTGTAATACATTTAAAATGGCCTAGTAATATTAAGATTGTATTAGATGAGCAACTGTAACCTTTGTATTATCATACTGAACACATTTAAAACCAAAAATATTGGAAATCGTAAAAATTAATGAGACATAAGTATGACTAATTTTTTGTTTGTTTTGAACTTTTTATTGCACAGTTCAAATCGATAACATGCAATACAGCTACATATTTCTGTTGATGTAATTTTCATATTCATTTGAAGTTCTCAATAATTAAAGGAAACTAGCTTAG
Source organism: Dreissena rostriformis (assembly GCA_007657795.1). Taxonomy (NCBI): domain Eukaryota; kingdom Metazoa; phylum Mollusca; class Bivalvia; order Myida; family Dreissenidae; genus Dreissena; species Dreissena rostriformis. The sequence continues at coordinate 31,939 of VMBQ01000123.1, read as the reverse complement.
CATTAAAATGAAGAAAAGAAATTGATAGGTCGACGTGGATTTGTTTTTTGCTACAGACATTTTAATATGGACTTAATTTCAAAAACAAAATGACTAACATTGTAATAGTAATTAAAACTAATCTATATAAAAACTGCTCCATAACAAATCAAATTATCAACTGAAATGTGATACACGTAGAAATATTTTTAATATACATACTTATGAAAATATTTCAGATGTAACAAATGAAAAAAACAATGTTGATGTTCAAATAAACATCTTTAATTACCCCACCAACCTGTTACCCATGTTGTGGGTTGTCAATTTAACATATGTAATATTTTAACATTATTATTTTTTTAACTTTGTGATGTGTATTAAAAGAAACCAGACATCAATATATGCAAATGCAACTGCATGTGTTTATAGTCTGCCCCCCGATCACTGGGATATAAGTCGTCCGTGGGACCGTGGTCTAGTGGTAGAATGCTGGTCTAGGAACCGTAAGGTTCCTGGTTCAAATCCCGCGAAATTTTCCTGAGCAAAAAATTAACCCCACGCATGCTCCTCTCCACCCAGGAGTATAAATGGGTACCTGTGAGGGATAAAAGCCAATGTGCCGTGGCTGCAAACTGCGCCGAATGTAAACGTACGACTTATATCCCAGTGATCGGGGGGCAAATGTCAAAGTCGATTAAATATGAGTCTAGTATAGTAACAGTCTTGGCATTAATT
>VMBQ01000123.1:4947-29976 GCA_007657795.1 Dreissena rostriformis | reverse complement strand
CAAATATATTGCAATAACGTGAAACAAAATTTGTATTCCGAATTATATCCAAATTAAACATTTTAAATGAAAATAATTTAACAAAATTAAATATGAAAACCAAGTATCTCATTGTTGACAAATTATCGTTTGGTTATTAATAGACGCTTGTATTCGCACCGAAAATAACATCTACAGCGTTATAAAGCGTTTCATCGATGTAGATCACAAAGTGACGTCAAGCAATCGAATGCTTGTTTTCATTGCAGTAAATCACGAAAATATGTAAATGCCGAAAATTTATAGGCGCATAATTAAAACAGTCAAACTAGAATTTTCACTCGTTTATTCCAACCTTATCTTTTGAAACCGTGAACATATATAAAGGTTTTTAATTTTCACGATATAGTGAATCAATTACCGTAAAGTGGAAACGATCGAACATCCTTAACTGTAAAAACTGATGACATATTTACTCGGAAGCGTTTGATGCGCGTGCACATTGACACATACATGTAGACTGTACACGCCGCTTTTATTGCAAAAAAATGCGCTTCGTTAAACAAACCCGATAACCATTCTATATAAGTACCGAAAAGATCTTTAATACGCGAAAAGAACTCAATAAAAGTCGATACGAACCGATGTAAAAATAATATTCGTAACTTGATTTTGTAATTCTTAATGGTACGACCAGATTTTAAAATAAATACGTAACGGACTTGAAAATAATTCTTAATTACGAAAATACGACCCTTATCTGGAGCTCTGCAGTGTTTGTTCTTAAGGTGTTATGCATGACAAACACATAATCCGAAATACGTTTTGGATTCGTTCGATGCTTTAAACAAATATTTATGTTTATTTTGCTCGGCCCGAAAATCGCCAAGGCTCGTGGTTCAGATTTTCTAAGCCTCGCAAAATAAACTTCGCTTTATTCGGCACCGACCTAGTATTCTCTTTTTTTTTCTTTGGTTTACGTTACAGCGTAGCCGAATGCTCTTATAGTTTATATAAATCGAGATACTAGTTTGACTTGTTTGATTCCAGGTTTTGTACTGGAAATAAAAACGAAATTGAGTACATAACATAACGTTCCATTGTGGTAATTTGGTAGTTAATAAAATGCTCAAAGAATTATCGTATCACGAGTAAAACACAGGTTAATCACGTGTGTCAATATCAAAGGTATGAATAGTAGTGATAAAGCTTTCGAGAACGCTTTTATCTTGTTTCGTACATGAACTTTTTAGACCATTGCTTCTTGGTGTTATGCGAAAATGGGTCTTTTGCCATGCGACATGTGTAGTTCCATACCAGCCTGTGTATTCGAAATCTTGTGTGACGTTATAGCGTTATAGCGCACAGCATTGCAAAGAATGCGCAAATGCGCAGTCTGGTCTGGAGCTACGCTTGCTTAATTTGGCATAAAACCGATTGTCTCTTTATTCATATCGGTTTGTATTGTATAGTTATGTCATGAAATCCGTGCCTATGGTTGCACAGTCCTTATACCAATTGACAACAATTGTACACAAACAGAAACGTGGGAATCTGGGTGTTTGTTTGTTGTAGGGTTTTATGAACCCAACGTTAAAACATGTAAACGTATTTTATTTGTTGTTGTTGTAAATACAGGGTAAGATCTGAAGTTCTAGTTGCGGTTACTTTTCATATCCATTACAACAGTCGTCATCGTCAAACCTGTTTGATTTCAATAAGTATGGCGTCAGTCACTCCATTGTTGTTAATTACATATGAAAACATCGAACCGACACAATGGTTTCTATGGTATTGGGCGGAAAACAGATTATAGCTTAGCAACTTTGTACAATTGACCGGGTTCTTTCGTTGAGTATGTGTGTAGGGCAAAAAAGCATGTCATTTAACGCTGTCGATTGAAAATTCCTTCTATGTATAACGGATGTCATGCACTGAATGAATCGCACATCGGCGTTTTTTTTTTATTAATTTATAATAACACCCATTTATTTTTTAATTTATCACGCGATACTTTGGGATTTTAATAACATGTTTTTAATATGTAAATAAACAGTATTTTCTTAGAATTATTATGCTTAAACCTTATCATATGTACTAATTACTGACCAAAATAAATATCAACTGCCATAATATAACGCACCACCGGGAAGTAAAGTTCGAACACGATTTACTGCTTGTTACGAATATAATATTTTTCTATATTCTCCTTTATTAAAACTGTTTTAATAGTCAATTACGTAATAGTGCAAACTAGTGATACACGTTATAATAAGCAGTGGATTTTTTTGCCAAAAAATACAGCCTTTTACAGGCTGTTTCCTAATGGCCAAATGTAACATTTTTTCCCCGAAAATCTGACCAAAAGTTCCCCCAAAAGATGCCATACTTATCCAATAAACACAATAATTGGTTTATTTAGTTTATTATACAGCGATATAATTCCGTAGCACTACAAAGTATGAATTTAAAAAACAACAACAGTCAAACATGCACTTATATACAATTGGAATAGTGTTATTTATAATCATACTAACAATGTTTCATTTTTCCCAATGTCATGGTTTATCGCACTATTTTTCTGATTAATTTGGCCTGCAATGCTATCAAATATCTATCTTATTTAATGAGTTGTGCCCAAATACCTTCCGCGATACCTGAAATACGCGTTTTGTTGTTGTTGTTGTGGAAAGCCTTGTTACGTAAATCTTAATACATCCTGTTAATTTATATGTGCGTAAGGTCTTTCGATGAAGCTCACGTATGCAAATTTCATCTCAATTATTAATTTACAATGCCAAATACAACATGCGTATAATAAAAATCCTTAAGTTTTAAATAAAACTATAATGTTAGTGTGAGTTTGAGATACTTTCAGTCAAGTGTTTTGTTGAGCGGATATACCTAACAAAGAAAAAGCACCGTGAACGCTATTAAGATACGGTTCGCCAGCTCCGCTGGACTTCAAATACGAGGATCGTGTGGGTATATTCATGAACCGTCCTTACAACTAGTGTGGGGAATTGTCTTGAAATAAGTTTTTCGGTCCATTAGCCCTTACCTTTGATTCCAAAGTGGCAATTGTAAGTTCATAGCGGTAAGTTCATAGCGTCAGCATGAGCACGTAATATTGGTCAACCTGCTGAATTAGGACAAGTGTGAGTAGGTTAACACTTACCGCTGCGATACGAATGAAATACTTGTGTTACCGCCCGAAGTAGCCTGCCCCCCTCCGTTCAATGCACCACTGTTTGTAGGGTTTTGTTTGTTCTAATGTATAAGTTGGATTTAGAATAAAATAAAAGTCACTGACAATAACAAGATTCTACTTGAAACAAATAACTATGTTTTTGGCCGAGATAATTTTTGTTTCTTTTTTTTTGGCAAATTATTATATTTATTGAATACGTCACCCTATGTAGATGGAGGCCGGGTACTTATTAAGCTAAACGTTCGTCAAAGTGATCTGACGTAACGAATGAAAATGTAAGGTGAGCTTCCTCGTGTACAATATTATAATATTGAGAATATTTTTTTTTTTTTTCTGATGAGAAAATCTGTGTTACACGTTACTGCAGATGAGTTTCATATAATCATCGCTATTGAAAACCGTTTAAAATGGCATCTGATTTTTGGCTAACATAATCTGATATATTGAACAACGATATTGCGGATGTTCGATAATATAGTATCAAGATGTCATGGTAGAATTGTATGTATTGTTTAACAAAGTTGCGTTTTGCAACACGCTTCAGTGAACATGTCATTGTTACTAATTAGGCCAAAATTAAATGTTTGCATATATATATATTTAAAAAAGAAATACGCGCAAAAACAACACTATAAAGTGTAGCAATTCAAAATAAGCCATCTAGCAGTGTTGCTTTGTTTTAGCAACATTTACGCATGAAACTGACGTACCATGGATCTGTTTTCAGAGTGGGTTCGACATTGCGGTGAAAGCAAGCAATGGGCCAGTGGTTGTATTTTTCACTGCATCATGGGTTGTAGGCGAAAGCATGGGTTATGTGGCTGAGGTACGGTTCACTGTATTTTCCTTGTGTTCGAATATTCGGAATAGTCAATGCACAATTATTGCAGCGTTTTTACGAGAACATTTGAAAAATGTTTGTCAACTCATTTTTAGCTCACCTGGGGGCGGGGCATTTTCTTTATATGGCTATAGTAAAATCTTGTTAACACTCAAAAAGTCACAATTATTGACAAATCTTCGTGAAACTTGGTAAGACCATTTGTTCTAATAATATATTGGATTAGTTAAAAATGGTTCCGGTCTGTTGAAAAACATTGTCGCCATGGGGCGGGGCATGTTTTCCTTATATGGCTTTAGTTAAACGTTGTTAACACGATAAAAAATCACATGTTTTGTCCAATCTTTATGAAACATGGTCATAACGTTTGTTCTAATGATATCTTGGTTAAGTTCGAAAATGGTTCTGGTCTGTTGAAAAATATGGTATCCAGGGGGCGGGGCATTTTTCCTTATATGGCTTTTGTAAAACCTTGTTAACACGCAAAAGTCAAATTTATAGTCAAATATTCATGAAGATTGGTCAAAAGATTTGTTCTATCGATAGCTCGGCTGAATTCCAAAATGTTTATGGTTCGTCGAAAATTATTGCCGCTAAGGGGCGGGGCATTTTTCCTTATATGGCTATATTAAAACCTTGTTAACACTCTAGACGTCACATTTTTAGTCCAATCTTTATGAAACGATATCAGAACATTTGTTCTAATAATATCTGGGCTGAGTTTGAAAATGGTTTCCGTCCGTTGAAAAAAATGGCCGCCAAGGGCCGGGGCATTTTTCCTGATATGGATATATTAAAACCTTGTTAACACTCTAGACGTCACACGTTTAGTCCAATCTTTATAAAACGTGGTCAGAACATTTTTTCTAATGATATCTGGGCTGAGTTTGAAAATGGTTTCCGTCCGTTGAAAAACATGGAAGCCAGGGGCTTGGCATATTCCCTTATATGGCTATAGTAAAACTTTGTTTACTCTTTTGTTGATATTTTGGCCAAGTTTGACAATTGTTTAAGAAACATCTCAAATGCTGCTGAGAGCAGTTCAGTTCCCCGAAGTCTCAGGTGAGCGACAGGGAGACTCTGGCCCTCTTGTTCATTTATTTGATTTCAGTCTGATCAAAATATAGTCTAGATTGAGGTGCTCGTTAATTTCCCCTTCCTACACAGTCACACCGATCTTTTTATGATGATAACATGCATGAAATTGAAAATGTAAAGGAAAGATACGAATGCCTGAATGAAATATATATTAATAATCCATTATTCATGGACAATTAAATACGTAATACGTAACAGGTACACGGTTTCGGTCTCGCAAAATCAAATCAAACTTTAGGATCTAATCTGTGGCTGTGTGCAATGAATGGCCAGACAATTTTAAAATATTGTCTGCGATGATTGACTATCTACCCTTAAGCGTTCAATCATATTGCGCTCAAAATGCATTAAGAACTTACATGCAAGCAATAAAAAAAAGCCATACAAACACGCATTTCGCACAAATATCTATTTTGCTAAATTCAAGTTTGCTAAATTCAAGTAGATCAGAGTAGTTGCTATAAGCATAGTCGATGGATACTCATGTTTGTCTCAAACAATATTGCTGGATGAATTAAATAGTTGTTCGTGTCTTTGTTGTTTTATCTTGTTTTATCGGTGTGTCTTTCGTAGCGTACAAAAAAACAGCTGCTCAAAAACTGATTGTTTGATAAACTAATTGATTTAAATCGTAAACGTTCTTTACTAAAAGGACTCACTCTGTCATTTATATTACTCCACATTGCTTTATATCCAAACAAGTTCCGTTGTCTTTTCAGAGACTTGCCAGGGAAAGCAAATACTCGAACGTCGCGTTTTTCAAGGTCGACGTCGACGAACTTAAAGTACGTAACACACAAAGTCAAGCCGGTCAAACATTATTTTATCGAACCTGACAAACGGCCACATAGTCAACGAATTGAAAAATCCTTTGCGCTATGAATAAGTTATTTGAAATGATGCAAAAATGATTCCTTTTTATCAACGAAATTTGTCGTAAAATAATATATACAATTTAAAATGACTGGTTGGATATACCATCAATTGGACGCCAATATGACAACGAATTGCTTTTCACATATTCTGGCTGACCTCTTTAACTTTCAATTGGCGGTATTTTGTATATGTAAATTGTCAAGTTTGAATAATTGAAATGTCATAAAGATATAATACAAAAAACTAAAACAATAAATACATTCATGAAAACTGCTTTATGTCCCAAACAAGAAATGCACATTGTTGTAGTCAAGCATTTGGCGAACGCTCTTACCACTAGATCACGATGATGATGTTAAAATTTGGCAAATCCACTTATATTCTTCTGCCCGCACAACATTATATCTTATTCCTAACTCGATGACATTCAGATGATTAAAGATCTTGAACATTAATTAATTTGATATAGTCAAGTTTCGATAGAATGCTGATCATAGCCGTATTCTATAACACGACTTCAACCTGCTGCATATTTAATTGTTTTGCAATATATGTAACATATGAGCCTAGCTCTGTGAAAAGAGGGTTTAATACATGTGCGTAAAATGTCGTTCCAGATTACCATGTGCTATCCGCACAGGCTGATTAGGGACGACGTTTTATTATATTTTTCCTTTTTAAGAATGTTAAAGTCTCTGCTTGACAGTTAAGGCGGAAACTGTGTGGACTGCACAGGCTAATCTGCTACGACAATTCACGCACATGCATTAACCCTCTTATATGGTAAACGTGGGTCATACGTAACATACAGATACAATCACACGCTTGGCACTCTTGCAGGTGGTTGCCAATCTCGAGGGAGTCAATGACACGCCGACATTCTTGTTCTACAGGGGCGGTAGAGTCGTAAGTTTCGATGCGCCCCTCTATCGCTCATAAGTTGTTTAAGGATTCTTGCACAATTAGCGTATGTCCTACATTTATGTGTTTGTTAAATTCGATTGTTTGAGTCTGACATATGTCTAAACCTCAAATGTTAAAACCAAAAAAAAGGGTTCAAAATACGCTTATTGCAAACGCACACTATTGTTTAAATAGGAATGCTTACCTTAAATATAAAAATGTTTTAAAGAAATATCTAGCGGTGCAAAACTGCATATTGAATGCGATTAGGTAAAGGACAATGTTTGCTACAAATAGTGTTAGAATCAAAGAGTTGTCTGAAATAATGCAAGAATTGTAAGGATTTAGAGAAAGTGAAACTGGCGGCGTATGCCCATTCCCTTAAAAAACTGTAACGGTACAATTCTTAATAACACTGACTGAGTCCATTGATGAGTTCTTTAGTAAATGTATTATAAGTTATTTCTGACGTTGTGAGGTATGATTTTTAATGTTTTCTATATCGTCAAGAGCAACGGCAGCATACATGGATTATAATAATCGCTCAGCATCATAGATATCGATTAACAATCTCATCAGACGTGCGTTTATCACTAGATTTTCGGGCTATTTAATCAATATGTAATTATTTACAGTAATGTCTCGGCCTATATGAACGTTTTGGCCAATTAAGCACACAGTATGGTATCGGTAAGATACCTATTACACAAATACTGTTCAATAACCAGGCAAATATGATTCGTACTTTCTCTTGTAATAGCCAAATAAATCTGGAATTACTTATAAATCATTGGTATTTTCATTTAAGTGATTAAAGGCTCCTAGTAATACATGCACATGCCTGGTATTTGAAAGTAGGACACATTGTTCTGATGTATTAAACTTTACTATGTAACCTGTATTACTTTGCTCATCTTATTTGTACGGTGGCATTTACAGTTTCATTTGTAATATAATAAAACAGGATTTGAACTATACATAAAACCGAGTGGTTCTCGTTGGTAGGGCGTTTCATTTCAATACTTACTACAATTACTACAATCGTAATACAATTTGCTTAAAAATGAAAGTACACTTTAGTTTAATTTACGTTTTGAAAAGTAATAGTTCTAACTGGATTTTCTATGTTGGATTTAAGGCGTTTGAAACATACATTATCCGATACTCATTTAAGCACGTTTGGTGTTTGCATTATTAAGCCCCCTTATATAGATTTTATAGTCCAAATCGTTTGTGTTTTCAACTCCTCGTAACATACTTGTAGGATCGCTCTCGAACGTTAACAGTTGAATACATTTTATATGTAGATGATCGTTAATAAAGGTATTCGTCTGAGACAAGTTTAGGCATAACTATGATTCTTTGTCTGTTTTCCACTATAAAATATTTTTTCCAAAACCTTGTGTGTTTAACTTTTATTTAACTATTGGTTGAATCTAGAACACACGTTGACAGTTGAATGCTCTTTAAATGTAGATGATCATTAAGAAAGGAATATTGACTGCGACCTGTTTAGGCTGAATAATGGCCATTTGTTTTTATGTCTACTTTAGAATATATTCTTGATTTGTGTGAGGCCAAATATGAGGAGTTGTCAGTGTCAGAAACACATTTCTAGTTTCTATTTAGAATAATTAATTGAAAATAGAGATGACTTTGCTTGGCAAAACAATTTTGAGACGGCATATCAATTGCACAAAAAGACGCGTGTGAACATATCAAAAACAAATTAACATTTTAGGTATGCGTGTGTCTCTTTGTGTTTCTGGGTATGTCATTAATCAATCTTGAAGATAATAAGTTATCTGAGTGGACTTCGATATGGCCAAACCCAGACGTTTAATTCAATTCATCCCTAATTGTTTTGACGATGTATTCTTATTTGTTTTTCCAGAGGGACAAGTTGGTACATCGCGATGAAACTAGTCTCGAAGCGAAAATCAAGAAGCTGATGTCAACTGATACAGATTCGTGTACATCTTCATAATTATTTTTCTTAAAATCTTACGATTTTAAGAGCGATGGAAATAAGTATATCTGAAACCACTATAACATATGCAGATGGTTGCTAGTCGATGACGCGTTGATTCTTTAAATGTGACTTTTAACTTATATCAATAATATGTAATAGCCTGATTCTTATTGAGACACGCTAACAAGTGAGTCTAACTCATACTGAAACGCACTTTTATATTGAAAATGATTCACAATTAAGCAATTTATCGTGTGTAGACTGTGACACACTATAAGGTTAAAACTGATTCATAGTGAGACACACTATCATGTTGAGACTGATTCATACCGACAATAACGACAACACACCAGACGAAACAATACACACATATTTCTCGTATCGGTTTTCATATTTATTGTTCCCGCAAGATTTGTGTTAGTGGCCTTATTACGCGTCAATGCGCCACAAAGCTAAAATAAAGGCGACATAAAGGCAAGTGCGTACGATGCAAAATAAAATTACGACACTTAAATAGCGGTCCTTATTTGGTGTGTTGATTCGGAGTTCTAGAGTTTTGGAAATGCCTTATTTCAGAGCTGCTTACCAAAATGATTAATTGTACAGTGTTTGTCTCATAATATAAAAAAATAAATTATGTTTAACACCTTTTATATGTTTTATATGTTTTCAGGGTGTTTTGTTTATAATAACTACATTATGACGCACTAATTGAGAATTGTGTACCTCTCCATACATTAACAAACTAATATTTGAAAGACAAAAAAAAATAACATCGCTGTGCGACAGAGTTACAGAAAAAACAGATCAACAAACTGCCAGAACAGTTTTGTGTTTAACAAAATAATAATATTATGAACTGAAATCATCGTTTTTAAAGCGATGTTCTCAGCAGAATGTGGGAAATGTCATGGGAAAGTATTGCAGTTGGATAACATGCATCCACAATAAATGAAAATCCAGTTTAGGCGTAAAGTGTCGTACCTGATAAGCCTGTGCGGACTGCACAGGCTAATCTGGGACGACATTTTACACACATGCATTAAGCTCCGTTTTCATAATCGTTGCCCATATTAACTTAGGTGACTTATTTCTTTAAAATCAACACGACACATGGTTACAACTGGGGTCACCGCCATACAAGTATAATCAAAGCGCTGAAGGCACTGGAGTTGTTCGCTATTGCATAACCTTTGACGCAACTCATTTTTCAAATTTAGTTATTGCTTTTTAAATCGCAAGTTTGAAATATACTCACCCCATTCATAAAGAGTGTGTCTGAACGCACAGGTCGAGATGTGTGTGCACTGTTTATCATCCTATTGATGTTATAGAGATAACTTAGACAAAAAAACAACATGTCCCTTTTAAGACGTTCTAAAAGCATGGATAATATTATGAAAATTGTTTAATAAGAACCAGTTAATATAAAATAAAATTTGCAATCTCCATCATATTAAATGAATATTGTTGGAATATCGAAACCTATCACACTAAGAATATTATTTCATGGTAGACATTCCCTTTACAAAACTTTATTTTTTTGACACCATATAAAAATTCAAACTATACAAGAAGATAATTGATGAAATAAATAAAAAATAAATCTGCGAGCAATACTTTTAACTCACGAATGAGGATGTCATAAAGATCGGTATAGAACACTAATGCGCTTTTTCGGGGTAGCTGTTTTACCGAGCTTTTCACCTTTAGTTAAATGACCTCTACATAACGCGAGCAGACCCGAATATGTCAATGGTTGATTCGAGATAACTTTGGCCAAATCACTTAGTCTGTGCATTGCGTAAAGGATGTAACACTTTATTGTGGCCAAGTTACAATTACGCGTAAAAATCTATCTCGCTGAATTTTATGGTCTGTAATCGTCAGGAGAAGACATTATGGTCTATCGATAAACGTGGATAACATAGCTTTCAAGATGAGAAAACAAAATCTACCGAAAGAGTATAGTGTCACGATAAGAGGGAAATCGTTTAATTATCTAACCACAAATGTTTGCCGTACTCGGTCAACCCGTCTGGAAATCGTTCCTGAACGCCTGAATAGGCTTCCATTATTTGTCAGTTTGAAATCAATAACACACTCTGAATTCAAGTTTATATTAAAAAGCATTGTGCTGAAATTTTTCATTTACAATACGCAATGAGATTTTTAAAGCCCCGCGTCATGCGAAAATGGGTCTTATATTATATGCGTTCCTCATAGCTATAGCCCAGCCTGCGCATCTCGCAATCTGATCAGGAGATGCATAATGAGACCATTAAACCTTGCGTGATTAAATAGCGGACAGCGTCGCCTATGACCAGACTGCCCAATTGCGCAGGCTGGGCTTGAGCTACGCTGGCCGAAACGCCATAAGACCCATTTTCGCATGACGAGGCTATGAAAGTGTTCTGTCGAAAGAACACTGCACGTTAATCAAATAAAGACATACTTTATATTTCGATGGAGAAGAAATAAACTCATAAAAAGCCATGTGAAGACGAACATAATCTACCGTACTTTTTTTCTACGAACACTTTTGTGTGGTTTGACTGTAATAACACATATTTCATGCGGTGGATATGCGACTAACAAGTGAAAAAATACACAATAATTTTCAATGTAATTTTTAGAAACGTAAATTTTTTAACTTTATTTCAAAGTCAGCATTTACGCCGAATATTGTTATCACCCGTGCAATTGAGAATACAGGAGAAATAGTAGTCGCATATTCACCGCGTGAAATGTGTGTTGTGAGTTGAAGCGAATATAGATAAATTATGTCCGATTGTCACGATTTCTCAATTAGCAGCGAATTACGTATCATTATAAAAATTAAATGAAATGGAATTTATGTGCATATTAAAATAAAACATTATTCTTTTATTACCATTTTTGCTTTACATAATGAAAAAAATGGTTCTATTTATCACTTAGTAAATTGGTAGTGGGTTTATCCGTTTTTAGGCTATTTTGCGTTAGCAAATTGCTTTTTGTTATTCCATATTTCGAAATCACAGGGTAAACTGGTTGTCTTTTTGAAGCCTTCCCTAATTTGGGGCAGACGAACTAGATATTTAATATGATATATAATAGGGCATTTTCGAATTCTTAAATTTGTTCATTTAGATACATTTTCTTCCAAGAATATTGCATACACCATTTTTAGTGAATTTTTCTAAGACCGTTTTACGTGAAAAAAACGTTCTTAGAAACTTAAACAAATTTCGTTCGTAAAACAATTCTATTATTGGCAAAAGCGAGCGAGGGCGGTCACTAAAACGCCGGGTGTTTAAAATTGCTGATACTTTGACAACAATATGTTTCATGGAAATACGCGACCGTAATGTGTGTTAAAACTTCAAACACATTATTTGGATTATATATTGGAATTTTATCCTTGTTTATGTGTAAAAGCAAATAATACCTTTAACGCTCAAACGTTACGAGTGGAGCTAACGGTTTAAATGTGCATCGCATTAATGGATTCGCGCGAATTCTGGACGAGTGTTGTGTCTGAAAAATATTCAATGAAAAGCTGTGGATTTATCAAGTCGGAAAAGAAAACGGATGGTTGCATAGTGGTATGTGTGAAATAATTTAATTCTACATATTTATTTACATAGTTATGTCATTTTGTTACCATTCACATTCGTCACGATTTGGAATTCCCGTTTCTAAAAGTAGAACATTTTACTTGGAAAAAAAAAGGCAACAACCAGCGAAAAAAATGGCGGCACCTAAAAATCAAGGGGTAAAATGTTTCGCTACACGACTGTTTGATCCTCTGCATTTTGATGGGGGGAGGATTGTGGTTTAGCCGGTTTGCATGGGTTAAGCAACCATGACCTCATGCGCCACAGATTTACCGAAGGTAACACAAATTATTGTAAAGTGTTTTGAGTTTGGCAGATTTTACAACTGCACTATTGAACATCCTGTTGTTTCTGTACATTATTAAACAAGTAACTTTATAACAATATTTCATACTTGCTAAAAGATCTTTAAAAAATGTGCATTTGTCAGAATGATGGAAAGAAAAGTTTGGTCCAAACATGTTCTCAAATATGAACACAAATGTTTAAAATGAATGATTATCCTCCGATTACCGTGTATCCAGCGGTAAAGCAAACAAGTAAAATAATGTCTGAATTAATGCAAACAATTCAACTATAAATGATTTACCTTCATAGATTTATTTAATTCCCGTCCATGTCAAAATTGTTTATTTAGAGCGTATTGAACCATGCAGAGCCAATATTTCCATACAAACCCTTAATAAACATCCACTACTCGTGTGTTAACCTTGTATCGATACGTCACACAGGAAAAGGGAGAGTGCTCGATTGCAAAAGGCATTAGGCCAACTTAACTTGAACATTTGATTAACCGACTTATTTAAAGATTTGATATACATGTATTAAATGTATTAAATGTCCAATCGAAACAGGGGTATTCCCACTGAATACGCGTATATCGCATGAATCGGTGTGCGCCCACTGCCCTTATGCTAGATTTTTTTTTTTCATGCCATATTTCTGAAAATCAAGAGAAAGTTAAAGTTAAATTTGTTTTGAAATGTTTTGTTACCACTACAGTAGTGCAGTCGTCTGCTTCACTTCAATTTATGTGGACATTTTATAAAGAGGAACATAAAATGTATGGAATATGGATACATTTGGATTATTTTAGTTGAAGTAAGATTTTGAAATGCAATTATATCTGTTTTTCCTCATTTTGGTTGTGTTTTTATTTATTTTAAAATGTAGTAATATTAGTAAAATAAAATACTCGGATCGCATGCGTGTGACGTCATCACGAGAGCGTCGTTTATAATGTAAACAAAATGATCAATACCAGGAGCCGCTTGGTATAAGGGTATTGTACGGTATCTCATAATAATTATTTGTAATAAATAATCTAATCAAATCAAAATCTAATTTATTTCCTTATTTTCTAGATATATAGGCAACAAAGGCAATGAAAAACAGTCAATTATATCTGTATTGTATTTAACTGTTTTATTAATGAAATACATTACAAGTAATACAAAAAAGCAGATGTGGGCCATAGTGGAGATTGAATATAATAACTTACTTACTTACGTACTGCCTTTCACGCCGGATGGCGTGTAAGACAGCAACACAGGTTTTCCACTGTTGTCGGTCTCTTGCAAGCCTTTCCAGGGTCGCCCAGGAGTGGTTTAGGTATTTTTTCCCCTTTCCACTGTGCGTCTCCAAGTCTGCTTGGGTCTCCCGCGCTTTCTCTTGCCTTCTGGGGTCCATCGGAGCGCCACTTTCGGAATGGAATCGTTGTCAATCCTCAGTACATGGCCAATCCATCTCCACATTCTCTTGGTTATGAGCGTTTCCATGTCTTCCATGTTGCATCGGTGAAGAAGGTCGTTCTTGGAGATCTTTCTGGGCCAGAAGATTCGCGAGATTTTTCTGAGGCAGGTGGTGTGGAATGACGACAGTTTTGCAGCATCCGACTTCGTCATGCGCCAGCATTCCGACCCATACATGAGGGTATACAGCACACAGAAACTGTATAGTTTCAGCTTTGTGTGGGTGCTGTACTGAGCCGATTTCCAGATGTTGTTTGAATATAGTAGAAAGCATCCAATTATGTTACTTTTAGCCCTTGTTTAATTTTCATGTCAAGTAAAATTATGTTGATAATAATATAACAATACACCTGATTAAAATATTCAGTTGTGGAATTGTTTATTTCATGAGAAGGTTGTTCCAATAACAGTTTTTATATTTTCACAGATGCTGTAATGAATTTCATATGCACCGAGTCGCCTGCAATTGCTGGGGCTCCAACAGTGGCACTGGACACCGGCTTCAGTTTAGTGCAGTCGCTTTCAGCTGTGTATGCCACTAATTTATCATATTTCAAGTTTAATGCAGATAAACAGTATCCTATTGTTTTCATTCCGTCTGTCCGTCACACAACTTTTCAAACCTTTATATCAGAAACTATATAAGATATCAAGATGAAACTTCATGGGTGTATAGATATCAATCAGGAGAAGTGCCATGCACAAGAACCATAACCATACACTTTTTCAACATGAAACTTCATGGGTGTGTATAAATCAATGGGAAGAAGTGCCATGCACAAGAACCATAAAGCTACACTTTCTTAAATACGAGTTATTGCCCTTTGTTTTTTTTTGTATGGTGTAACGTTTCATGGTTATATCTCAGAAAAGATATCAATGAGGAGAATTGCAATTCATAAAAACAGTTTTTTTAGGAGAATACTGTATATGGAGGGAGATGCCCCCATATATTAACACAATTTATTTGGCGGGGGATATCAATTCAAAGAATTTATTTGTTTATATCTTGATTGGGCATTTTAATAATCATACTAACTTGTTAATGTATATTTGAAGACAACTTGCAGAAAACACAAGAACAATCATAAAACAAGTTCAGTTGCATTTATCAATTTGCTTGAAAACATCATGTGACAACAAATGCATTAAAATCATACAATGCTGCATAACTGAGAATCATCTAAAATGCTTAATTGATTTGAAGAACTAATATAATTATTTGTGAACTTAAATATACGATTCATGAAAATATTCTCAGAGAAACATCTGCCAGTGCCCAATTCTTGAAAGTGCTTGATGTGCCAGATCAAATGTTTGATAATTGAAAACAAGTATTTAATACAATTATTTTCATAAAAGAATACAACAAAAGCATTTCAAAACATAATATCATCACATATTTGGTGTTTATTAATTTTCATTAGTAATCAAGCAGTTCTTGATAATGCTTCTCAACCTGTGAATTATATTTATTATATTATAACTAACAAACATAATTTAAATCAAACAAACAATTAACACATAGCAATCTACTTTTTTTTATTTAAATTGGAACCAATATGGAACATTACAAGTTAAAATACTGTGCATTCAGTTTGTAGGAAACAATAAAAAAAAAAAAAATAGGTTACCGGTAAACCGTTTTTATGACTTGACATGTAGATATGTTTGATCAAAATAAGAGCATTATTAATACAAACAGTAACACAAATAATAATTTCCATATTTCTGCATGTTGATACTAAAATTGACTATAATATATGAACATCTTTTATTGTTCAGTTTTGTACATATGTAAAACTAAAAGTATGAAGTATGAGCTCTCTTTGCCATATGCCACTGCAGCTGTCACAGCATTGCTGATCTCGAGGGGATGTCTTACGAAGACCTGACGAAGATCGTTCTTGAAATTAAATTATTATAAAACACTACAGTAACACTAAATATTTATTTAATCATGTTAAATGTTAGCTTTTATTTTGTTATGAAAAGCCTTAGTCCATTGAAAAAACTAATTAACTTTTTATAAAAGGATTTGTTTTCATAAAAATTTAATACATTTTGTATACTGAAAACTATTTTGTAAGCATAAAATACGAACATATTGATTATGGTTATAAACACTTTCAAACTCATACAGTTATAAATAGGCTCTATTAAGTGTCAATTTCTTTATTGTTGAAAGGTGCATGCTTTTACAGTTCAATTATTACA
The DNA here is from genome assembly GCA_007657795.1 of Dreissena rostriformis. Lineage (NCBI taxonomy): Eukaryota > Metazoa > Mollusca > Bivalvia > Myida > Dreissenidae > Dreissena > Dreissena rostriformis. Next base: position 13,529 of record VMBQ01000123.1, on the reverse strand, counting down.
TTGTATTGATACAATTGGTTACTACGTTTATGATTTATTTGTTTACCGTTAATTTCTTTGAAATTTAAAATCAAAGAAATTCTGAACATTGAGTTGTTTGTAAACAATGTACATGTGTTCCTATCTTGAATGTGTATAAGGATATTCACTCTTACGCCTTTATTTAAATTATAAAATACCTTAATTGAAACATGGCTACAACATCTCTGTATCGTTCACCGTACTGCTGATTAAAATGATCGATACCGTCCCTATCCAGATGGTATTGTCTAACAATCTCAATGTTTGAAAGATTTTCAAAAATCGCCAGCCTTTCGTTCATACCTACAAGTCAATAAGTAAACAACGTTTATATCAAATATTGTCTTCATTGTACATGTAAGAAATATACATAAATAATAATATAAGCAACCTTTAGAAATTATAAATGTCTCTTAACATAAGCGTAAGCATTTGGGCAAAATAAATCATGAACACACAATAGTTGTCATGCAGACGGTTGTGATGCAATGGGTAGCAACTTGTTTCAACAGTTTGCAATAAGTATAATGACATCACCATCCTATGACATGTACAATTTAATATTAAGACTACAACAAACAATATAAACAACGTTATAATGAATATCACCAAAATGGAAACAGAACCGGATAATTTCACCATTTAAGAACTTCAGTATTAAGGTGAAATGGTAGCAATTTGACACGTGATAATACTTTCCCCAATTTAAGAATTCTTAACAATATCAAACTTAAACAACATACAGTTTTATGAAATAATGAGCATTAAACTTCAAGAGAGGATGTGCTTTTCAGTCGTTCTGTTACTATTTACGTTTGAAAATTCATTGACAATTGTCCAAAATGTAACAAACAACAAAGAAAACACCGGTACATCCGCCGTTTTATTTGTTTAGACGGAAAGTGAATCTATGGTGGATTCGTCACCCGTCAGTTTCGTACTGTGAATAATAGGGAAGTGAAGGTTTCGACTTGTTAATAAACTGTAGGATGATAATTACTTTCAAACTATTATTTGTTGAATTTCGTAACCACATTTAAATCGCGGGGGGAAAGCTAACGAGATATATTTATGTAACGTTATATTAGTTGCCGTTATATCGTGTAAAATGTTTATATCGTTTCACCAAGTTAAATTGTAACTAACCTGTGATTGTTTGTCGTGAAATTGGAGTTGTGTGTTTATAAATCAACAAAAAATTGTCGATAAAAATCGTCTGTTAGAAAATTTTATAAGTTTAGGAAAGGTCTAGAGGTTTCTAACTTTTTAAGTAAAATCCGGCAGTTCTTAGAAAATTCTAAGAAACTTTCACGTTTCTAAGACAAAAAGTGAGAACAAATCATAGTTATAGTGAAAAAACTTACATAAAATATAAAATCTTAGTGAACATTTTGTCTAAGAAAGTTTTAGAATATCGCCCAAGGTTAAATGGTGTTATGTTTGCTTTCTGCTTAAATGAAAAATCAAGCGAACGTAACAGTATAATTTGAAGTAACAAACAAAACAAGAAAAACAAAAAAATATATCTTTGGCATTAGCTTCCGAATGAAAAAGTCGTTCTGTCTCCTAAATAATAATGATAACGTTAATTACCACCTTGTACACATATCTCAAAGGAGCATTTAATTGTTATGAGTTACTTCATCTTTGCAATAAACAAACAACGGACAGATCTACAGGGAACTATTTTTCACCACATTAAAACAAGAGCAGAAATAAACGTCCAGCCAGAAGAACATTTACATCCGGGCATTTACTTTCTCGCAAAATACCAAGCTTCCTTGATACTTGTTTCTGATTTTCCGATTGTTATAGGAAGTTTTGCAATATTTCATCACTTCTTGTTTCATTTATTTGAACTTAATCTTAACAAGAAATATCTTTTAAAAAGATATGCGGCGTTGATTGTGGTTGGAGTTGGTGAAAGGTAAAGAGTTTAATGAATGAAACCAAAGATAGCATGTCTTGTTCCGTGCAGTTCTTAGCTGCATTTCACACAGTACGGGATGTTACGCGTAGTTTCCGCGGTTTATTTTACATTACTACATATTGCTGATCATATATATATATATATATATATATATAGACACAAAAGAGAAGAATGGAAGTGAAATTAAAACACGTTAGTCAACCAGCCACACGCGAAGTATCCGTACATATTTTAAATATTTATTCGCGCGTTCTTCGGACAAACCTGTTTAGTGGTTTGTCAGGCATTGCTATTTTATTCGATTATTAACAGTATCGGGAATCATTTCGCTCATGCTCAAAACATTGGTCAATATGGTCGAATAATTCTTGTTAAATAAATAAAAAAATAAAATGTATCATGGTTTTGTTGAAAACACATTTAGAATCTATTATTAAGATACCATAATTATATCGGCGAATATCTTCATTTAACATCTGGTCTAAATAAAAGTCCAGTTCACATAGTTCACGCGATACAGTCTATATTATATAACGATCCCTGTAATGACCGCGAACTGACCCTGATACATTGCGGCTTGGAATGCAATGCTTTAAAGTGAGGTCACGATTTCACTGCTGGAACGACGGCTTGTTTAAAACTTTATACGTTTACATGTTAAATATTCAATTTCGAAAACAATTAACAATAGTTTGGCCAAAACTAATATCAGGATATCAAAAAACGATACTTTTATGAATTAAAATATACTAGTGCACATACAGCAATATGGTAGTAATAACTAAATATGAGATAGTCTTTAAGTACAAACGCTCTGGCGCTGACAATCCTCTGAATAAAAAAGGGGCACACTCAAACTGTATTGATGGCAAGTGTAAAACTGTTCTATCCATCAAGACTTTTCATTAGAGATAAAATTGTTTTATGCTGAACACGCAGCAAACCATCGTATCATGCTATACTACAAAGACGCGGTCATGTTCCCAATGTTCTGGGGATTATGCTCAAATCAGCCAATTGAATAAATAAAATGTATTCATTCGTGTCTAGCCGCGGGAAAGTTTATTTGAATTCTATTGGACACTTACAAAGGTCAGGTAAGGTGAAAATCTAGGTTATACAGCTACGCCGAAAAAAAACTTTTTTTCTTGACAGCCTTTTAGTTTTTCATTCAGTCAACTGTTCCCTAAACATTTACTTCAGCAGCAACTTCACTGTATCTTGCAAATAAACGTTCAACGCCATCGGCGTTTTCTCCGTTGATCTGATCAGGAATCGGCTGTTATTTAGGTTGCTTATAGATAGCCTCAGCTGCTGTGTAGCGTTATTCGATCTGAACAATGACGCTTACACATAGATAACAGTTTCTATTTTATTTTTCTCCATAAATTTATTTAAACACTTTCCAATGTCCATGTCCAAATGCAATAATTAATCCACAAGATACAAGCGAACCCCTAAACGGGGCCTCGCCCAAAACAGCAAGAAATCGTTTAAGTTACATTCTAGCCTGTGTGCGTGATACTATATCCTGCTACCAACCAAGTGACACCTTATATAGCAGTTAAACAGGCAGTAATATGTAATATCAGGAAAAGGCCACCTAAGCAATAGATAACATGGGGAAGATAGCTGGGTAAAGTTATACATAACTGGCCCACCAGTTGACAGTACATGGTGGAAGGCTTGGTAAATTAATACGTGACTTGTAATTAAGCTGGCCACACCATGACATTTTTATGTTGATAAATAACTGACCCTCTCAAATGTTAATTAGATTTAGGCTACTACGTCACATACCTGAAATTGGTATTTAAATTGTACTGCGTAATATTTTACAAAACTATAATCTTCAATAATAATAATCCTTTACAATAATTTCATAAGTATAATGGTATTTATTTCATGAAGATAATTTATACATAATTTAATAATAACAGTACTGTTTTATAAACATAATTTATGCATGATTTAATATTTAGTATGTGTCTTTAGGATAATAGTTTCTACTTAGTTATACAATAATAATCATATTCTACATTACTAATTTCTAAATGCTTAAGTAATTGTTCTCAATGTTTACTAGATTGGGTTATTACGTCACAGCTGTTCTGCGCGCGAACATGTGTGTATTTCATTTACGCTGCGTCTTCGCGAATGCATCTTTTGGCTAACCTGCACCTGTGACCTTTAAGGAGAACTGTGTTAATATGCGATTTTAACGTAAAACGCAGTGGACTAGTTTCATGACGCAGACATGTTATGTAAAGAATACTCTTCCGCGGCGCGCAATAGTTTTGTTTTCCGTGATCTATTAATAGCCTCAGATTGTGACTGACCTCCGCTACGCAAAAATACTACGTTTCTGACGTAGCTCATAGTGGACTATTTACTTATTCATAAACAATTACTCTTCGGCGACACGTATAGTTAAAAAATAGTTTTTTGACTTTTTCTTTGTACGTATCGCTCAAAACTATTCAATTTAACACGATATTCATATTATGTGTCAATTTGTAAATTAATGAAACCGCGCCGCAAATTCTGTTTTGCGCGTATGCTGACAGTTCATAGGTTTTTTTATCCTTTATGCACTCTGGGTTGAAATTTGTGGTAGATACCATAGATGTTCGCAAGCGAACAACTAAAAACACTAAGGTTAAAGCCGGTTTAAAGTAATGATCAACCTCACATGTGGCATAAATAGATAAGAATGCAAGTAACTGTAACTGAAACTGAAAGAAATTTAAGCTGACGAAATATGTTATGTATTTGGTCAATTTTAACACATTACCTTATGGATAATTTTGAGTATTCGTCTTGTTTTGAAGTAGACATTTTGAGTACGCAAACTGTTTTTATTTTAAATCTGATGAACCCCTATACAAATAAGGAATGTGCTTTTTTAATGTTATGAATGATATACACACACGTTTTATATATCTCATCAAATATTTCAAAAGTTGTGATTCTGAAATATAATGTAAAGTAGTTTTTGTCATACATAGTTTTAAAGTGATTTTTTAGTTTACTACCAAGATATGGAAATCTGAGCTCTGATTGGATTTTTTTAAGGTAACCAGAAAATGCCCCTAAATCGTTCGTTCTGAGGTAATTCTTCTTATTGCGAGTCACTTTTTCAGGCTTATAGTTTGTTACATAAATATGCGGTTTGTGTTCGAAATCATGGCTTTTGTTAATATAAATTTATTTGTTCTAGGGTCTCACAATTATTTTTGTTTTGTGCTTATTTTGCTTGGGCTTCCATCTCTTACGAGAAGTATTTTATACGCGTGTAGAGTACATAAATTGTAACGCACGAACAACATCGGATGTTTGCTATAATCAACTCTTCATGTCACGTATACTAATTTATTATTATCAAAAGCATTTTAATGTGATATAAGGATAATACAACACGACAGAGAGTCGGTTATTTAACCGACTGGCTATAAAACACTGGAAAACACAACAGACCACACAACACAACATATTGATGGAGATCAGTATATATAAATATTAAATCTTTGCGAAAAAGGCACACAACATGCATTATGATTACATGCTTAAATAAGATGACCTGATTTGTTTTCCATTAGTATTTACTACAACCTTTGTTTTGAAAGATGGCGTACGTTAATTTGAACTATTTGTTGTACATGCCTAATACATAATTTCAAAGAACATAACTGTTTTAAATTTCATGTTGGCCGACTTATGAAATCGAACTGCATCATTACAATTCGAAAAGCTCGACAGTGAAAATAATACGTAGAAATGCCAAGATATGCAAGTCATTGCTACGCACAAAAAAAATAAGTACGGAGGTGCTACACTATCATTTACGGTAGTTTCATACTAAATTATGTGATAGCATGTTATTATAGACTATATTGCGATTGAACATTAATTTGTATCTTGTTGCGCATTGAATTATACGAGACATGTAGCATATACCATCCAACTGACCTGTCACATTACTGTTTGCGCTTGTTTAAAAGCTAGTGCTGCTAAGCAATGAAATGTTATGTTACTTACCATTTGTTATATTCCCTACAACAAAGAATATGAAGGGATAATTAAAAAAAAGGTAAATACTAATTACATGGAACTTTATTTGGTCGGCATGAACACGTTAACTTAGACTATTTTCGAGGTTTTTAAAGCCTCGTTAAAAAATGTTTTTTATTCAACCATAATTTATAAGTGTCAATTTTCTGCGCCACATAGTTTTTGACGATATATTATCAACAAGATATTATACTAGTTTTGATTTAATTTAGATCACCGCGTTGAATGGTAATTGAAAACGTTAAGTCGCGAATGGAAATACCCCACGTGCTGTTCTTCACGTGTTTACACATGTGATACGGCTCTAATGACTAGTAATGTTCCACGTGCCGCCTCGTGTGTGTTTCCGCTCTAACCACGCATCATCAATTAGCACGTCATCACGTTTGCTGATATGTATGGAACGCCTTCACTGTCTTATAATACCAAAACTGGTGATATTACGTCAATCTGAGTGTGCATGAATGCCTGTAACCATTATATATATGCATAATCACAATATATACATACATAATTTGAATGTATACAGATAAATCATTAATATATAAAGATACAGTTGTCTTATATACAGATAAATCATTAATATATAAAGATATAATTTTCTTATATAGAGATAAAATGTAAACATATACAGATAAGAATGTATTATACAAAGATAATTTTCCATTGTATAAAGGCTTTACTTCTTTATATAAAGGCAAAAGATCTTTATATGAACATAAATCGTTATGATATAATGATAACGGATATGTTTTTATTATATATAGGCATAACTTGTTTATATAAAGGCAAATGACCTTTATATAAACATAAATCGTAATTATATAAACACATATCGTCTTTATATGCAGATACAATTAAAAAAATACGTTAAACATCTTAAATATATATATCAATACGAAGATTTTATTACACACGGGAGACAATTTGTTTTGCATCATTTTACAACAATTGATATGGATTTGATACTTGAGCGACTTGGAAGAAGGAGTGATACGGCGCTTCAGACAGGAGAAGATAACACCGGACATCATATCACTTATGTCACTGTACGACTTTAATTGTTGGGTGTAAATGACAAAACAACTATCTTGAAATTGCGTGTTGAATGTGTTTGTTACCGGAGTAATCCGTGGGCACATAATAATGATAGTACACGGTGTCGGAATATACGTTTTGAAATTTCAAGTATCATGATTGAAACATTGTTCGAAGCCGGATATTCAGTGAAGGACACTAGTTTTGCACTTGGGGTTTGTGAAAGTACCTTATTCCGGAAGATGGGTCAATTTGGCTTGTCAAAGCTCGCATTTACAGAAATTGATGAAGAAGAACTAAACATTGTTGTTGCCACGACCATCACTGAATTTCCTAGGTGTGGAGAAGAAATGCTGCGAAAAGTTTTACTTCAAAAAGGAATTAAGGTACCATGATTTTACTATGCATAACTAGATCTTTTTATAATTGAAGGCGTATACGGTACATTGTTGATTGATTTTAGTAGACAGTCTATAAATAAACAGATACATTTGTCCGTGCAGATTCCAATAAAGTATTGTCAAACAATTGAAAACTAACTAAATTGTTAAGACTAGTTTTAGAGTACAGTTTGATTTGTGCCAAACAATCATACCTGAAACGGCTATCGCTTTAATCTATTAAAAATAAGAATTTTGTTAGATTTTTTTTATAGAAAATTCTATTGTTTCTAAGGCACTTGGCTAAATGTAGAAGTAAATTTAAGGCATATATATTTTTGCATAAAACCAACATAAAGTATTATTTCTTATACAGGTTCAGCGTTTCAGGCTTCGTCAGTGTCTGAAACACCTAGACGAAGATGGAATTCGTGCACGAAAAAGAAGGCGATTACGACGTCGCATTTACAACGTTTCAGCTCCAAATTGTTTATGGCACATTGACAGCAACCATAAATTAATTCGATGGCATTTTGTTATAATAGGCGGCATTGATGGTTTCAGGCGTTTAGTTACATATCTTAGATGCACGGACAACAACAAAGCGGAGACGGTTTTGCATTGCTTCAGAGATGGTGTTTCGAAATTTGGAGTTCCTGACCGGGTCAGATCAGATCAAGGCCGTGAAAATATGAAGGTTGCCGACTTCATGATAAATGCTCGCGGGACAGGACGTGGAAGTATGCTCACTGGTAAAAGTACACACAATCAACGTATTGAACGATTGTGGAGGGACGTGTATGACGGAGTCTTGAGTTATTTTTATGACTTATTTTACTTTTTAGAGGACAATGGCCGGCTTGACATTTTAAATGAAATAGACTTGTTTGCACTTCATTACGTATTTATTTCAAAAATAAATGAAAGGTTAAACACCTGGCAAGGTGCATGGAATCACCATCGAATACGAACAGTGAACTCAACACCAATGCGGCTTTACACGGCCGGTATGATGGACAACCCATCAGCACATGTTGATGATATCCTTCCAAACACTCGTACAGAATCTACGTCTGATGAGGATATGGAGTCCCTGGACAACAGGCCAGTATTATCATCTCTTCAAATTAGTGTTGAAGAAA
>VMBQ01000122.1:387254-437007 GCA_007657795.1 Dreissena rostriformis | reverse complement strand
TTTTTTTCCTTTCTGGTTGACGTAAAGAGGGTCATGTGTTTCAACGAATCCGCATCTCTCTTTATTGGATAATTGCATATTTTCAATTATTTTGTTATTTGCATTTTAGCGTCTGTAGCCGAATTATTATCGTTTAATGTTCATTTTACATTTAAATGTGGGTAAAATAAAGCACACAAATTCAGATTCTGAGTTAATTTTTTATTCACAGTTCCTAGTTCTGTCTGCAGAATAAATCAGTGATACACTACAAACAGTGAAAATCAATCGGACAGTTCAAACAAAACATCACATATACAAGTATTTGCACAGAATGCATTTCTTCATAAAATTGTTACTTATAAAACACGGTATTTTCGCGAGCAATCAGTGTTGGATATTGGTTAACAAAACATCAAAAAAAGCCGTGCATTGTCTAAACTGTTTTTTATCGCGAGTTCGATAAACGTGTCAATTACGTCTTCGCTAATAGCCCCCACTCCCCGCAGTTCGCTAGTTAAATTTTCGCGAGTCAAACAAAACAATGGTGCCAATTATCAAAACGTACCCCTATTTGTTATCATAAAGGTATTGATTTATTGCTTTATTGCTGTGTTTGTTGACACGTTATTTATTACCGTCGACTGTGCGGCATGTTGTTTTAACTAGTCGCCAGCGCTATTTGGCAGTATGTCACGCGAAAAAAGTAAAAACGTACAAGTTATTCGATGAAAAAAAAACATAATCAAATATTTTTTTCCAGGTTAACCTTTTGCCGAAAATGTAACCGGTTAACTGGTCGTTCGGTAGGTTAACCGGTTAACCTCTTGCATCCCTACTTTTTATGCCCCCGAAGGTGGGCATATAGTGATCGCACTATCCATCTGTCCGTCCGTCCGTCCGTCTGTCCATCTGAAATTCCGTCACACTAAAAGTTTAAAGTTTGCGTTTAGGTTTCGAAAAAAGTGAAAAAAAGGGGGCATATGTCATCCTATGGTGACAAGCCTTGTTAATTTAACTGCTACATAAAATAAACCAGATGTGTTTATTCCACATGTTAATTGCCACAGGCAGTCTTTAATTACTAGGGAGGTGTTGTACTAAGTCATCTGTACTGTACTGTAACATATTTCCCCATGTCTGCAGCATGACCAGGATCTACCTGTCGGGATTAACCCTTTGAGCGCTGGAACCGGATTTTGAAGGCCTTTGCAAACAGTTTGGATCCAGATGAGACGCCACAGAACGTGGCGTCTCATCAGGATCCAAACTGTTTGCTATTCTGATAGTATTCTTTTTAAAAAAATCGAAGAAAATGCTAATTTTAGAAATTCAGCAGATGACATTTTAGCAGACGACAAATTTCCCAGCATGCAAAGGGTTAATTCTGCATAGAAATGAGCCTCGCTTTGGGAAAAGGGGGTTTAATACGTGTGCAAAAAGAGTTGGCAGTCTGCACAGGCTTATCTGGGATGACACCTTATACACATGCATTAAGCCCTTTTTCACAGAGCACGGTCCATTTAAAAAAAAGCTAACTATTTTAACAACATTATTAATCAAATGATTGGTTAACAAGCGATGTAAGAAATAATGGCATTGTATAATAATTAAAGTAGTTATGTATTTATCATGGTACACTATAGCTCCTTTATAACGCGATCCGTTATAACGCTGTATCCAATATAACGCGGGGGGTGCTTGGATCCCGTTTTTTCTCCAACTGTCCATTTTATGCAACTATTTTTCGTATTTTCGTATTTTCAGAAAGCTTCAAAGATGGCGGCGCTCACAGCTTGATTGCTGTATTCTACAGTCCGTTTAACTGATTATAATCCCTTAGAGGTTAAACGACACTCGGCAGGCAGTTGGTGTTAATATGTTGTGTAATGTCAATAAAGGTGTGAAAAACTAGCGTGTCAGTGTTTATTGTTCCGTATCAGGGTGGTTCAATGCGCTATAAATGGGGTACATTTTATAATTACGGTACCCGTATAATTATCAAATTAAAGTTAATTAAAAAGATTAAAAACATTAAAAACATTCTTACTTTGAAATTATTGCAGTTTGTCTAAATGAAAGGATCGGCTGCGAAGTTTACTTCGCACAGTAGGTATAAAACACGGTAAGTTTTTTTCTACGTTCATTGTCATTCTAGTATTAAGACAACATGGAATCGCGAAAAAGGAAGGCCTATAGTATTGCGGAGAAGTTGTGTTATCGTTAATATATGTTATACATGCTTGATAAATAAAAAAGATCTTTCGTTATGTTTTATCTTTCATTACGTGTGAGAGAAATTAATTTAATAACCCAGACGATTTATTTACATGCAAACGCCGATTAATTGTTTACAGAAATTCAGTTTCATTTTTACCCGCTTTCAGTCCCCGTGAAGCACGTTTTTTACATGACTGCGTATGACGCAATAAAATATTTCTTTGTCAGGTATTGCATTTAATCTAATTTTAGCCGTACCTAATGAATGCTCTATCCCATAATGCACTGTACTCTTTACACTTCTGAATTAATGCGTAGGCATATGCTCGTGTTTACGGATTTATTTAAACACTTATCGTCATAACATGTCAGGATCATTTGTGGTAATTATTTCGGAATATCGGATAAATATGCACACTATAAAAGCGGTATGTATACAGTTATCGATACGATTCGTTTTACATGAATGTATTGGAGAATGACAACACAGCATGGCAATAAACAGGGACCATATATATAGCGCAATACCGTAACTGTACCAATAAATGCGCTCAGAACTTATAACGCGGATCCGTTTATAACGCGATCGCGTTGATTGGACCCCGTCAAGCGCGTTATAAAGGATCTATAGTGTATGTCAGTTATGTTTGTTAACATACACCCACTGCATTTAACTGTTTGACTGTTTTTATTTAACTGAATGACAGTTTTTTGGTAAAACATAAAATTTTGAGAGAAACTTTGAACTACTGCTGGTACATTTAAGTAATTATATTCATGTTTCTTATTCTTTGAACAACTATATCAAGGTGCAAAACATGAGATTGGAACAATAAAACTACAGTTGAAAGAATACAATTGTTATACTTTTTATCTCAACATCTGACATTCAATAATAATAGTTGCAAGGTTTCAGAGTTGGAAAAGTCATTACGAAATACTGAGTCGTGTTCTGAGAAAACTGGGCATAATGCATGTGCGTAAAGTGTCGTCTCAGATGAGCCTGTGTGTGGTTTATGCATTTTAATCATTAATGAAGTCGTGCTTTTATGGAAATGACAATATCATGTAATCACTAATAAATGCCATTGGGTTTTAAACTTTTCCCCAAGATGGCCTTTGTAACCCAGTGTTTTTTTTCACCAATTTGGGAATGGTGCCCGCCGGGTCCCATTGGATTGGGAAAAATCATGGTATTTTGACTAAAATTAGGAAATTAGTGCTGTTGCTGTTTTGCTAACAAATGCTTCAAAATTGAGAATAAAAGTGTTTACAATATTATTTTTATTAAGATTCAACTGATAGAGTTGGATGGGAGATGAAGTACATGTAAATGTAAAGATCTAAAAACAAACAACCTTCCTCTAAACCTTCAATTGGGAATTTTCAGGTCCTATTTGGGAAAAAATATATACTTTTTTCCATTGGGAATGGGGCCGGATACCTGCCCCGATTTTGAGTGAAAAAAAACACACTGTAACCAGCCCTATAACTTAATGTTTCAATTTAATAATATGTGGGAGACAGGCTTTTTATTAGGGACTAGGGAGTATATGTTATATTTTCCAAATCATTCAATGCATAATTGTATTAATGGTCTTGTTTATAAAAAAAAAAAAAATGAAAATTATTTGTTTATCCCTAAAAAACTTGAAAGACCCGCAAGGATTATTATCATTTTTAGAATAATAACTTGTTGGATTGTAAGTGTTTTGTGTTTTAACCATTTGTCACCATGTTGACAATATTTTATATAAGTATTTACATGAACAACTACTTGACTGAGGATGACTGTGTACATATATTTATATTCAGTTGTCGAGAGGTTGAAGTGCTTTTGTGTTGTAACATCAAACCCCTGTTTCAAGCAGAATGGTTGTACATGCACTTGAATATCAAATGTTTTCTATTAGCTAATCTGAGCACAACATGCTCATGGTTAGGATTTGTTGTGGTCAACATTTGCCTTGTAAACACTAGAGGCCCTATCTATTGCTTAATCCTAATGGAACTTGGTCAGAACAGAACATTTGTCCCCATAATATATTGGCAGAGTACAAAAAGGAGTCATATGGTGTAAAAAATAGGTCACCATGCAGGTTAAATTAAAGAAAAAGATCATTAACACTCTAGAGGCCACACAATTATTGCCAAAACTTGGTCAGAACATCTGTCCCAATTATAACTTGGCTGAGTTCAAAACTGGGTCATATTTATTTGCATAATCTTCATGAAACTAGCACATAATTTTGTTCATATGATTTCTCAGCTGAGTGAATTAAGAATCCTGTCCATTGAAAAACATGGCTGCCATGAGGTATCATGAGTTTTATTTATATGGCTGTAGTAAAAACATATTAACACTCACATTTTTGACCCACTAATCGTGAAACTCGAGCAGAACATTACAGTTTTGTTGTAATGATATCTGGGCTCAGTTTGAAAATGATTGTGGAATGTTCATTAACATGGCTCCCAGTTCTTCTTACAAGTTTCTTGTTAAACTTGTGAACAGTACATGTTCAGAACATTTTAGTTCCTTAATGTCTCTGGTAACCGCCCTTGTGTGTTGGTTGGTGCTGACTGGAGTATTGCAACTAACAGATTTGCATATTATGGTTTTGAGAAATATCTCTTTTTATTAGGGATGGGATTCGAATACTAAAATGATATTCAAATATTCGTTTGCCCTTATTCGAATATATTCGAATATTCGATTTTAGACATAAGATGAAAATGTCCGAACTTACGCCCGTCCGGAGTAAAGTACTGTTCCTCATTGCCGCACATACCACTTTTAATCGTTTTGTATATGCATCTTTGTAAAAGGAGATGGAGTTATCATTTTTTTGAGATCGATACATGATTATGTTTCTCTTTATATTCGCTTAATACATTTTATTTTCATAACATTTATTTATTTCACATGTTGCCGGTAAACATATTACCGTAATTCTGATTTATTTCAATATCATTTTGGGTTACTTCCCTTAGATAATATTTGTTCTTTTGTTTTCGCATTTTTATTTGTACGGATTCCAGAACAACGACGATGTCAAAACTTTGATAGAACTTTGCTAATATATCAATTAGATTCCTCATTCGTACTTTTAAATAAATACAAACAAAAACCTTAGTACACAAGTTGTTTTTTATTTACACAAAGAAAACGTAGCAACAACATACTGGTACAACATTCAGACAACATGCGTATATGAACTAGTATTCAAGTTTCGTAATTATTATGTACATGCAGTGTGCACACACAAAAACAGTTTATCGCTATAAAACGCGTAAAATAATTCCAAACACGAGAGGGAGGCATTATGAATTTCTTTAACTGAATAGTTGTTAGAACATAAATTGAAGACGTATCTTGAAAATATGGCGATTTTGAATGAACGCTCTCGACCGTATATTAAATTTTTATTATTACAAAACAAATGAAATTGGTTTATATTTGAGCAACTACATTCTGAGTAGATGTATGTATATAACACTAAAATTGATTGGTCATTTGAAGGTAACGATAGTCGGGCTGCCTTAATTGCTAGACGCCGAACTGTGAATAACATGTCAATTTTCTTATACTATAGATTAAACGCGGTGTATTAACACCCGTGCAAACTGCCAGATAAAATCAATAAAGACACTACCCCTCTCATGATACCCTCCAGTATGCCAATTATCATCTCGTTAATTGATGGCAGCTGTTATGCAAACAAAGACAGATGCACTAAAAAAGTCTGCACTGAACAAACAAATATACATTTTTTTTAAAATTTATTTGCATAAAAAAAAATCGAATATTCGAATATGAATTTTGGATTCGAATATTCGGCCGATTTTCGAATATTCGAATATTCGAATATTCGGTCCCATCCCTACTTTTTATTGTAACTAAAAAAACACATCAGTACAAGTAAACCATATGTATCCAGTAAAAGAAAGCATTTAAATGAGTCGAGACACAAATCATGGTATTTGACCATGGACTACGGTACACAATATCATGTTGACCATGCAGACCCTGATCAAGACATTATCTATAATTGTCAAATTATTGTTTTAATTATAAGACACCTATCGATTTTAAGGTCAACGTGCCAACGGTCATACTGGGCATGTAGAATGAAATGTCAACCATTTTGTTTCCTGACAAATGTCTCGAGAAGGTTTGGTAAGGGCCGGTTACTTTGAAGAAAAGGAAGATGCCTATCGATTTTGAGGTCAGCATGCAGGTGAAAGTTCAAGTGAACAGCGTCTTGTTACAGGAAATTCATTTCAGCACAAGATCTAGCCCTTTGCATGCTGGGAAATTTGTCGTCTGCTAAAATGTCGTCTGCTGAATTTCTAAAATTAGCATTTTCTTTGAATTTTTTTCTAAGACCACTTTCAGAAAAGCAAACAGTTTGGATCCTGATGAGACGCCATGTTCTGTGGCGTCTCATCTGGATCCAAACTGTTTGCAAAGGCCTTCAAAATCCGGTTCCAGCGCTCAAAGGGCTAGAGAACTATTTAACCTAGGATGATATGAATGAAAATGCTGTTTAGTCATGAAGGAAGGATGATTTGCAGATCATCACGTCGAAGTTAAAGGTCACAGGTCCATTGAATACTAAAATATCTCTTAACAATTACGGGTACACAAATTGACTCTTGGCTGCATGCAGGTCATTCAGGTTTTACAAGGTTCTCTTTTATTTAATTATAATTGTTTATCAGTCAATAAACAATCACAAGGTATTTGAGTTTGAATAAATAGGAATTAAACTATGAGGGTAGTGGTGAAAGGGGCATGTATACATCTTTTGTAGTTTAGATCCATGTACTTCATACACAAGCTTTACAAACACTTCCAAAGTTTCCAATTTCTGTCAATGGTACACAGTATGATAAAGTATAGCCATTTGCCAATCTCAGTTTATAATTTAGCAGATAGATAACCATGTTTAAACTTCTTTAAATACTAAACTAAACTCAATCACTGTATCTAGTTATAAAGCTTGTTAATTAATGTTAGTTTAAATTTGGATACTAAATACCCCCNCCCACCCCTCAAACATCTTGGTTTAGGTTTTTACATATTAAACCAATGTTCTATGACTATCATTATACTGCACTGCCTGTGGATTAGACTGGTATTTATTTCTCACTTTACACCTTGCATTGTTCGCTAAAAACATGACTGTGGACTCACTGTATGTATATCCAGGTCAACTGTTCATGCAAGTTTATTAAATAAGTCTTAGATCATAAAAGAAATATTGGATATAAATGGGTGAATATTAAGTTAGCAAATATAAATTCTATTTAATCATTTATTGGTTGTATATCATTGAACATTAAGAAAAGTAATAATGCAGTATATTATGAAATAAAAAAATGACATTTCAATATATATACAAAATAACTAGTAAATAATTAGTAACAAGCAATTGAAATTGATACCATAAGAGTAAAAGAATGCCTTAATATATACATGTTATAATCCTATAATCTTAATATATTATAGTTTTATTTATTGTTTTAAAACATCATTTCACTGAACATTGACATAAACATAGATACTGAAAGGCATATTACATTATGTGAACTTGTTGCAGAATCATTATCAACATTTTAAAATCAGAAAAACATTTATTTATTTTTTTATTTATTTTTTGTCATTGTGTTAAATATATTTATATTATAGCTGTTTCACTTTTCACTTTACAACAATAATGAACATGTTATGCTTAACAAGTTTTCTGAATTAGAATTTAACATTTTTTATAGTTACATTATTTATAGATCTTTGTGCAAAGTACAAACATTTTGGAAGCTGAAAAAAACACTAGATGTTTGTTTGTTTTTCAGACTGGAATGTCTTGTAGATGTCAGGAGAGCATCTGGTGCAGTAACATGCCAAGACTGTCAGTAGTACAAGTACATGTACCGAACTATTGATATAATGGAGGTTTGTTCACATCATGCAGTGGAGATCCAACCAACAATAACTGAATGAGATGGAGATCAAATCCTTAACTTCATGCTTGCCAACATAAATGCCATAGAATCACTGTTACAGCAGCAGATATTGAGCATGAAAACACCAGACATTTTTCAAGGTTCAAATGCTTAAAGTATATTAAGTGTGAAAACACAAGACATATTTGAAATTTTTAGTGGCCAAATGCTTTGGATTGTTGGAAAACCTGCCAGGGAAGTGTCCAAATTGAAACTTTGCCATCCTTTTACAAGTGTTGCATTTTCCTTGGATGTAGTGTGGTGTTACTCTGTGAATGCTGCCAGAATTTCTCCAACATGGTGTTAATGTAATTAATTACATAATTACTGCAAGAGCGTGAAGCTTGTTTGTGTGGGAAGGTCTCTCAAATTAAAGCCATTATAATAGTTTCTAGTAAAATAAGCATGAGGAAAAAATAATTCTTACCAAAAATCAAAAACAAATAATAACACTGATGGTGCTGATTTAAATGGACAAGCCAATGTACAGTTGAAACTACTGGTAAAGCACATTAAAAACAATTATTTGTGTATAATTATTGGGAATGAACATCATAGTAATGTTGCTAAATCCAGTTTGATAATGCTCAGTTGTTAATTTAAAGATAAATGGTCAAGTGTTGAAGGTCAAGTGTTGAGGTTAAAAGGTCAAGGTTGAAGATGTTGGTGAAAGAGTACAGGATTTCCCTGCCAATGAGCGTTGAGGAGTACCGAATAGCACAGCTGTATATGATACAGGTATGGGTTTATATATTTTTAAAAGTTTTTACTGGCTCACCAATAGGCACATTTTATGCCACAACTCACTGCTATTCCCAGGAAAAACAGTATACAATGGTAATTTTTTTCCCAGAAAAGCAGATTGAAAACAAAAACCATGAACAAATATTATTATCAGTTATTTTATCAGTAAAATAATTCTTTCACTAAAGTGTTTTTATGCCCCCGGTAGGTTGGCATATAGTGATCGCACTGTCCGTCTGTCTGTCTGTCTGTCTGTCCTTCTGAAATTCCGTCACACTTTGCGTTTAGGTTTCGAAAAATGCTCATAACTTCTATGTCCCTTGAGATATAACCTTCATATTTGGTATGCATGTGTATATGGACAAGGCCTTTCCATACGCACAAAAATTTTGACCCCTGTGACCTTGACCTTGAAGTAAGGGTCTGCGTTTAGGTTTCAAAATCTGCGTTTAGGTTTCGAAAAATGCTCATAACTTCTATGTCCCTTGAGATATAACCTTCATATTTGGTATGCATGTGTATATGGACAAGGCCTTTCCATACGCACAAAAATTTTGACCCCTGTGACCTTGACCTTGAAGTAAGGGTCTGCGTTTAGGTTTCAAAATCTGCGTTTAGGTTTCGAAAAATGCTCATAACTTCTATGTCCCTTGAGATATAACCTTCATATTTGGTATGCATGTGTATATGGACAAGGCCTTTCCATACGCACAAAAATTTTGACCCCTGTGACCTTGACCTTGAAGTAAGGGTCTGCGTTTAGGTTTCAAAATCTGCGTTTAGGTTTCGAAAAATGCTCATAACTTCTATGTCCCTTGAGATATAACCTTCATATTTGGTATGCATGTGTATATGGACAAGGCCTTTCCATACGCACAAAAATTTTGACCCCTGTGACCTTGACCTTGAAGTAAGGGTCTGCGTTTAGGTTTCAAAATCTGCGTTTAGGTTTCGAAAAATGCTCATAACTTCTATGTCCCTTGAGATATAACCTTCATATTTGGTATGCATGTGTATATGGACAAGGCCTTTCCATACGCACACAAATTTTGACCCCTGTGACCTTGACCTTGAAGTAAGGGTCTGCGTTTAGGTTTCAAAATCTGCGTTTAGGTTTCGAAAAATGCTCATAACTTCTATGTCCCTTGAGATATAACCTTCATATTTGGTATGCATGTGTATATGGACAAGGCCTTTCCATACGCACAAAAATTTTGACCCCTGTGACCTTGACCTTGAAGTAAGGGTCTGCGTTTAGGTTTCAAAATCTGCGTTTAGGTTTCGAAAAATGCTCATAACTTCTATGTCCCTTGAGATATAACCTTCATATTTGGTATGCATGTGTATATGGACAAGGTCTTTCCATACGCACAAACATTTTGACCCCTATGACCTTGACCTTGAAGTAAGGGTCTGCGTTTAGGTTTCAAAATCTGAGCTTAGGTTTCGAAAAATGCTCATAACGTCTATGTCCCTTGAGATATAACCTTCATATTTGGTATGCATGTGTATATGGACAAGGCCTTTCCATACGCACACAAATTTTGACCGTCCGTCTGTCTGTGTGTCTGTCCGAAAACTTTAACGTTGGTCATAACTTTTGCAATATTGAAGATAGCAACTTGATATTTGGCATGCATGTGTATCTCATGAAGCTGCACATTTTGAGTGGTGAAAGGTCAAGGTCATCCTTCAAGGTCAAAGGTAAAAAAAAAAAAAAAATGCATGTGCATCTCATGGAGCTGCACATTTTTAGTGGTGAAAGGTCAAGGTCAAGGTCATCCTTCAAGGTCATAGGTCATTTTTTTTTCTTTTTTTTTTCAAAGCGGCGCAGTAGGGGGCATTGTGTTTCTGACAAACACATCTCTTGTTTTGTCTAGTCTGCTTGCAGTAAGCCTGATATAGGTGTCACAATAGTTTGTGAGTGTTAGTTTGTCTTTCTGAGCTTGTCAGGACTGTAGCTTCATTCATCATGCAGCGTTTCACTCACTTTCCACAAATGTTGGCCTTATGTAGCATGTAAGACCTGTCTCCAAACCTCAAACGTCAAGGTCACACTTAGAGGTCAGAGGTCGAATTTGGGTATAATACAGGGTGCCCAGACTGTTAACTTCATCAGTCATTGAGCAAAGGGCAGCATAAACCCTGAGAATGGTAGAGTTATGGAGTTCAGTTTTTCATAAAATGAGCCTTTCTATGTAAAAAGGGGGTTTAATGCATTTGCGTAAAGTGTCGTCCCAGATTAGCCTGTGCAGTCTGCACAGGCTCATCAGGGACCCTGATTAGCCTGTGCGGAATGCACAGGCTAACCTGGGATGACACTTTACGCACATGCATTAAACCCCCTTTTCTCAGATCGCGTCTCAAATCTTTTGTTGTCTTGAAGAAAAAAAGTCGTGAGGAGAGTCATGGGGCGGGGAGTGGGGTGGAGATCATTGAGAACCAGCCGTACACCGACGGACCGGGGGGCAGCGGCCAGTACACGTACAAGATATACCACATCGGCAGCCACCTCCCAGGTTAGAAAAGTCCTAAGTTAGATATGCCCTTAAATTATCTTGTAAAAGACCCACCACATACACTGTATAAGATGCACATGAACATTCAGATCGTTATTTGTGGGGAAAAAATATGCAATTTAAATTCGTCTAAATGCTTCCAATAAAATGTATATCAAATTTGCTACTTTCATGACCATCATTTTTACTGAGAACTTTGAATGAAAATAGCAAAGCAGATAATTATACTAAATGTGTTGTTACTGTATTAGGTGTAGAGAATTATATAATTATACTAAATGTGTTGTTACTGTATTAGGTGTAGAGAAGTCTCCCAAATGTCAACATTCTGTTTCCAGAAACAATATAAAACAGCTGATCTTTAAGTATGTGGGAATGCATAAATAAATTAAATATATCCATAGTTTGTTATATGCAAATATAGACTTTTACACATATTAAGTTCAAATGTTCAATTTATTATTTTATTATTAGAAGCGCTTTTGAACAAGAACACAATTCTTCAATTAAATTAAATGGTTTTTGAGTGAAATTTGACAAAATAGCTGTCAATGTAACATGTGACAAACTTAGCTCGTAGCTTTGTAGGTCATATTACAAGCATGAACATGTCGAGTTTAACATATAATAAAATGTGGGGAAACACATATTGGAACTGATAACCACATCAATTTAACCAATATTTCAATATTTTATGTACTTAACTTTCTTTAATTGAACCAATAGTATCCTAATGCATGGGGCATAAAGTGCAGTGCTTTCCACAGGTTATTTAAAGGTCCTTTGCTGGGGCGCTTGAAATTTGAAATCAGAGTCCCTGGGGCGCTTGAAATTGTCCGATCTGTGTAATTTTTCAGTTATTGAAACTAGCCATTCTGGCGATTATGCAAAGCTTGCAAAAGCCTGTAGTCTCATTTATCAATTTGTTAATAGATTAGGCCAAAAAAAAAATAGGTCCGTTTCCGGTCTCCTTGGAAAAAAAACTGGGTCGGTAGGTAGNGACCCCAATAAAAAGTTGAGGGTCGGCGCCGATTCTGGAGACACGGTCGGGCGACCGGAAACGGACCTATTTTTTTTGGCCTTATATAGTTTCCGGATCCTTATTGGGCATATTTAACCAGATCAATGCAGTTGGCAGTATTCCCGGCGCTTGCATTCTATATACCCAGATGGGCTTAACTATGCATTTTTGTTTTATTGCCCAATCAAGCCCCAATCTTACGACCCCCTGTGTATAATTACAACCAAAATTTAGGTTAGCAGGTGTCATCTGTCAAGTCAATGCTTTTTAGATCAGTAAACATATTGAAGAAGCTAACACATAAAAATCCTTAAGATGATCTTGGAAACGAGACTTACTTTAAGTATGGAAAATAACGCTAGTTAATTTCGTAAGAATGGCTTATATACAAATGAGAACCAAACCTACATACACAGACAACACAAAATGTAACTAATATTGACCATTTTGAAACAAACAATTAAATGTTGGTTAATTTAAAAAAAAAATCACTTTCAATTTCTCCCGATTTTCAAAAACTGACCTGTATATGTTGCATGAAATCTAAATTTACATTCAGTTGTGTGATTGTAATAGGATATGAACAGTAAACTGGTCATTGTAATAGATAATAAACAATAAAGGATGCGCACACATTTACGCATGTTCAGTGGAAATACTTCGTCTCAATTGGACGTCTATTTCATCAAATCTTTAAATAGTAACATATTCCATAACTCATTTTATACTTTAGAAAAATGGGGAACGTTTGTGTTTATGAAATTCTCAAGTACTTTTATAGTCAGTATTGACCAGAATTTGCTTTTTAAAATGGAAGTTGTATTAATACGCGATTATCAGGTAATGGATAGAGACGGGAAGAGTTGTAAGTATGCCTTACAAGAGTCAGGCTTATATGGACGTATTGGGGAATCGATCAAGTAGGGACTATACATATCTGTGCATGAAAGGGTTAAAACAAAGTTAAAATTTATCATTTTCAATCACTTTATAGTTGTTTTTCTTTAAGAGTCGTAACACACCAAATAACGTCATTTGACTTGATATATGTTAAGCAAAATCAATGTACATGTAGGGAGGGGGCAACCCTCCCTCACCCACCCATGGGGTGCGTTACAAATACCTGGACCCTCCCTCACCCACCCATGGGGTGCGTAACAAATACCTGGACCCTCCCTCACCCACCCATGGGGTGCATAACAAATACCTGGNATGGGTCAAAATCGCTCAAAAGGGGACATAGTGTGTCACAAATACATCTTGATTCCCAATCAAAACAAGATGTATTTGTGACACACTATGTCCCCTTTTGAGCGATTTTGACCCATATAATTGACCTTTGACCTTGAAGGATGACCTTGACCTTTTACCACTCAAAATGTGCAGCTCAATGAGATACATATGCATGCCAAATATCAAGTTGCTATCTTCAATATTGCAAAAGTTATGGCCAATGTTAAAGTTTGTGCAAACCAACAAACAGACAGCGCAAAAACAATATGTCCCCAGGTATAGACTGAGGGACATAAAAAGTATATTTTTTCCCAAATGGGACCTTAAAATTCCAATTGAAGGTTTCCATTTATTTTTTTTATTTTAGATCTCAATATTTGGTTCCCATCCATCTTTATAAGCTTAACCTTAGTACATATCGAATTGAAAACACTTTTATTCTCAATTCTGAAGCATTTGTTGGCAAAAAAAAACAACACTAATTGCCCAATTTCAGTCAAAACGCAACGATTTTTCCCAATCCAAACGGTCCCAGCCCTTTTCCCAAAGTGGTGAAAAAAAAACTGGCCTACCTGAGAGCAGGTAGACTTCAATGAGACCGCCAAAGCGGCTGAAGATGTCCCTGAGAATCCTCTCAGGGACGGCGGCCGGCTGACAGACGATGAACAGTCTCTGCTCACAGGGCGTGCCCTCAGGCAGCATGGGCTTACAGAGGGGCAGCTTGATGTTGCAGTACGTGACGCGCTCCTGGCTGTCAGTGGACTGGGCCGACTGGCCGTGGCTGGACATGCCAGGGTTGTTGAGAATGGCGTTGGCCTGAAGGAGCAGCTCTGGATTGATACCCGCCTGCTCCAGCAGCTTGGCGGCCTGTGAATGTGAACGGTAGGTGTGTGTGAATGTGAACAGTAGGTGTGTGTATGTGAACAGTAGGTGTGTGAATGTGACTTTTTGGTGTAATTTGTGCCATGGCTTGTTGAGTAATTCGAAATGCTAATTGGCATTTAAGACACTAATTGACACTTCAGAACGTGAAAATATGCAATTGCACCTCAGTGTGTATAACAATTAAACATTTAACAGTGTTGTATTAAATATTCATTTTTCTTGGTCTTTACAATATCCCAGAAATATATATTGAAATTGCCTTTTCCAGATTTCTTGAAATTGTCTGGCCCAATGACAACAACAGCCTTTTTCAGGGCCCTCATTTTCTCAAAAGAATACTCTTTAAACAATTGTGAAAAATATAGTGCTATGCAACTCATGCATGATCCTTATTTTAAACGCGCTTTCTCTTTTGAAAAAAAAATAATAGAGCTTTCCAATGACGCAGGTTAAATAGTAAAATGGCGGACATTTATGGTCCGATTTGCTTGTTTTCTTGGTTGAAATCTTTTTTATCTACATTTTGGCATTAGATAAATGAGTGCGCGTTACACGGTTTTGTACGTTAACTCTGTGTTCTTAAGTAGCATGAATGTCCTACCTGTTGAACCTGCATAGCTGTGCTGCCAGAGTTCTCTCCCATCAGGTCCATGGGAGCACCTCCGCCTCTGTAGCTGCCTGGCCTGTAGTGGAGACAGAGAATATTAACTGGTGAACAAGCCAGGGTGATGAGACCATTATAATGTTGAACTTTTGATAGCGATAAGGCATGATAGTGGTGAAATATTAAGGGTCGTAAGGTCGTGATAAGGGTGAAATATTGCTGTTGCTTAGAACATGATAATGGTGAAATATTTATGGTTATTAGGGAATGATAAAGGTGAACTACTGATGTTGATAAGGACAAGATGAAAGAAAACAATCGAGGGTGATAAAGACATGATTATTGTGAACAATGGAGAATGCTAAGGCCAATAATGAACTGCTGAGGGTGATCATGCCATGACGATGCTTAGCAATAAGCATGCCATGATACAGTGGAAACCCTCTAAACCGGATCTTCTCTATACCGGAATCCTCTTTAAACCGGAAAAATTGTCCGGTCCCATTTCTTTACCAATACAACCATGCGTAAACTATCTCCTCAAGACCGGAATCCCCTCAATTCCGAATACCGGTCATTGTTTGGTGAAAAATTGGGTCATTCCATACGTAATTGTACCTCTCTAAACCAGTCACGTCAAGTTTATTGCACCTCAGACCTAGTGTCAAAAACTTGTGAATAGCGGATTAAAGACGCGTGAAATTAATAAAGGTGGTTGAGAAATTGTCAAAGTGTAAAAATCGCAAAACAATTTAAAGAGATTAGGCCTGTGATGTATATATCGATCAATAGAAGTGATAATACTGATTATAATTACTGATAACAAACATAGGGTTACTTTGTGTGTTTTGCTTTTGATGTAGGAAGCCGTGCTAAATTTTAATGAGCTTAATGCTAATTAATTTTGAATTTTTTATTACAATTGCTAATTAAGTGTCATATAAAATAGTGATTTTCAGAGTTCTTGAAGCAGTTGCATTTAGATTTTCAAATTGGCAGTTAAGATAACTAAGGCTAAAAGTGAAAAGGACACTGAAATGTATGTTAGTGTTCAGGAACTGATCAACAAGGTGGAGAAGACTATCATGCGTGGTAGTTGTTTGAAAAAACAGGTCGTTCTTGACATGTTTTTCAGTGTGAAACGGACCTAAATTCACCTAACACATTCATATAACTTTGTTTGTCAGGGTACATTGTTTGATTTATTGTGTGACTAATATTGCTTTCGAATCAACAGATTAAGTGACATGTGTTGTGTTATGTGATGCAACATGAATAAATGTTATATATAAATAGACTTTTTAAATGTGTTGTGTTTTATGTGATTCAACATGAATGAATGCTATATGTAAATTAAATATTAAAATTTGTTGTTTTTATGTGATGCAACGTGAACGAATGTTATATGTAAATAAACTATTAACATTTGCTGAAAGGGTGTGTTTCCCCCCATTAGGCTATGTATTTGACCTTCTGAAAGTAAAATAGTATATTTCCCCTCTAAACCGGAATCCTCTCTAAACCGGATGTTCCTCTTGGTCCCGGGGGTGTCCGGTTTAGAGGGGTTCCACTGTAATTATAAAATTCCATATCCCCCGTTATCAAACTCGGAAATTATTTGGATATAGAATAAATTCAAAGGTATTTATCTTGGTTAGATTGTACTGCTCAGCTATTGTGTCTCAGAAGTACATGTCATGTTATTCAAATGAGCCTCATTCTGGAAAAACTGGGCTTAATGCATATGCGTAAAGTGTCGTCCCAGATTAGCCTGTGCAGTCTGCACATCCAGTCTATGTGGATAGTGTCATCCCTGATTAGCCAGTGCAGACTGCACAGGCTTATCTGGGATGACACTTTACGCACAAGCATTAAGCCCAGTTTTCCCAGAACGAGACTCATTATTTTGCCCAGGCTGGTTCCGCGCCATTCTTCCCAAGTCTGCTCTGCGTGTCGAGGAGGAGGCATGGAACGCGTACCCGTACACAAAGACGCGCTACAAGTGCCCCTTCGTGGAGAAGTTTGTGCTCGAGGTGGAGACCCGCTACCTCAATGACGGCGGTGAGAAGGACAATCTGTTTGGGCTAAAATCTTCAGAGCTGAAGGAGAGAACTGTTGGTGAGTCAACATGGAATTAAAGGGCCCATTTGATGTAAGGAATAATTTCAGATTACATTTTCTGTGAGAAACCCAATGTTTTTTCTTACAGTAAGTTTCAATATGAATCAATTTTAGCAATATTTACTCTTTTTTTTTAAACATTTAAGTATTGAAAAGACATCAAAACAAAATAACCAGAAACTTATAGAATTTTATGAGTTAAATGAAGTTCCATACATTTTCCCTAAGAAGCTTTGTGAAAACAGGTACTAACCTTTTTGCTCTACAGACGAAATGTGGCGTTTTCTGAGAAAACTGGGCATAATGCTTGTGCGTAAATTGTCATCCCAGATTAGCCTGTGCACAAGCTAATCAGGGACGACAATTTCCACTTTTATGGAATTTTTCGTTTAAATGATGTCTCTTCTTAGCGAAAATCCAGTTTAGGCAGAAAGTGTCGTCCCAGATTAACCTGTGCGGACTGCACAGGCTAATCTGGGATGACACTTTACGCACATGCATTATGCCCAGTTTTCTCAGAACACGGCTCAAATTAGTCTAATCCCACGGGCTTCAATATCCCCTCCCCCCTCTACAAATGCCAAATATTCTGCTTAAAGCATAATGTGTTAATTGATCACACTCAGATATTATACATTGTATGCATGATGTATATTAATTAAAAAAAACTCTGCACATTGTAAATAAATCCATACTGGTATAATAAAATATATTTGCCTAAATGCTTTGAGAACGGCTTGACAGCATAATACAAAACTTTAGCCTCATTCTAGTTTCATAGACTATATGTGGGCGTCGCTTTGTAAAAAGGGGGTTTAATGCATGTACGTAAAGTGTCATCCCAGATTAGCCTATGCAGTTTGCACAGGCTAATCAGGGACGACACTCTCCGCCTAAACTAGATTTTTGCAAAGAAGAGACATCATTTTAAAAAAAATAGCACAAAAGCGGAAGCTGCACAGACAAATATGGGACGACACATTACGCACATTAAACCCCCTTTTCACAGAGTGAGACTCATGTAACGTGTTCTGAGAAAACTGGGCAAAATGCTTGTGCGTAAAGTGTCATCCCAGATTAGCCTGTGCAGTCCGCACAGGCTAATCAGGGACGACACTTTCCGCCTAAATTGGATTTTCGCGAAGAAGAGACATCATTTAAACGAAAAATTGCATAAAAGCGGAAATTGTCGTCCCTGATTAGCCTGTGCGGACTGCACAGGCTAATCTGGGATGACAATTTACGCACAAGCATTTTGCCCAGTTTTCTCAGAACACGCCACATATCATGATTGCCATTCACATCTATATTTTCAGACTACATAGACATTGTTAAAGACCCCATATCAGGCAGCGACTACAAACGAGAAGAAGATCCCAAAATCTATCAGTCAAAGATGACCCAACGTGGTCCCCTTCAAGACAACTGGCGTGAGGAGTACGCAAGGGCAGCAAAAACTGACCCAGATAAAAAGATAATGACTGCATATAAGTTGTGCAGGGTTGAATTCCGATACTGGGGGATGCAAAACAAAATTGAAAGGTTTATACATGACATAGGTATGTGAACATTGCTGTTTTTGTATAAAAAAAAAATATGTCAGTTACTTTGATTACAGACCTATTTAATAGATGTGTTCATTTCATGGTTGTATACTTCTTATCAATGTTGTTCTCACACTGTGAGTATTTTTGTTTAAATAAATAAATCATCAAAAGTAAAATAATGCAATATGACTTTAAAAGCTGCAAGTCTGAGAAATAAATAAATTACAATGTTCCATTGGGTGCATTGAAAAGACAACAAGCTCCATTTAGTGAGCTGTACATCTTATTGAGTGTTACTGGCTCCATTTAGTGAGCTGTACATCTTATTGAGTGTTACTGGCTGGACAAGTGTAGGTGATTTATACTGCATGAAGACTGTTATTTTATGTGACATTATATTTGTGCCTCGGTCTGAGAAAAGGGGGATTAATGCATGTGCGTAAAGTGTTGTCCCAGATTAGCCTGTGCAGTCCCCACAGGCTTATCAAGAATGACACTTTCCCCTTTTATTGCATTTTTTTGTTTAAAGGAAGACTGTTGTTGACGAAAATCCAGTTTAGGTGGAAAGTGTTGTCAGACTGCACAGGCTAATCTGGGACGACACTTTACACACATGCATTAAACCCCCTTTTCACAAAGCGCGACTCATTTATGTAAATATCCCTATATTTTCCACATCTATTCACATGTTATTTTGTTCACCTCTTAGTATGTAGAGTTATGATTGATGATATTTCTTCTAAAAGTTGTTCTATGTACTCTAAGGAATTTACTTTTTTTTTTTTCTGCAAGCTTTCCATAGCAATCAATTTGCCAGGAACCATTTGCAATAATCAATGATCATGCTGTGGGAAAATTGACATGTTTAAATGTCAGCAAGGGAAATTGTGACGCCAAATGAACAGATATTGATGAAAATTCCATCAATACTGTTGGCATCGGTTATGAATTCCCGTAATGATATCAACAATGCTCTTAAATCAAATTTGTATAGTACTTTTAGGTGTTATTCAGTTTTGTGTTAACATCTGATCAATTTTTATGCTCCCCATATATATATATATATGGGGGAGCATATAGTCATATAGTCGCCGCTTCGTCTGTCCATGCATGCGTGTGTGTTTTTTGTCCGGTCTATTTCTCAGCAACTAATGACCGGAATTCAATGAAACTTTATGGGAAGCTTCACTTCCAATGAGAGATGTGCATATTATCAGCAGGTTCTGGTCGGATGATTTTTCACAGAGTTATGGCCCTTTGAAATTTTCCATTAACTGTACATATAGTGCAATTCTTGTCCGGGCTATTTCTCAGCAACTAATGACCGGAATTCAATGAAACTTTATGGGAAGCTTCACTACCAAGAGGAGATGTGCATATTATCAGCCGGTTCTGGTCGGATGATTTTTCACAGAGTTATGGCCCTTTGAAATTTTCCATTAACTGTACATATAGTGCAATTCTTGTCCGGGCTATTTCTCAGCAACTAATGACCGGAATTCAATGAAACTTTATGGGAAGCTTCACTACCAAGAGGAGATGTGCATATTATCAGCCGGTTCTGGTCGGATGATTTTTCACAGAGTTATGGCCCTTTGAAATTTTCCATTAACTGTACATATAGTGCAATTCTTGTCCGGGCTATTTCTCAGCAACTAATGACCGGAATTCAATGAAACTTTATGGGAAGCTTCACTACCAAGAGGAGATGTGCATATTATCAGCCGGTTCTGGTCGGATGATTTTTCACAGAGTTATGGCCCTTTGAAATTTTCCATTGTACATATAGTGCAATTCTTGTCCGAGCTATTTCTCAGCAACTTATTACGGGAATTCAATGAAACTTTATGGGAAGCTTCACTACCAAGAGGAGATGTGCATATTATCAGCCGGTTATGGTCGGATGATTTTTCACAGAGTTATGGCCCTTTGAAATTTTCTATAAACTGTACATATAGTGCAATTCTTGTCCGGGCTATTTCTCCCCAACTACTGACTGGAATTCAATGAAGCTTTATGGGAAGCTTAACTACCTTGAGGAGATGCGCATGTTATTAGTGGGTTCTGGTTAGATGATTTATTTAGAGAGTTATGGCCCTTTGAAATGTTTAAGTTGCTAAACCATCCATCGTATTGTTTTGTCCAAAGTTATGCCCCTCATTCCTTTTATCTGAATATATAGTGCAATATTGTGACAAAAAACACTTTGGGGAGCATCACCCGTCTCCGACAGTTTCTTGTTATTTTTATTTCCCTGGTGCTCTTTCATCAAGTTTTTTGAATACCATGCTTATTTGTGTCGTGTTCTGAGAAAACTGGGCAAAATGAATGTGCGTAAAGTGTCGTCCCAGATAAGCGTGTCTAGTCTGCACAGGCTAATCAGGGACGACAATTTCCGCTTTTATCGAATTTTTCGTTTAAATGATGTCTCTTCTTAGCAAAAATCCAGTTTAGGCGGAAAGTGTCCTCACGGATAAGCGTGTGCGTACTGCACAGGCTAATCTGGGATGACACTCCACGCACATGCATTATGCCCAGTTTTCTCAGAACACAACCCAAGTATCTTCCTTCTTGCTGTGCTATTTATGAACTTTAGCATGTGCAAACTGTGAGGATTCACATTTAATACAGTTAAAAAATGAATTGCAGGTCTCTGGTTTTCAAGCATCTGATTCAATCATGTTGTGGGAATATTTCACTCTGGTAGCTCTACTGATGGCTTGATGTTAGAAAAACACTCAGTGGGAATAATAATGTGAAAAAGGGGTTTAATGCATGTGCGTAAAGTTTCGTCCCAGATTAGTTTGTGCAGTCTGCACAGGCTTATCAGGGATAACACTCTCTGCCTAAACTAGATTTTCGCTAAGAACAGAATAACTTAAAACGAAAAAGACCATAAAAGCGGAAAGTGATGTCCCTGATTAGCCTAGGCGGACTGCACAGGCTAATATGGAACGACACTTTACGCACATGCATTTAACCCCCTTTTCACAGAGCGAGGGCTTTTCACTGGTATTAAACATACACAGCACTAGTACCATTACATGATAAAACAATTAAACTCCCATTGTCTGACAGCTTTTTCAAGGACTTCATGAATCAGCTTAATAAAAAATGATTTCAATTGGGACAATTTGTTGAGCTATTTATAAGATTGATGACCATTGGTCCAGATGGCATATTTTGAAATTTAGAGTATGGGTTTTCTACGGCTAATACCTCTATATTACTTTAGTTTATTTTTTTTTTACTTCTGTTGGATAGATGCCTTTGAAGTGTTTTTGAATAATCATCAACATGTACAAATATATGCCTCCAAGGGCCTAACATTTTTCGAAGGCCAAGATTAATAAGTATTCAAAGTATTCTTTTTCCTTTTTTTGTATATTACAAAATAAAAAAAAGCATAATATTTTGAATGTGTAGCTCATCATGTAAACATATCTGTGTAAGATTTACATTTAAGCGTGTATTAACACTGAGTGTTCATTCGAACGCATTAAGTACAAAAAAGCATTAATTAGGTATGTAAGTTAATTTAATCCTTTCAAAATAATGGGGTGGGGTGTCTTCATAATATTGAGGCGCAATTATTTGTGTTGTGTTCTGAGAAAACTGGGCATAATGCATGTGCGTAAAGTGTCATCCCAGATTAGCCTGTGCAGTCCGCACAGGCTAATCAGGGACGACACCTTCCACCTAAGCTGGATTTTTGCACTGCTAAGAGACATCATTTAAACAAAAAATTCAATAAAAGCGGAAATTGTCGTCCCTGATTAGCCTGTGCGCACTGCACAGGCTAATCTGGGATGACAATTTACGCACAAGCATTATGCCCAGTTTTATCAGAACACGCCACATATTTCCATGAACTGTTGTTGCCTACTTCCAGGTCTACGAAAGACCATGTTGCGTGCTCATAGACAGGCCTGGTGCTTGCAGGACGAGTACTATGGTCTCAAACTGGAGGACATACGAAGGCTCGAACTCGAGACTCAGCTAGCACTACAGGAAAAAATGGCTGGGATCAATGACAACGATGAATTTATAGACCCTACACAACAAGATCATAAGACTGGTGATCGTACCGAGAGTGTTAAGACAAAAAGTGTGCCAGAGGACAATGTCGGTGCTGGTGCTACACCTACTGTCTCAGTGCCGGTGTCTAAACAGTTGGATTATGTAAAATCACAGACACTCTCAGGCAGACAGAGCCCTTCTCTTTCACAGGGTTCTATACATTCAAGCAAAGGCAAAACCAAACAAATGTCAAGGTCCAAGTCATCTCTTGGTAGGGTTTTATTTGTGTTGTAATCTTAAATGTAATTTACTTTATGATGTATTGATAAATCAAATCATGAAAGTAATCCCAAATATTTAAGTACAATAACTCCATCATTAAATGACTGTTTTGTTTAGTTCAAAGATTTGGGCATGTAACAAATTACAAACCTTTGTTTTGAGGGTCTTAAAAGTCTTTCAGAACATTTACCTTAATTTTCATGATTATGAACTTGGGTTATTTTTATTATGAAAACTCTTTATGCATGCTTAGGTGTTATGATTTAACAATTATATTACAAAATATCAAGGTATGAATTTTGATATAAATAAATGCGTTTGGTGTTAAATAGAGCTTCCAGTTTGTGTGTCTGATTGCTCAAGAGATGGTATGTAGCAGATTTCACTGAGTATATGTGTCCATAAACAATTCAATTAAGTATTTTAACACAGCCATGGTAACCATACTGTTCAATGACTTTTGAAACATTTGCTCAATTTTAACCCATTTATGCCTAGCGTCTATAAAAAAGGCCTTGGCAAACAGCGTAGACCCAGATGAGACGCCGCATGATGCGGCGTCTCATCAGGATCTGTGCTGTTTGCTTAAAGGAATTTCTTTAAGAAATATTCTAAAACTAGAAATAAATATACCAGACATCCCTAATTTATTTTGGAAATAAATTGATCCAATTTAGAAGGATGGGAGAGTCCACTAGGCATAAATGGGTTAAGTATTCTAACACAGCTCTGGTAACCATACTTTTCAATGACTTTTGAAACATTTGTTTAATTTAACAACATTTAACTTTGTGTCTGTAATTGGCATTTGTGTCGTGTTCTGAGAAAACTGGACAAAATGCATGTGCGTTAAGTGTCATCCAAGATTAGCCTGTGCAGTCCGCACAGGCTAATCCGGTACGACACTTTCCGCCTAAACTTGATTTTTCGCTAAGAAGACACATCATTTAAACAAAAAATTCCATAAAAGCGGAAATTGTTGTCCCTGATTAGCCTGTGTGGACTGCACAGGCTAATCTGGAATGACAATTTACTCACAAGCATTTTGCCCAGTTTTCTCAGAACACGACACATTTCCTATGCTTCCAATAATTCATACTAACAATCAGATTAAAGGTAATTTGTGAAAATGTAAGTCAGACATGTCAATTTCTCTGTCAGAACTTCTTGATAATACATATTTAACTAATATCTAAAGGTATTAAATGCAGTACAGGTTTCAATAGTTATCATGATCAACATTTAATTTGTAGAATTTTGTCATGGAATTAATTGTTGGACATTTGAGTCGCGTTCTGAGAAAACTGGACAAAATGCATGTGCGTAAATTGTCATCCCAGATTAGCCTGTGCAGTCCACACAGGCTAATCAGGGATGACACTTTCCGCCTAAACTGGATTTACCCTAAGAAGAGACATCATTTTAACGAAAAATTCCATAAAAGCGGAAATTGTCGCCCCTGATTAGCCTGTGTAAACTGCACAGGCTAATCTGGGCTGACAATTTACACACAAGCATAATGCCCAGTTTTCTCAGAACACGACATAATTAATACCAGTCCACTACTTTGGCTCCCCAAGAAAGGTGTGAGTGACTTACTTGACTGCTGTGACATTACTGAGATACAGATAAAAACAGCAAAAAACTAACAAGAAGCCAAGAATGATCACATGTCATGTGTTGTTGTTGTTTGCAGATTCCAGTCATGTTTCTGATTGGCGGTTCCAGTCTCTAGAGCAGTTACAAGAGTCCAGCTCGGATGAAGATGAGGAATTCTTCGATGCAGAAGGTATTGTCTTGACTTGAATATTCTGGAAATTTGTTATAAAAAGATTTTAAGTTTCTTCAGATGATAACAATTATTGTTTAATTGTGTATTAATCAAATCACTTTTCAAAACAGGTACATGCTTAACTTATTTTTTAACCTAGTTTAGTATACAGTGGATCCTTTCTATCAGTGAATTTCTTATTTTCCCGTTTATGTTTTGTAAAGGACAATACACTGTCCTGTATGATTTAATATTGTTTGCTCAGAGAGTGTGAAACATATTCATTAGACTGAGACAACAACTTTCTCCCATGTGTCAGACAGCCCTCAGACACTTCTCACACCTCATGGCCCATCTGCTCACCAACACTGCACAACCACTTGTTTCTGGTAGGAAGGACACAGTTCATTACCTCTCTCCATTTCCCTTGGCTTTTATTGTGGTTTTGAATGGAATGTTTTGACTTACTATTGACAGTTGACATTTTCGAATTTGTATGGATTTCTTGCGTTGTTAAGGAAGCAAGGTTATTGACATCTCAACAACAAATTTGGGCAAGTAACACATAACAAACCTTTGTTTTGAGGGTCTTATGGAAAAAGTCTTTTAGAACAGTGAGTCGCGTTCTGAGAAAACTGGGCATAATGCATGTGCGTAAAGTGTCGTCCCAGATTAGCATGTGCAGTCCGCACAGGCTAATCCGGGTCGACACTTTCCGCCTAACTGGATTTTTGCTAAGAAGAGACATCATTTAAACGAAAAATTCCATAAAAGCGGAAATTGTTGTCCCTGATTAGCCTGTGCGGACTGCACAGGCTAATCTGGGCTGACAATTTACGCACAAGCATTATGCCCAGTTTTCTCAGAACACGACACCAGTAACCTTAATGTTCATGATTATGAAAATGGGTTATTTTTATGACAAAAACTCTTAATGAATGATAAGGTGTCATGGCTAAAATATTATTTAATAAAATATCAACATATACATTTTGNCCGCACCTTGTATCAGACTGTGGAATTTGTCTTGACTGTGTTGTGTTCTGAGAAATCTGGACAAAATGCTTGTGGGTAAAGTGTCGTCCCAGATTAGCCTGTGCAGTCCGCACAGGCTAATCAGGAACGACACTTTCCGCTTTTATGACATTTTTCGTTCGAATGAAGTGTCTTTTTATAAAAAATCCAATAAAAGTGGAAAGTGTTGTCCCTGATTAGCCTGTGCAGACTGCACAGGCTAATCTGGGACGACACTTTACGCACAAGCATTTTGTCCAGTTTTCTCAGAACACGACATGACTGTGAAAGACTACAATCACTATGACTTCAAAGTTCAATAAGGTATCATTTTTCAGTGATGGTTACAATAAATGATGATCTGATACAGTGATCCTAATTGACAATTTATAGCAGTTAATTGTGTTTAACTTTAAAAAAATTATCTACACTTAACACAATTGAACTCATAATCTAATTAAGATCTGACATGATACCACAACTAGTTTACTTTTAAGTCAACAATTTTAACAGTGGCAGGAATCGTTATAGTAGGATTGCAATTGCAAAGGGTTTTGTTATGATAAGCAGATTGTCCGGAAGCCTTGTACTGTTGAAACTTCTTGGTATTGATTAAATACATGTGATGATAGATTGTGATGTTTGGCTGTGATCAACATATGAGTCGCGTTCTGAGAAAACTGGGCATAATGCATGTGCGTAAAGTGTCGTCCCACCACATTAGCCTGTGCAATCCACACAGGCTAATCAGGGACGACACTTTCCGCTTTTTTACATTTTTCATTTAAATAAAGTCTCTTCTTAGCAAAAATATAATTTAGACGGAAAGTGTCGTCCCTGATTAGCCTGTGCGGACTGCACAGGCTAATCTGGGACGACACTTTACGCACATGCATTATGCCCAGTTTTCTCAGAACGCGACTAATATTAAAATACAAAGCTCTATTGAACATTTTTAGTATGCATTAGTACATTTCATGTATGATTAATTATAACTCAGCAATTCAATTGTGTGTGTATAACATTGAACTTTTCCTAAAATGTTATAGTGTTCTTTTGCACCCAACCTGTTTACTTTTCTAACTTTGATTTCTTACTTCTCTTCAAGCAACTCATATAATTAATTGTAATTTTGTTCATGATGCCATTTTTATTTTTCCCTAGTTTATATTCGTTATTTAGTAAACTTTGTGTAATTATTTGAATGAATTTTTTAATTTAAATGTATATGTTTGATTGTTTATTTTCTTTGTTGTGTTTATTTGTGTGGATTACCTATGTCTTTTTTTGAAGGTTAATATATGTATTATTCAAGATTATGAAATGTCCTGAAAACATTTGATAAACATCAATCTGTAGGAGATGTAGAGTTATCTCAGTTTAACCCATTTATGCTTAGTGGACTCTCCCATCCTTCTAAATTGGATCAATTTATTTCCAAAATTAGGGATGTCTAGTATATCTATTTCTATATTTAGAATATTTCTTACAGAAATTCCTTTAAGCAAACAGCGCAGACCCTGATGAGACGCCACATCATGCGGCGTCTCATCTGGGTCTACGCTGTTTGCCAAGGCCTTTTTTCTAGACGCTAGGCATAAATGGGTTAAATTTAATAAACACAAACTTACATTATGGTTTAATGTTGTTTTTCACAAAATAACACCTTTTCATAACTGTGCAAAAAAGTATATTTGCATATATAAATTGATGGATATTAGTAGCGGTAAACAAAAAATGAGTCAGTTAACCTTCAACAACATTCTACTGCATGTTGTTTTGTTTAACGCATTGTGTGACCATTTATCCAGGCATTTTTGAGGATGGCTCTGACTTGGAAATGTCAGATTCAGAGTTAGACCAAAATGTGTTAAGTAAGTACCCCCATAACTTTGTATTGTTTATTGTTTAACCCTTTCATATCTACTAGTGGTGCTAGTATACCCGTTTTTCTTTTACCTCTCTTTGAAATGTAAGCAGGATAATATCCCTTTGTGTTGTTATTATATGTATTGAATAGTATTATTCTGTGTTCAATATGTGTATGAACCATCTAAAAAATAACACCTAATTTGTGTTGTGTTCTGAGAAAACTGGGCATAATGCATGTGTGTAAAGTGTCATCCCAGATTAGCCTGTGCAGTCCGCACAGGCTAATCAGGGACGACACTTTCCGCCTAAACTGGATTTTCGCTAAGAAGAGACATCATTTAAACGAAAAATTCCATAAAGCGGAAATTGTCGTCCCTGATTAGCCTGTGCAGACTGCACAGGCGAATCGGGGATGACAATGTACGCACAAGCATTATGCCCAGTTAACTTAGAACACCACTCATTTTATGCATAAATACCATCAGGGTCATGCAAATAAGGCGTACTTTTCTCAACAGTTTAACAGCAATGAGATGCAGGAAAATGCTGTTCAATTCTTAACTCATTTATGCCTAGTGGACTCCCCCGTAATTCTAAATTGGATTAATTCATTTCCAAAATTAGGGATCTCTAGTATATTTATTTCTATATTTAGAATATTTCTTTCAGAAATTCCTTTAAGCAAACAGCGCAGACCCTGATGACAGACCCTGATGACACGCAGCATCATGCGGCGTCTCATCTGGGTCTACGCTGTTTGCCAAGGCCTTTTTTCTAGACGCTAGGCATAAATGGGTTAACAGCAATGAAATGCAGGAAAATGCTGTTCAATTCTTAAATATATTATTCTGTATGATATGGTATGAGTGCAAAATTACTTGAGGCATGCCCCTTAATTTTCAATATAGAGTTCCTATAACATGATAAGAACAATAATATGCTACATATAGCACCATGTTGTGATGTGGGGTTCTAGTACATCGATGGTCCCCATTCAAAATGCCGAACCTACATTTTTTGACATTTCGTGATTTTTGCACTGTGAAGGGCGGGAAATCAGTGTACACATGCCCAGAAAACGGCGAACCGCCTTACCAATCAAAACACGCCAAACCGGCCATATGATAAAATGCCGAACTGTGATGGTTGAAATAAAAATATGCAAAAATGCGAAGCTGAATATTCAAAAATGCGAAGCTGAATATTATTGTAAAATGCGTCCGTCTGTGCGTCAATATTATTATTGTAACTTCGACATTTTGCATATAGTTATAAAAATGAAAAAATAGCCCTCCTGAAAAGTTGTGTTTTTGTAAGTTCGGCATTTTAAATGGGGACCATCGACATGTATGTGTCAATACTCGACTGATACCATAAGTCAGTTACAGAATTGGAATAAAACTGTTTGGTCTTTTGAACTTTCATAATTCACATTAACTGTTTATTGAAGGTAGACATTTAAATCATTTAGCTTCTTTGCAGAGCTGGAATGAGTGTATGCATGCATTGTATTACAACTTACACACTAATACATTAATTATGATACAAAAACAGGGCGTATTAAGGGAACATCTGCGGCGGGTGGCGTTCAGGAAAATGACATCATCCGGGACTATTGCGGGGCAATCAAAACGATGGCTGCTCATATTTCAAAAAGTCTAAATCAGATCATCATAAAACTATGTGATAATGTTTGATAGTCATAATTTATTAGCCAAGTTCAAAAACCAGCTAGATCGCATGAAGCCCATCACAATTATGGTCTTTTAATTTAAAAAAAAATTGGCAAAAAAACAACCTGTCTGCTCTGTAACTGAAATATTTTAATCTCATCATCTCCAAACTTGATGCCATGTTACCAGGTGTCTCCATTATTTTGCCATCATTTCTATAACAAAATAACTCATCCTTAACAGATCAATGTCACCCAGACCTTTAAACAGGCGTATTTTGTGACAAGTTTTCTCTGTTATATGTGTCCCTTTCTGAGAAAACTGGGCATAATGCATGTGCATAAATTGTCATCTCAGATTAGCGGACTGCACAGGCTTATCTGGGATGACACTTTACACACATGCATTTTGTCCAGTTTTCTCAGAACACGACACAATTAATGTTTTTGTTTTGACTGACAGAGCCCTAGCCCATAATTCTTCAGAATAAATTAATTATACATTTATTTGTGATAAAAAAAACAAACTGGCATAGAATTGCTTAAATAATAAAAAGTTGTCAGTGAAATAAACGTCATATACCTTTGTTACAACTGATGTCCTTTTAAATTGCTTTGAATTATTGTCTGTGGATTTGGGCTATAATTAGGCTAGTTGTTTGCTAGAAAGTAAGCATTTGTACCTTTTTAAATAATAATAGAAGAAAGATATCAATATGACATTGGTGGGAATTCCAAATACTACTTATCATATATGCATACACATTTTTATGCCCCTGCCATGAAAAATGGGGAAAGGCAAACAGTGTTATTGCTGTATGTGTGTGTGAGTGTTTGAATAAATTCTTTATTTTCTCAAATAAAGTAATGAATATGGTCCACTGACTTGCATTAATCCGCCAGGTTTTATGACCAAATCTGTTGTTTTTTTTTCAATGGGTAACTTGTCTATGGATTTATTCAAATCGGTAGAATCTGATAAAATACAACTTTCTGACAATTTTTAAGAGATTCATTATAGGGGGAAAACCCAATTTTTGAAAAATAAGTCACAAACATTAAGGAGGTTGTCCAAAAAGTTAGTGTCCCAAAACTAAATTATTACAGTACTTATAAAGTTATAGAAAAAGGCATTTAGAATGTCTGGTATGTTCAAATGTTGTTAATATGATAGGTTGAAGGTAGTGGTTTTTGCTCACTTCAATGCATGATAATTGGAGTCACGTTTTGAGAAAACTGAGAAAAATGTCATTAAAGCGGAAAGTGTCGTCCCTGATTAGCCTGTGCGGACTGCACAGGCTGATTTGGGACGACACTTTACGCACATGCATTATGCCCAGTTTTGTCAGACCATGACACAATTGTGTCTGTCATAGGAAACACCACTCATATAGTCATTAATCTGTTTCCGTCAGTTTGCATTTGTTGATAAGTTTCCATCCATTGCAGTCAGCCCAAACACAACAGGGGCCCACTTTAAACTTTGTACAATATTCAACATTGTAACAACTTAGTTAAATGATTTAATCATTGGGATATTTAGTTACTTTATTAATTTGCATATTTCTGCAACTAGTTATTTTATTAGCTCAGCTGTTTTCGAAGAAAACCCGAGGTATTGTCATAGCCCTCTCGTCTTTCTCGTCGTAGTCGTCGTCGTCCGAAAACTTTAACATTTGCCATAACTTTTGCAATATTGAAGATAGCAACTTGATATTTGGCATGCATGTGTATCTCATGGAGCTGCACATTTTGAGTGGTGAAAGGTCAAGGTCATCCTTCAAGGTCAAAGGTAAAAAAAAATGGGGGGGGGGGTGTTCATGTGTATCTCATCGACCTGCACATTTTGAGTGGTCACTGGTGAAAAGGTCAGGGTCAATGATGACCTTTAAGGTCAAAGGTCAAAAAAACAAAATCCAAGCACCCACAGCCGAGCGTTGGCACCCGCTATGCGGTGCTCTTTTTTGTTAAAGTGATTCCTAGTAAATCATGAACACATTCTAGCAATATTGAGAATCTTGAAGAATCTTTAGAGGAACTGTTGTTGATCTAGGTATGAGTAGGTAGGGACAATCAGGACATAGTTGATCTAGGTATGAGTAGGTAGGGACAATCAGGACATAGTTGATCTAGGTATGAGTAGGTAGGGACAATCAGGATGTACATGACCACAATCAGTGGTGGACTTATGAAGCCAAAATTGTGACAGTGTAACATGTGTTTAAACTAGTTGATCCCAAAATAATGACGCACAAAAGACGCTATAATGTCAAAGGTAAAAGACAACAACGCAGATTGATTTGTGCGTTTACTTTTAACGCGAAACGACTGACTCGTGACCGTTGTTTTGAGTTCAAAAATGACTTTGGGAGTGAAATATACTGGCCGTTGGCCGTTATGAACGATTGACNGGGGGGGGGGGGGGGGAGTCCAGACTGAATGTTGTCTGTAGTTGACCGTTATTTCGAGTTGACCGCTAGGTCAGTTTTGACTGTATTGTGTAGTCTTTCGATGAATAATACGGTGAATGTTGCATGATGGTTCAGAGGGCAAACTTACTACAACTTAACGTTATTTTCTATTAAAATTATTTTGGTTTTATCAATTATTATTGTAGCAATTACATCTTTTATTTCATTGATGGGATATTGTTGTCTGTGATTTTTGTTTTCAAGTGTTTTGCTTTATTCTTTTCTATATAAGTTAATTTTGTGAAATAGTTATTGTCCTTTGTTTCTAAGGTTTGAATGTTACCGTGTTAAAAAACATGTAACCAACTTTTTCAGGGGGGCTCGGAACGAAGTCATCATCGTTGGAAACACTCTCAGTCTCCAATGATGAGTTTGCTGATGCACGATCTCAACTCTCATTAAATACAGGTAACAAGCAAAGAGATGCCAGGTTGGTTGTAATCTGTGTTTTGTCAGCCTGTATGTTGTATTTTGAGGATTAACCATGAACCATTTAGCAAATTAAATATTTTACATTTTCTTTGATAAAAAAAACTTACTATATTCAGTGGACAAGCAATCCCATGCACAATATTGGGAATTGCTTATAGAGAATTTGTTTTCAATTTAAGCTCCCGGAAAGGAGGAGCATAAAGGTGCCGCTGTGTTCGTCTTTCCAAATTCTTATTTTGATGGAATTGAGTTAACACTGGCCATTTAAAAAGAATTTCATGTCCATCCGTCCTTCAGTCTGTCCGTCTGTCATTCTGTTAGCATCCGTCCATCACACTTTCGGTTTCAGTAATTTCCCTTTGATTAATTTTATGACATTTTGTATTGAATGTTAAGTGTTTGTGTCAGATCACAAGAACTAATATCTGAAATTGATGAAACTTTATATGCATTTTCCCTTCCGTGTGGGCACTCCAATTATTTTTCTGGGAGTTATATCCCCTTGAACAATAATTTGTGTGTACACAGGTAACCAATGCATTGACAAATCTTATACTCAGGAGCATCTATCAGTATCACTTATATGTGTCGTGCTCTGAGAAAACTGGGCATAATGCATGTGCAGTCGGCACAGGCTAATCAGGGACGACACTTTCCGCTTTTATGACATTTTCCGTTTAAATGAAGTCTCTTCTTAGCAAAACTCCAATTTAGGCGGAAAGTGTCGTCCCTGATTAGCCTGTGCGGACTGCACAGGCTAATCTGGAACGACACTTTATGCACATGCATTATGCCCAGTTTTCCCAGAACACGACACAATTAATGATAATTCTGCATGTGTCTCCAAGCTACTTACTCCATTCCATCAAACTATGACATAGATGTTAATGAATGTTGATTGTAACATGCAATTGCTGATGACAGTTTAAATGTACCTTTCATTACTAAATTAATCCACATAGATAGTCAAAAGTTTACCTATGGATTGCACAAAGGGTTTACTAAAAAAAGCACAGACCTATTATGTTAGTTCATACATTTAAGTGATCTCCATGCATGGTTCTATGATAGTTCATACATTAAAGTGATCTCCATGCATGGTTCTATGCAGACGGTGCTGGTGGGCGCAGGTTTGAAAAGCTGTGCCAGAAGTACAGCCTGGAGACCGCGCGGCTTGACAAGCAGAGCACTGGGTCTACGCTCTGTAAAACTGATGTGCTCTTCCTTGTGGTACATGGAGGTAAGATAAGAGAATGACAAAAATAAACTACCACGTACAGGGCTCCCCGTGCCTCAAAATGTAGCCAATGTTCTTACGGTCAACTCCCAAACTCACATGCTTTGAATTTGGTGAAAATGTTCTTATGGACACCAAGATTGCTTTATAGTCCTGTGA
The DNA here is from genome assembly GCA_007657795.1 of Dreissena rostriformis. Classification (NCBI taxonomy): domain Eukaryota; kingdom Metazoa; phylum Mollusca; class Bivalvia; order Myida; family Dreissenidae; genus Dreissena; species Dreissena rostriformis. The sequence continues at coordinate 403,195 of VMBQ01000122.1, read as the reverse complement.
ATTGTTGTTGTTTGGCTTGAATTCTCAAAGGTTTGTTATTTGCTTGGCTAAAAAAAAAGGGTCACTCTGTGTCATTAATTGATTAAATGCAATTGATTATTATCATATTTTACAAGTAATGATTTCAAAGCTTTTAAAAAAAAACACTTTCATTAACAAGCATATATATTTTGTACTGAATAAATAAAATATACATGCAAGTATTGTATGTCTGCAAACACTTTATGCAGTTAATTCTAAAAACTCTGTTTAGCTTGAAGTTTCAATGGCTAGAAGTTTCCACGCTGGTCTCTGTGACTGTAAGCCATCGTTCATCATCGTTGAAGAAGTGCTATTTTGTTTTGGCTATTTTATTTTGTGACAAAACAGTTGTAGCCAATGTACTTTTTCAGCCTAATTTGTATTTGCCTTTGGTTAATTTTGCTAACGAATAAGAGTTAATACCAGGTAATGGTTTTTCTCTGAAAAAGATTGAAAAATTGCTGTGTGCACTTCTGCTGATGTGCTAGCACAAATGAGATCCTCAAATGCAATTATTATTTTGCTACCTATTGAAGAAACTACCGTAATTACTTTTCAGATCCTCTCAATTTTTCCGACGCCCACATTTCTAGCAAAAATTATTAATTTGGGTGGCCCTATTTTTTAAGACTTCTAGATTTTTACCATAATAAATTACTCTTCATTTTCCGATATTTTATATGAAACTTGTATTTTATCGAAATTCCAACCTTTAGGCGTTAATCCAGTGACACATTGAAGTTCTGTTTTTACAACAGGGTGATGGCCATAAAACCAGTGGACCGTTACATATGCATTATATTGTTAATAGCAAAGAAACCAGTGGACCGTTACATACACATTATATTGTTAATAGCCAAGCACAATAGACAGTGCACATGATTGTTTATAGTAGCATCAGAAATTAAATAATAATGTGATGTCAATATAATTTACAATTTTGCTAATCTTTTGCAAAATTGTATCAAGAATTGCAACCTTTACAGGAAGTAAAGACAACTTTTCAATAACAAACGAGGAAATCATAGTTTTAATAATTTATTGCATGTATTCATACTAAATGAGATTGTTTATCTTTGAACCTGGTGAATAAATTCAGAATTTATGTAAACTAAGTAAAACTAATTACCGGTATTTAATTTAAAATTAATTGCAAATATTGCTCAAATACAATATACTAAATGGCATGGTATTTAACAAGAAAGTACCGGTATACTATGCTATCATTTTCATACAGTTTGGCAAAAGATGTTATACAACTGCCATGCATTTGTCATTGTGTCTCTATATTTTCGACACATTTTGGAATATTTTGTTGAGCGTATTATTTTGAGTAATTACGGTGATTGAACAGATGTGTTTGAAGATTAATGTGATTATAGTGAGCAGAATGCTGAGTACTAGTAGCACTTACAAACTGATGTGGGTATAGTGAGCAGAATGCTGAGGACTAGTAGCACTGACAAACTGATGTGATTATAGTCAGCAGAATGCTGAGGACTAGTAGCACTGACAAACTGATGTGGTTATAGTGAGCAGAATGCTGAGGACTAGTAGCACTGACAAACTGATGTGGTTATAGTGAGCAGAATGCTGAGGACTAGTAGCACTGACAAACTGATGTGGTTATAGTGAGCAGAATGCTGAGGACTAGTAGCACTGACAAACTGATGTGGTTATAGTGAGCAGAATGCTGAGGACTAGTAGCACTGACAAACTGATGTGGTTATAGTGAGCAGAATGCTGAGGACTAGTAGCACTGACAAACTGATGTGGTTATAGTGAGCAGAATGCTGAGGACTAGTAGCACTGACAAACTGATGTGGTTATAGTGAGCAGAATGCTGAGGACTAGTAGCACTGACAAACTGATGTGGTTATAGTGAGCAGAATGCTGAGGACTAGTAGCACTGACAAACTGATGTGGTTATAGTGAGCAGAATGCTGAGGACTAGTAGCACTGACAAACTGATGTGGTTATAGTGAGCAGAATGCTGAGGACTAGTAGCACTGACAAACTGATGTGGTTATAGTGAGCAGAATGCTGAGGACTAGTAGCACTGACAAACTGATGTGGTTATAGTGAGCAGAATGCTGAGGACTAGTAGCACTGACAAACTGATGTGGTTATAGTGAGCAGAATGCTGAGGACTAGTAGCACTGACAAACTGATGTGGTTATAGTGAGCAGAATGCTGAGGACTAGTAGCACTGACAAACTGATGTGGTTATAGTGAGCAGAATGCTGAGGACTAGTAGCACTGACAAACTGATGTGGTTATAGTGAGCAGAATGCTGAGGACTAGTAGCACTGACAAACTGATGTGGTTATAGTGAGCAGAATGCTGAGGACTAGTAGCACTGACAAACTGATGTGGTTATAGTGAGCAGAATGCTGAGGACTAGTAGCACTGACAAACTGATGTGGTTATAGTGAGCAGAATGCTGAGGACTAGTAGCACTGACAAACTGATGTGGTTATAGTGAGCAGAATGCTGAGGACTAGTAGCACTGACAAACTGATGTGGTTATAGTGAGCAGAATGCTGAGGACTAGTAGCACTGACAAACTGATGTGGTTATAGTGAGCAGAATGCTGAGGACTAGTAGCACTGACAAACTGATGTGGTTATAGTGAGCAGAATGCTGAGGACTAGTAGCACTGACAAACTGATGTGGTTATAGTGAGCAGAATGCTGAGGACTAGTAGCACTGACAAACTGATGTGGTTATAGTGAGCAGAATGCTGAGGACTAGTAGCACTGACAAACTGATGTGGTTATAGTGAGCAGAATGCTGAGGACTAGTAGCACTGACAAACTGATGTGGTTATAGTGAGCAGAATGCTGAGGACTAGTAGCACTGACAAACTGATGTGGTTATAGTGAGCAGAATGCTGAGGACTAGTAGCACTGACAAACTGATGTGGTTATAGTGAGCAGAATGCTGAGGACTAGTAGCACTGACAAACTGATGTGGTTATAGTGAGCAGAATGCTGAGGACTAGTAGCACTGACAAACTGATGTGGTTATAGTGAGCAGAATGCTGAGGACTAGTAGCACTGACAAACTGATGTGGTTATAGTGAGCAGAATGCTGAGGACTAGTAGCACTGACAAACTGATGTGGTTATAGTGAGCAGAATGCTGAGGACTAGTAGCACTGACAAACTGATGTGGTTATAGTGAGCAGAATGCTGAGGACTAGTAGCACTGACAAACTGATGTGGTTATAGTGAGCAGAATGCTGAGGACTAGTAGCACTGACAAACTGATGTGGTTATAGTGAGCAGAATGCTGAGGACTAGTAGCACTGACAAACTGATGTGGTTATAGTGAGCAGAATGCTGAGGTCTAGTAGCACTGACAAACTGATGTGGTTAAAGTGAGCAGAATGCTGAGGTCTAGTAGCACTGACACACTTGACATTGCTCAAGGTCACTTAAACAGCTTAGTAATATTAAGAAAGAATTGTTGATGCATGCTCAAAATTTTTGTTATGACAATGTTCATAGCCTATTTTTCATAAATGTTTATAGCACAGACACCATATTGGTGATTTATATTCAACCTAATCTGAGCTCAAGTATCGCCTGTTACAACTTCAGTGTCTTGTATATTTTAGGCAGCATGTTAGACACAGCGTGTGATTCATTCAACACGTCCAAACGGAGTGACTACAACACCTTCAAAACAACTTTTGACACAGTGGTCCGGAACAGTTACCCGGCAACCAAAGGCCAGATCGCTTTCAGATTGGTTCCCTGTCCTCAAATGTGCGCAGAGGCTCTAAATGTTCTGTCAAGGTGGGAACCAAATTTTAATCGGAAGCATTTTGATGTTGGCTAAAGGACTGAAAAAATGAAATAATTTAACATTAACAATTCTTTTTAAGATGTTAAACTGTACAACTGTTTGTCTTTTTCCACTACCAGTTTTGTACTTTATAAGTATATTATTCAGGTTATAATTAATGAATAGTTAATTTATTGAAGCTTTAAACTCAGAATAAGTTAGCATGCTTTACTTCTTTGCAAAGACTGTGTGTACCAAACATGTATATTCAAAAGTTGATACATAGAGGATATTTGTTGGATTCGGTTGAATATCAATTTTATTTCACAAGTGATTATAGAAAATAATATTTTCACAAGTGGCGCAGCCACGAGTGAAAATATATTGTTTCTATGATCACGAGTGAATTAAAATTGATATTCCAGCGAATCCAACACATTTTCTTTTTATTTTATGCTTTTTTTTAACGTTTATTTACATTTTTAAGAGTTTAACTGGAGATTTTTGCTGTAATAATGACGTCATTTCGTCCAAAAATTGACGTCATTTCACCAAAAATTACGTCATTTCACAGTAAAACAGTGAAAAATATTGATCTTTTTCTCTGTTATTTTTCACTGTTTCAACCAGTGAAATACCAGTTTTATTTCACTAATATTTCTCTATAAACCACCTGAAAGCATATAATAAAAAGATGTAGTCAGTTGAGAAAATATGTGCATGTTGTGATCTCAGATTGTAGAACCCTAATCATTATTTATCTTCTGAGTGAAACATTCAATAGTCCAATAATTAATATTTTTACCTCACCTGAGTTATTGTGATCATCATATGTGTCGTATTCTGAGAAAACTGGGCATAATGGTTGTGCGTAATTTGTCATCCCAGATTAGCCTGTGCAGTCCGCACAGGCTAATCAGGGACGACACTTTCCGCCTAAACTGGATTTTTGCTAAGAAAAGACATCATTTAAACGAAAAATTCCATAAAAGCAGAAATTGTTGTCCCTGATTAGCCTGTGCGAACTGCACAGGCTCATCTGGGATGACAATTTAAGCACATGCATTATGCCCAGTTTTTTCAGAACACGACACATATGTTGGTGGTTCTTCGTCATGTGGTGTGCTGTCTGTGTTGTCATCATTGAGCTCGTTACCACCCCTCAGCCACATTTTTCATCCAATCTGGATGAAACTTGGTCAGAATGTTTATCTGGACTATTTCATTGCCAAGTTTGCATCTGGGTCATGTGTGTCCAAAATCTAGGTAATCAGGTCAAATCTGAGAAAAACCTTGTAACCATTTTAGAGGCCACAATTATCTCTCAATCTTGATGAAACTTGGTCAGAATATTAATCTTGAAAATATCAAGAACTAGTTGGAATCTTGTTCAGGTGCATCCAAAAATGAGGTCACCAGGTCAAATCTAACAAAAACCTTGTAACGACTATAGTCTTAAATTAAGCTTATGTAACATGTGAGACATCTCTATTAATATTGAATAAATGATTGCAGCTGTCACTTCCCTTTGCCTGCACTGTTATTCATGACATTTCAGTTTACTTGCGTGTATCATTTGTGATTTATTTGTATGCCCCCTTTTTTATTGGACATATAGCAGTCACACTGTCCTTCTATACGTCTGCACAAAAGTTCCTGTCGTTTCCCTAACTTTGAAATTTATTGATTGATTTTGAAATAACTTTGCATAAATGTACACCATTGAGTTTTGAGATAAAAGTGGAATGTGGGGGATATTTGTGTCCTATAAACACATGTCTTCTTTATTTTGGTTGATCCCATTGGTATCTTACTAAGTTAGTGCCTTGTATCAGGTTTTCAATGCTGGAGAGCGCTGGAGGGCCATCATGGCCCAATTGTCACCCATAAAGACATGCAAATCTGCCACAGTACTAATGTAAATAATCAATGGTATCATTAAGATATGCAAATGTGAACTGATATTGATGTCAGATAACTGTATAGCTAGTAATCTTTTTTTAGCGGAAGTCAATTTGGTTTTGGCTTAATAACTCAAGTATAGGGCGACCAATATTGATATCAGATTGCATTGTGCAAAATCTTCTTGCAGCCTAAGTCCATTTGGTTGCGACTCAACGCCCAATCACAGGGAAGGCAACTTGCCCTGGAGTAAGGAATTTGTTCCCCTTGGAGCCCTGGGCTTGTTCTCGGCATGCAGCCCGGAGTACCAGGACCATGTGAACTCGGTGGTTGCGAAGGCCAACCTTGTGTACCTGGACTTCCTGCAGTCAGATGAGGGCCGGGGGTTTACTGGACAAGTACAATTAAATTCAGTCTTGCTCTTTGAAAAGGGGATTTAATGCATGTGCTTAATGTGTCATCCCAGATAAGCCTGTGCAGTCTGCGCAATCAGGGATGACACTTTCTGCCTAAACTAAGACAAGAAAAAAACTTAATGTGTTTTCCCTGATTAGCCTGTGCGGGTTGCACAGGCAAATCTGGGACAGCACTTTACAAACATGCATTAAACCCTCTTTTTATAGAGCGAGGCTCAAATGGATTGTTGTTTCTATATCCCCACAGTATATTGGAATCACTGTGTTTGACAATCTATATATCCCCACAGTATATTGGAATCACTGTGTTTGACAATCTATATATCCCCACAGTATATTGGAATCACTGTGTTTGACAATCTATATATCCCCACAGTATATTGGAATCACTGTGTTTGACAATCTATATATCCCCACAGTATATTGGAATCACTGTGTTTGACAATCTATATATCCCCACAGTATATTGGAATCACTGTGTTTGACAATCTATATATCCCCACAGTATATTGGAATCACTGTGTTTGACAATCTATATATCCCCACAGTATATTGGAATCACTGTGTTTGACAATCTATATATCCCCACAGTATATTGGAATCACTGTGTTTGACAATCTATATATCCCCACAGTATATTGGAATCACTGTGTTTGACAATCTATATATCCCCACAGTATATTGGAATCACTGTGTTTGACAATCTATATATCCCCACAGTATATTGGAATCACTGTGTTTGACAATCTATATATCCCCACAGTATATTGGAATCACTGTGTTTGACAATCTATATATCCCCACAGTATATTGGAATCACTGTGTTTGACAATCTATATATCCCCACAGTATATTGGAATCACTGTGTTTGACAATCTATATATCCCCACAGTATATTGGAATCACTGTGTTTGACAATCTATATATCCCCACAGTATATTGGAATCACTGTGTTTGACAATCTATATATCCCCACAGTATATTGGAATCACTGTGTTTGACAATCTATATATCCCCACAGTATATTGGAATCACTGTGTTTGACAATCTATATATCCCCACAGTATATTGGAATCACTGTGTTTGACAATCTATATATCCCCACAGTATATTGGAATCACTGTGTTTGACAATCTATATATCCCCACAGTATATTGGAATCACTGTGTTTGACAATCTATATATCCCCACAGTATATTGGAATCACTGTGTTTGACAATCAGTATTTTGGTTGGTTTGTTGGTATAAAAAGTTTGTGAAGTGTACATCTTTCACATTTTTTAAGTGATTAAATTGAAACTTAAAGTATTTCATAACCATGAAGCCAATATGTGAAACACATCTTTGATTAATCTCCATTGATGAAAACATTCAAGAGTAATGTGCCCTTGAACATAGCTGACAAAGTGGTGAAGCTTTTCATAACAAAGCTTTGGTTATATTGATAGTTTTAATAACAAAGCTTTGGTTATATTGATAGTTTTAATAACAAAGCTTTGGTTATATTGATAGTTTTCTTTGCACTTAAAACAACTTTTTTAAGATCTTAAGAGATTTGATTGCTTATGAATTTCTTATTAGAATACTTTATTTATTACTTATTTGAAAGTTGTTTAATTTATTTTATAATAAGGAGTAAATTAATTTTCAGCAGATTGATAATATTATGTTGTTGGTTTCTGATATACATGTACTGGTAAACCTGTTCCAGTATTCTGTTGTTGGTTTCTGATATGCATGTACTGGTAAACCTGTTCCAGGTGTGTCTTCTCGCTGACTCCACTGGTTCGATACTGATGTACGACGCTCTGTGCAGGACTCGCAGTGTGCTGAGCAACTGTGGCAGTCACTATGGCAGCCGTGGTAGCGACCTCAATGAGGCCGCCCTCGGGAGCTCACACACCCTGTGTGATAGAGAGGACATTATTAAAGAAGAGCCTGAAGTGTTTGCTGACAATGTCAAACCCACTGCTGGAGCTGGACATATCAAAATAATGAACAAACAAAAACCTTCTTCAGAACTCTTACATAGAACAGTTTCTGAAGGTCATGCTTCAATGAAAACCTCCCTACATAAAACGGACAGTATGCCGGTCGAAATGCGGAAACACGATGGCAAGTTGGGCTCAGTGCGAGTACATGTGACTCAGTCAGCTGAGGCCGCATACGAGGGAGGACATCGCAGGACGAGTTATGAGAGTCAGTATGAGAACCTCAAGTTGGAGTTTGAAGTGGGTGACTTCTTCATGCTGGGGTCGTCTCTTGGTCTGGTGCTGGCGTACAGGAGAATGTTTGCTGGCGAGAACAAAGGTGACACACTGAATGCAATACTAGAATCTGAGCAACTAGGGTTAAGTTTAAAACTTGTATGTCTGGTAAAGAAATGTGTATATTGGTTATTTTCATGGCTTCTCCTCTGTGAACAATATGTCAACATGGAAATGAAGTTAAATATACAAAACTAATATTTATCATAATAGCATTGGGAATAAATTAAAAAATATTTTATTTCTTCCGGGAATTGAATAGATTTTTTTTTTCCTGCAGGGAATTGAGAATTTTAGGATTTTATTTCAACACGTCGATTCTTGTTATTGTAATATATTGATAATTCTTATATTTTTATGCCGCCTTTTTAAAAAAAAAAGGGTATATTGTTTTTGGCCTGTCTGTCTGTCATTGTGTGTGTCTGTGTGTCTGTCTTTCTGTCCCAAATCTTTAACCTAGGTTAAAGTTTTGTCATAACTTTTGCAATATTGAGCATAGCAACTTGATATTTGGCATGCATGTGTATCTCATGGAGCTGCACATTTTGAGTGGGAAAGGTCAAGGTCATCCTTCAAGGTCAAAGGTAAAAGAACAACAAAAAAAAACGGCGCAATTGGGGGCATTGTGTTTCTGACAAACACATCTCTTGTTTATACTTGGAAGTATACCCCAAAGCTTACGAGAGATAATGCATCTACACCCCCACACCCACCAGGAGAAAATGACATTGTTATTATTGCAGAGACGCCAGAGCGGCCAGAGTGTCAGCAGATGTACAACCTGTTCCATGCCAGTGACCCGTCTGCTTTCCGCATTGAACCTCTTGTCAACTTTGTGTTCAGGCAGATCCCTCCCATTAAAGTGTCCCGCTACAACAAGTTTCCCATGGGCCACGGGGAATCCATACAGATAGGTACCAGTTTGTATTATCACAATTTATTTATCGTACCATTAAATGTAACCTGTATCAAAAAGAAGAGGTTATGCAAGCAATAAATAAAAAAAAAATGTTAATTCAGGATTTTGTATAATCAACTTGATTATACTGTTACAGGTTTTATCATATGATTGAAGGGAAATTCCAGTTCTATTTATAGTAACAAAGCTTTAATTGATAAGAATTTTGTTCAATTTTAGGGAACCTTATAGACAAATTGTGATCTAATAAATATACATATTGTTTGTAGATTAATGAAACTAATTGTGACGAGGGAATGTAAACATGTACTTAAAACTGCATTTGGTTTAGAGAATATAACTAAAACTTGTTATCATGTCTGATTTAGTTTAAACTTTAAGACAAAGTAATAGAAGTACATGTAACTAATTGGTGGAATGAAAAGTTGGCATCTTATCAGTGTTGGCTGGTTGTTTACATTTGTGTAGCATTTAATGCCACATATTATGCATATGTACTTACAAAATATTGTACAAGATGCTTTTAACCATTTGCACAAATTTGTACAAAACCAATGTTTTATATTGTAGCACAAATATAATACTTATAAGTTAACCATGCTTATCTAAAAACATGTGCAAGTACAAAAATTAAACAGTATTTGGGGCGTTTCAGTTCTGTATTTTTTCTAAAGCATTTATACATTTATTTAAGCCAGTCTCTGAGGAAACCGTACTAAATGCATATGTATTGTCCTAGATTAGCCCGTGCAGTCTTCAAACTTCCTTAAATGAAAAAAACACACTATAGAAACGGAAAGTGTCGTCCTAAGATTAGTCTGTGACATCCACAATATGATACTTGTTGCATTAGGCCCTGTTTTCCCAGAGCATGGCTCATTATTATGAATACCAAGCTCTTACAGTTCAAGGCTGTGAACCATTGACTGTTATGTGTTCTCATCAATTGTTTTTGAAGTGATGATAACACAAGAGCAAAGAAATACACAATTTTTGTGTCACATTCCTGGCTTTAATTAAGGGAGAAGTACTTCCATAAAAATGGCAAACATATGGGCAACTTGACTGGTAAATATCTCCAGAAATAGTTAAAAAAAACTAGATATTAAAGTAAATCACAGATGCAAGCCATTTCCAGTTATTTGGTTTGTGTAAGAGGTCACATACAAGTACATTGTAAGAGGTCTGGTTGTTTTAGTTGAGACCATGTGCCACTATATCCACATGTTCCTCGACCAATACTCCTGCGAACAGTCAGGCGAGAATTCGGTCGACCAAGCTTCTATTGGCTCTGAGTTGCTTGTCTCGCTGCAACGCCAGTCGAGCGTTTCTAGCAATAGCATCCCATTCTGCAGCAGCGGCCAATATGGAAGCACATTTTCCAACATTGCCAATGGTATTCCGTCCTCCAATAGCTGACTGATGCAATGTCAATGTCTGCGCATGAGCTTGTTTATACTGGGGAAAATGTGGCGTGTTCTGAGAAAACTAGGCAAAATGCATGTGCGTAAAGTTTCGTTCCAGATTAGCATGTGCAGTCCGCACAGGCTAATCCGGGATGACACTTTCCGCCTAAACTGGGTTTTGGCGAAGAAGAGACATCATTTAAACGAAAAATTCCATAAAAGCGGAAATTGTCGTCCCTGATTAGCCTGTGCGGACTGCACAGGCTAATCTGGGATGAAACTTTACGCACATGCAGTATTCCCAGTTTTCTCAGAACATGACACAAATAGTCTCAGAGTTACTGACATTGCATATCTTATTACCCTCTTATACATGCATCTGGCTACTGTGAAATTGGTACAATTCTGTTGGTTTTGGTCCACAACACTTTTATGTTGTCTTTTTGGTTTTGATTTGCTAGTTCTTTTTATGGACTTAATTATGGTCAATGCAAAGATGTACATTATATGTGGCGTGTTCTGAGAAAACTGGGCAAAATGCTTGTGCGTAAATTGTCATCCCAGATTAGCCGCTTTTATGGAATTTTTCGTTTAAATGATGTCTTTTCTTAGCGAAAATCTAGTTTAGGCGGAAAGTGTCATCCCGGATTAGCCTGTGCGGACTGCACAGGCTAATCTGGGATGACACTACGCACAAGCATTTTGTCCAGTTTTCTCAGAACACGCCACATATGTCCTTTACCTGCTTTTGCTTCAGCATGCAGCACTTGTAAGAGAAGTTTGAAGGCAATATATAACTGTTGTCTTTACAGAATATAAAGATGCATTTGTTTGGTTGGTTTGTTATTTTGTTTTATCCACAAAATGTATTTTGTCAACATATATCATGTTTGGTTTTGATAGTGTGTTTTTGTACTTTTCAAGGGGAGTTTGTCGCAATGATTTGCTTGGGAATCTAGTTTTTGAGTAAATTGGGTTTAAATATTTTTTCTGGGAAACAGCACGCTCGAACAATACCATTGTGACGTCACGTCACGATCATCGATAGCCGCCATCTTGTTGTGCAAGAAAGAAATCCAGTTAGGTGTTAATTAAATAAACAACAATGAAATTATTGTGTTTAAATATCATATTACATATATTTACAATAAATAGTAACACATTTGTGTCGAGAGCGGGCCGTTATTCGTATCTGGCAGGCAAATGTGATTATATCGGCCCTAGGGTCGATTATTAATACCGGGAAATAATACAGAAATAAGTTTTATGTTAGTGTTTTGACTAAAAACGCAGATGTCCAAAACACTGCAGTTGTTTGCTCTTTAAATGCGTTTAATGTTACAGTCATGGGAAATGCAGTTTTACTTTTTAAAGTAGGTAATCAAACGGCAACAAAACATTAAAAAAAACACTGCGACTATTATGGTTTTCAATTTGATTTGATCTCCTCCCCACTCATTCCATCCCTCGAAATCCTTAAGGTGTCTCAATTCTATTAAAAATGACATACAACAAATGACCACTTAGAATACAACAAATGACCACTTACAGGTCAAAAGTAAAATTAGGCCATACACAGATTGTGGACGTTATCAAAGTTTTTAGACAAAAATGAATTGTGTGGGGCCCCAGTGCCTTATGAACATATCTCATGTTTTTCAAGACATTGTCGTCTCTACTCGGGTAAGCAAAGCTGGTCTTCTTGGCTTTCTTGTATGTTTTTTTTTTTTGTCACTTTTCGTGTTAGAAAGAAATTTTTCACAATACATTAAGATCAGACTGATTTGCACCGAAACTGAGCATTTTGGCCATTGTTCAAAATCATGTCAGCGTCTGGATTCCTGATGTTTCAAAGGTTAGTGTTAGGGTTATAGGGCAGATTGCTAATAATTATGAATGACTGGTTTGTTGTACACCATATAAGGGGAATGACATGCCTTGTTTGCTACTTTATATCAATGCTTTGTTGCAGATGTCTTTTTTTTTGCTTATTTATACCATGTAAGAACTGTAAACAATTCATGTATATTGTCCAGCATGTGTTTATCTGGTATAGAATAACAAACTGTTGATGGCTGTTTAACTATGTTGCATTTGAAACATTTATGAATTTAAATATCAAAGATTCTGCAAATTTCCTTCTCAATATTTATATATTAAATACAATTACCATATTTAGTATGTGAATAGTAAAGTGAAAATGTTTGAAAATTGTCATAAATCATTCATTTATTGTATAACAAAACCACTGAAGCTTGCAATGTTAAGATATTATCTGAATATTAAGATATTATGTCTAAAAACTCTTGATAAATATATGAAGACATGATTGTCAACTCAGTCTTATAAAACAATATGAGGCGCACTCTAAGAAAAGTGGGGTTGAATGCATGTTTGTAAAATATCATCCCAGATAAGCCTGTGCAGTCCGCATGGGTTAATCAGGGACGACATTTTCCTCTTTTATTTTATTTTTTGTTTGAAGGAAGACTTCTTGACGAAAAATCCAGTTTAGGCGGAAAGTGTCGTACCTGATAAGCCTGTGCAGACTGCAATGGCTAATCTGTTATGACACTAAGTACATGCATTAAACCCCTTTTTCACAGATCGAGGCTCTTATGGTCTCAATATGGATTTCCTGTATATTGGTTCTCAACAATATGTTTATGAACTTGGTTTCATGGCTCAGAAAATAAAACAAAGCCCTGAGCCTTATATCTCAATTTGTAGGCCCCCAGCAAAGGCCAGCATGCCAGTAGGCATATAGTGATTGGCCTGTCTGTTTGTACGTTTGTATGATCTTCCGGCAGAACAAGGTTGACCCAATAGGACCCGTTTTGTATAACATTAATAAGGCTTCTGCAAAACTATATGATATGTGAAAGGACGATTTATTTGCACACTATCAACACACCCACATCACTTTACTTCATTGCACACTATCAACACACCCACATCACTTTACTTCATTGCACACTATCAACACACCCACATCACTGCACACTATCAACACACCCACATCACTATCAACACACCCACATCACTATCAACACACCCACATCACTTTACTTCATTTTGACCTTGACATTGACCTACTTTAGGACTTTTTTTGGTAAACCCTAAATGACGTGTTTTGTCAAACATCAATACTGCTTGCTACAAAGATACTTGCATGGATGTAATCTATGAACAAATGTCAATATCCCCACATCACTTGACTTCATTTTGACCTTGACATTGACCTTTTTTTGGTCTTAAACTTATTAAAATGTGCACATGAATCAATACTGACAAAGCCGCCACCGGGGGCATACACGTTAAATTAACAAAGCATCTTGTTTTTCAAGTACAAGAGGCTTTAGTCCCTAATTTGTTAATTTAAGTAAGTATTTCATTATAAAGTCTGTACAGTCCAAGTTTTCTAATGAAGTTAATCTCGTACACAGTGAGCAGCAAGTGGTGGGGTAGCAAGAGACTTGACTACGTGCTGTACTGCCCCGAGGTGCTACACTCGTTCCCAGTGCGAGCCCTGCCACCACTCTTCCATGCCAGCTTCTGGGAATCCACGGATGTTGCTGCGTTTGTCCTCAGACAGGCAAGCATTCTTTTGGGTTTGAGAATTATTACACCACTGCTTGTTCCGTGTACTGGCTATAAAATACTTATCTCTTATTTTAATAGTGGATGTTAACGTATTGAATTGCATTAAAAATGCAACAAGTGCATGAATAGAAGTATATATTTTTTTGGTTAATAAATAATGTGTCATGAATTTCATTGTTATGTAAATGTAAATAATGTAAATAGTTATCTTCATTTAGGACTGTAAGGAGTGCTAGAAGTAATTGTGTCGTATTCTGAGAAAACTGGGCATAATGCATGTGCGTAAAGTGTCATCCCAGATTAGCCTGTGCAGTCTGCACAGGCTAATCAGGGACAACACTTTCTGCCTAAACATGATTTTCGCTAAGAAGAGACATCATTTAAACTAAAAATTCCATAAAAGCGAAAATTTTCGTCCCTGATTAGCCTGTGCAGACTGCACAGGCTAATCTGGGATGACAAAAAATTTACGCAAAAGCATTATGCCCAGTTTTCTCAGAACACAACACAATTGTTTGTCTACTCTGTAATCCTCTACTATAGGACAATCACTGTTTAATGGATGTGTTCTTTCACCTGCTCACAATTTTAAAGTTGCAGATTCACAAAGTGTTTTTGAAATTAAAAAAAGTATTTCAATTATTGTTTAACTCTGATACCAGTATGTTGGTTAGCACATGTAATCCTGGTCTTGAATTACATAATTATATATAAATAACCCATGCGAAAGACGGCGGATATTATTCCTGAAACTGGCGGTCCTCGTGTAAATATGTAAAACTTTGTTTTGGTTTAAAATGAAAATGAAACTAGGAAAATGTAAAAAAATATAGAGTGGTTTATGTTTATTTTACTCAAGATTGTTTAACGATAAAATAAAACAGATTTTACCAACCAGTCGAACTTGCTGTATTTGCTGGTGATGTAACACCAAGTGTTATTCTTAGAACTAATCAAATATTGTTTTGTGATGCAAGCCATATGTTTAATAGAACAGGTTTAAATTTAGTTGTTAATTAGTTGTTATGCTCCCCATATATATATGCAACTAATGACTGGAATTCAATGAAACTTTATGGGAAGCTTCACTATCAATGGGAGATGTGCATATATTATCAGCGGGTTCTGGTCGGATGATTTTTCACAGAGTTATGGCCCTTTGACTTGTTTTCATTAACAGTACATATAGTGCAATTTTTCTTGTCCGGGCTATTTCTCAGCAACTAATGACCGGAATTTAATAAAACTTAATGGGAAGCTTCACTACCAAGAGGAGATGTGCATATAATCAGCGGGTTCTGGTCGGATGATTTTTCACAGAGTTATGGCCCTTTGAAATTTTCCATTGTACATATATTGCAATTCTTGTCCGGGCTATTTCTCAGCAACTAATGACCCGAATTCAATGAAACTTTATGGGAAGCTTCACTACCAAGAGGAGATGTGCATATTATCAGCGGGTTCTGGTCGGATGATTTTTCACAGAGTAATGGCCCTTTGAAAATTTCCATTAACTGTACATATAGTGCAATTCTTGTCCGGGCTATTTCTTAGCAACTAATGACCGGAATTCAATGAAACTTTCTGGAAAGCTTCACTACCAAGAGGAGATGTGC
>VMBQ01000122.1:351694-385778 GCA_007657795.1 Dreissena rostriformis | reverse complement strand
ACCTATTTTGTGCAAACTTTAAAATTCTTCTTGTCCATAACCGTATGGCATAGGGCTACCAAATTTGGTATGTAGTGACATCTAATAGTCCTCTACCATGTTTGTTCAAATTAAGCCCCTGGGATCAAATTTGACTATTCCCCAGGGGTCTCAAAATTGAACGTATGCTTATATTTGGCCTATTTTGTGCAAACTTTAAAAATCTTCTTGTCCATAACCATTGGGCCTATTTCTACCAAATTTGGTATGTATTTAAATCTTAAAGTTCTCTACTAAGTTTTTTTCAAATTATGCCCCTTGGGTCAAATTTGACCCTGCCTGGGGGTCACAAAAATGAACGTATGCTTAAATAAGGCCTATTTTGTGCAAACTTTAAAAATCTTCTTGTTCATAATTATAGAGCCTAGGGCTACTAAATTTAGTATGTAGTGACATCTAATAGTCCTCTACCAAATTTGTTCAAATTATACCCCTGGGCTCAAATTTGACCCTGTCCCGGGGGTCACAAAACTGAACCCTTCCAACTTTAAGCGCCCAGTGGGACGAGGGATAGAAAGAGAAAGTCACATGCTTGAGTACATTTCAACCCATGCGCATTGCACGCTTTTAACGCATGAAAAACAGTGGAGCGATACAGGGCCATCATGGCCCTCTTGTTTTACCTTTATATTGACCTACAATTTTACTTAATTCTAGACTAGACTAATTCAGAGGTTCTACATTCTTTGTTTACCCAAAACGATGTTTTTCTTGTAACATCAATACTGCTTTCAACAGAGCTTAGAAACTTTCATAGATGATGTCTTCAGACACTATCAATACACCGACATCACCTAAACTCATTTTGACCTTGACATCGACCTACTTTTCGACTTTGACAATTATAGAAGGTCCTAATTATTGGTTAACCCCAAAAGACTCATTTTGTCTATATATCAATACTACCTTCTTGAAACTTGCATTGATTTTGTCAATAAAAACTATCAACACACCGAAGCATCACCTGAACTCATTTTTACCATGACATCCGACTACGTTTGGACTAAGACTAATTCAGAAGGTCCAAATTCTTGTTTAACCCTTTGCATGCTGGGAAATTTGTCATCTGCTAAAATGTCATCTGCTGAATTTCTTAGATCATCATTTTCTTCACTTTTTTTCAAAGACCACTATCAGAATAGCAAACAGTTTGGATCCTGATGAGACGCCACGTTCTGTGGCGTCTCATCTGGATCCAAACTGTTTGCAAAGGCCTTTAAAATCCGGTTCCAGCACTCAAAGGGTTAACCCAAAATGATGCAATTCGTCTAACATCAATAATTCATCCAATAATTATTTAATACTTGTATGGATATGATCTTTGTACTCTCAACACCACCACATCACCTGACCTCATTTTGACCTTTGAATCGACCTACTTTTGGATCTTGACTTATTTCAATGAATCAAAACTGACAATGCTTCCAAGAGGGCATATGCATTTATTGAACGCATCATCTTGTTTAGTGTAATTTTGTAGCAAAAAAAGGTGAAAAGGCCTACGGGTAAAATTGGCAGTTACTGTTTTCGTATTCCAGTTTTTGAATTCTATTGCTTCACTGAACAGTTACTACAAGTTATACTAACTCTGATTTTTATGTCCCCCAGTCTATACTGGGGGACATATTGTTTTTGCCCTGTCTCTTTGTTGGTTTGTTGGTTTGTTTGCACAAACTTTCACATTGGCATAACTTTTGTAATATTGAAGATAGCAACTTGATATTTGGCATGCATGTGTATCTCATGGAGCTGCACATTTTAAGTGGTGAAAGGTCAAAGTCATCCTTCAAGGTCAAAGGTCAAATATATGGGTCAAAATCGCTCAAAAGGGGACACAGTGTTTCACAAACACATACCTTGTTTTAGTTAATTCTGCCTACCACCGGTAGTGTGTGGTATAAATAATTCTTATGGTCCAACCTATTTCCTATTCAAGGAACATTTTATCTGAAATTTCCCCTGCAGACGGACATCCATGTGATGTCAGGAGCTGGTGAGTGGATGTACATGGGCACAGAGATCACAGATGGACATGGCCGCCTCTCATTCACCATTCCCGAGGACAAGCAGCTATGTCAGGGCATTTACCCAGTCAGACTAGTAGTCAGGTATGTGCCCAGTGTTTTCAATTATTTTCTCTTCTTATTTGGTATAAGACAAAATGTTATATATATCCATGACTTTCTGGTGTGGGCTTTGTATTTATTTTCGATCATGAAATGTCGTGATTAAATTTATTCGGTGAAAACAAATATTGCAACTGTTAACTTGCCCATTGAATGTAAGTCTTGTTTTATTTCCTCTGAGAAAATTCGATTTTTTTTTTTTTTTTCTGTGATTATTGTTTTCTAACAGTCAGACAGATTACAGTAGTTTTGTGAGCAATGCTTGCAAAGCTTTGATGTACAGTTTGTGAACTGGGCCATGGATGGAAACATTTCAATGTTTTCAAAATTCTATTTTATAAGTTATATGTTTTGGGTTGTGCATTTACTTAAGAATTTAACTGATGATATACACTCTGTTTAAACACTGGAGTTATGGTTGTAATGTAAACAGCAATAGAGATAATATTGTAGAACAAACATTGACAAAATTAACTCTTTTAAATTGCCTTTTTATCTTTATAAAAAAAAAAAGCAATTTGATTTTCTTACTTAAAATTATTAACGTTGCAAAAGATGCCTGGTAACCAACTTAAGTGTGTTGTTTATTTTGCAAAATAGAGGGAGTTTCATTAATGGGTAGCGGTAAGTACAGTTATAATGTTTTGTTCTTGGTCCAAAAAGGCACTTGCATTTAAATTGATTATTCTTAAATTTGCTGTTACTCAGAAAAGTATTCAAGATATTCCTTAATTTAACTGAATACTGTCTATGATTTTATTGCAAATCCTATAATCAAACATAGCAGCTATCAACAATAAAGGATACCCTTCTAACATGGAATACCCGTGATAGGAATACCTTTTTTCTTACCATCTGTATGGGACACTTAGGTGTCTGCTCCAAATCTTCTGTACCCTATAAAGGAGTTTTTAGAAACTTGAAAGTTGAATGTTTGAGCCGGTATTTTAATGTTCAATCTATATCTCATGTGCTGTTTATTTTCATGAAACTTTCCTCAAATGTTTATCTCATTTAGACATTATGCAAAAGACATTAGTTAGTGTTGCAACCCCATGTTCAAGGTCACACTTAAAGGTCAAAATATAATAGGGGATATAGAGGTCCTTTGGACTTCCTTGTCATATGTAAGCACCAATATGGCAAACCATATTTTGGTTTCATGAGATTTGCCTTATGAATTTCCTTGGCAAGATTCAAAAAGGTTATGTACCCACTACCTGAGATTTTTCTGTATTAACAACTATGTAATGAAACACATTCATAGGTACTCATTTTTATCCCCATGACCTCATTAATCCTAACTTGAACAATTCAGCATAGAAGATGGTTGTTACATATTGGCTTTGAAATTGGTTGGTTTAATATTATTGCAATAAATAAATCCAATTAAAACTTTAGGTCTGGTATGCTGTTTTGTTTGCAAACTACATTGTATACTTATTATGCCCCCGGTAGGGTGGCAAATAGTGATCGCACTGTCCGTTTGTCCGTCTGTCTGTCCTTCTGAAATTTGGTCACACTGGCGTTTAGGTTTAAAAAAATGGTCATAACTTTTGCAATATTGATCATAGCAACTTGATACTTGGCATGCTGCACATTTTGAGTGATGAAAGGTCAAGGTCATCCTTCAAGGTCAAAGGTAAAAACAAAACAAAAAACAAAAAAATCAAAGCGGCGCAGTAGGGGGCATTGTGTTTCTGACAAACACATCTCTTGTTTTGATTTGTATTATGGCTTTAAAAAAAATTAACTATGGCATGTTACCCAAGCAGCATTATTTTCTTGAACAAATTCAGATAAGTGCCAAAAGTTTAACTTTGAAACAATCAATGTGCTTTTCAAACAATTAAATGTTAACAACACTTGCAAGAGTAGCACAAAACAATTTTATCTCATAAAGAAATGTAAAGCAGATAAAGCAGTTTCTCACTCAAGTCTTGAAATTTGTTATTATAAGAATAAGATTTTTTTCATTTCTTGGCCCAAGACTGTGAGGCTGCTCCTTTGATTTTGTCCTGCCCCTGTTTGCAGGGTAGACCATACGACTGCAGACCTGTTCCTTGCAGTGCTACCCCCCAAAACTGAGACGGTGATCTTCAGCATCGACGGCTCCTTTACGGCCAGCGTGTCCATCATGGGAAAGGATCCCAAGGTCAAACCTGGCGCGGTGGACGTCGTCAGGTGAGATATGAGGCAGTGTGGTGACATTTGTATTGATGCATGGATGGTATGGAATGGATAACACTTGCAACTAATACCAGAAGTGTAACAGTTGTAGTAAATAATACTATATTATTTCTGGAAATATTGGTTGAGATAAGTTATCACAAGTCATACACATGTAAATCTTTTAAATAGGAATACCATTCACTTCACTTGCAGCATTCAACCACTGGATTCACATTGACACAAGTAATTGCATTTAAAATACACATTTTAATCTGGCAATTTTACTAACATACAAAATAACCATTAATAGCTTTGATACTATAAGCCCAAGTGCTTGCTCAATGCAGGCGCTGGCAGGAGCTTGGCTACATGATCCTCTACGTGACGGCGCGGCCTGACATGCAGCATACCAAGGTGGTCGGCTGGCTGGCACAACACAACTTCCCTCACGGCATGGTGGCATTCATGGACGGCTTCTCAAAGGATCCACTCAAACAGAAGTTCAACTACATCAAGAGTCTACAGAAAGAGGTAGGTCTGCATTCAGTATGCTTTTGTAATGTGATATTTGTCGAATTTGCTATAAACTGATTTATCAAAGTAACCAAGTTAGGCATACATTAATTTTTTTCTGACTGAAAACAGCTGTTTTGAGACTCTAAATTCTGTCTGTAACACTTTCATGTCAACTCCATATCTCCTGTGCTGTTTGACAGAAGTCATGATTCTAAGCTAATATGTTAAGACCATTGAGAAGAAATGCAGACTACACGAGTCAGTCATCCAGGTTCAAGGTCATATTTCAAAGTGGAAAAATAGAGTTGTTCTTGTCCACTCAATATGGTCTATACCATTTGAAGGATTGTCGTGAAACTTGTATTATTTAATGAGGCCCTTAAGATAATGTGTAGAAGTCATGAGTCAGTCAAGGTCAAGGTCTCACTTTTAGGTCAATTGTGTCGTGTTCTGAGAAAACTGGGCATAATGCATGTGCGTAAAGTGTTGTCCCAGATAAGCCAGTGCAGTCCGCACAGACTAATCAGGGACGACACTTTCTGCCTGAACTGGATTTTCGCTAAGAAGAGACATCATGTAAACGAAAAATTCCACAAACGCGTAAATTGTCGTCCCTGATTAGCCTGTGCGGATTGCACAGGCTAATCTGGGATGACAATTTACGCACAAGCATTATGCCCAGTTTTCTCAGAACACGACACAATTGTTTAAGCCTCCATTGTACGTCAGCTCCATACCTCTTATACCCTTTTAAGGATTTTCTTGAAAGTTTGATAATATTTTAAGGTCATGGAGGCAATCTATAAAAACAAAAGTCAGTCATGCCACCTCAGGTCAAGGTCACACTATAATGGTCAACAGTTTTATCCTCCATTTTTGTGTCAGCTTCATAATTTCTATGCCCAATAAAGGATTTTCATAAAACGCAAATGCCACTTAGAAGATGTCTTGGCAAGGCATGAGTCTGTCACACTCGCTCAAAGTCAAGGTCACCACAAGGTCAAAATCATGTGGAGGAAATATGAGACACGTTCTGAGAAAACTGGGCATAATGCTTGTGCGTAAATTGTCATCCCAGATTAGCCTGTGCAGTCTTTAATGGAATTTTCAGTTTAAATGAAGTCTCTTCTTAGCAAAAATCCAATTAAGGCGGAAAGTGTCGTCCCTGATTAGCCTGTGGTGACTGCACAGGCTTATCTGGGACGACACTTTACGCACAAGCATTATGCCCAGTTTTCTCAGAACACGACACATATGATTCTCTTGGACTGCTTTGTTTCATTGTCAATAACAAATATAGAGAAAGATACCAATCTTTGTGCACATATATAAGTCATTTTATTAGGTGTCATAAATATTTTGTTACCAATATTTAAAGTATTTTTTTATAACAAATACATTAAATGATGGGCACGGTTTTATTAACATGAATGCTCATGCATTTATATCCATTGCAAAACAAAAATGATGACCAAAACTGAAAAATGCATTAACTGAAGTCAATGTTCCTAAACTGGCATAACTTTAGTGCAGTGTTTCTACTGAACATATAACAAACTTATCCCTGCCTTCAGGCTGAGTTGTCATTGTGTGCTGCCTACGGGTCCAGCAAGGATATCAACGGTTATCGGGAGCTGGGTCTGGACAAGACCAGGATCTTCATTGTGGGCAAGTCCAACAAGAAACAGCAGAACCTTGCCACGGTGAATACACCTGATTGTTAATTGTTAATGTTAAATCTTTTGCTTTGACATTAAATATAGAATGGTTAAGTAATATTGTTTAATTTAAGCTTGATTTTTTTTAAATCCCGTGACTTGTTTTGACAATAGTGAGTCTTTTTCCTAGGTAAAACCAACACTTTGTGTTTTTCTTTGAGAAAATGTATTCAAACCAAAAAGGGATTCAACTCAATGGTTTTCTATCGCAAGTTGAGCACAACCTTTCAACATTATCTCATATTATAATATTTAAAAGAGATTGCTTACTCTTGTTATATCCAGTTCATCAGTGATGGTTATGCCGCTCATCTGGAGGTACTGATGACCCCCGGTGGCTCCCGGCCGGCCAGCGGCAATGCAGTCTTCCTCCTGCATAAAGCCTGCTTCAGCCTGTCCGCAGCCAACAAGCGTAACTCCAAGGCCCGCCCGTCCTCGAGCCTCAGCGTGTCGGGGGGCCAGAACGAGGGGACGTTCACGCGTCAGGAGAGCCACGCAGCCCAAACGCTGATCACTGTCAGTGAACAGGGAAACACGGTCCTCCAGTCTGTACAGCCAAGCTTCGGTGCAGCCGTACGTGCCCGGGGGACATCACCGAGACCAAAACTCTCACTTGATAATCTCAAATAACTTGAGCACTTAATTTCTTATGATTGTTAAATGTATCGTTATAGTTTTAGTAATTTTACATTTTTCATTGCCCTTTTGGTTACCTATTTTTCATTCCCAGTGTAACCTGAAATATGGTTACAGAAATGATTGAAAACTAAAATATGCGTCCTGTCATAACTAAAAAGTATGTAAGGAAGGTTAGTAAAACTTATGGAAATCCTTTTCTTATCTCCAACAACTATAACCAAGTAGGGGACCCTTTGTTTGGTCTGTGACAAAGCTCAGGTATTATAGTTAAGGTTCAGTACTGTTCAGTTCAGAGCACTGTTAGTTAAATCTTGTATACAAGATACTGCACAGTGGATTGGTAGTTGTTTATTATGGCATGCAGAATTGAGGTCATAACTCTCCTTTGACTAACGCTGATAATTTGTGCACTGTTAACTAAATCTTTGTATTTCAATGCCTCTGATGTTTATTTTATAGGCAAAAACTCTCATTAGACACACAGAAAACTTTCCCTGAACTGAACCATTATCTTATTTAAATCAATGGTTTAACTTCCAGCCTACAGCATTATTATTCTCAAGGTCAAAACTCCTTCAATGACACAACACTGTTAATGAATTGATGTGTTGTTTCACGTCTTGATGTGTTGTTTCACTGCAGTTGAAGTGCAAGATTCTCCTTGATGTTAATCGTCCTGTACATGCATAAATGTTTCACTGTTAATTAAGCGTTTTGTTTCATGGCAGCTGATGGTCTGGGGGACAATCTCCCAATACTCACTGATAACTTGAAATATCAAAATATTGTATTGTTTCAGTGCGATGAATTGTATATGTATTTAACATAACATTTTCTTCCTTTGTTTGACTTGGCAAACTACCTTAAGGCTATGTACAATTTACATGAACAACTGCAGGCCTCCACAAATCCACTCGTCAGCTCGAATTTGCTTGTGAAGTTTAAGGTCAGGCGAGTTAAGTTTTGTAAATACTCAACCAGCCCTGTGATTGTTTTTTCCTATTAGGAAAATATTATTCCAATGCAAAAACTCCTGTTGATAGAAAGTATAAAAAAGTTGCCAAACTAACAAAATATTTTACACAAAGATACTGAAATTCTATTTTGACATCATTGACGTCGCGCACAGAAAAATAATTGTTGAATTGAGTTGCGCGTTATGCGCTAGTTTTGTGGATGACGCTGCTTTTAAATCAAATTGCTTATTTATCCATATTTATACAGTGAAAACAACTGTTAGATTGGTCTTTCTGTGAAGCATTAATTAATTAATTGTTATTGAAAGACCATTAAATTTAGGTGATTTTGTATCAATCAATTGAATTTTTACATAGTTGTTTTATTCTCCCCTACCGGTTTCACCGGAGGGGACTTATGGTTTGCGCTCTGTCAGTCTGTCCGTCACACTTTTCTGGATCCTGCGATAACTTTAAAAGTTCTTCATTTTTTTTTCACGAAACTTGAAACATTGATAGATGGCAATATGGACATTATGCACGTTTGCTCTTCAAATTAAAAAAATAGTTTCATTGATTGCGATTATCACACTTTCTTTCCTTGTGCTAAATATAATATAAATAAATACATACCTTTTTTATTTAATATCTTCTAAAACCTATCTACCTACATGTTTTCAGATATTCGTGTTTCAGCAAACAATTTCAGGCATCTGTTACAATTTATAGTCAAAAATCTCTACAGATGTTCGTCAAATGGGTGTCATTGTTTGTTTTTCTACACAATAAGATTCTAGGCCGTTTCTGGATAAACCAGGCTTAATGCTTTGCGTAAAGTATGGTCCCAGATTAGCCTATGCAGTTTTCACATTTTCCACCTGGACCGGATTTTTGTTTAGAAGAGACTTCTTTTAAAAGAAAAATTCCATGAAAGAAGAAAATGTCGTCCCTGATTAACCCTTTGCATGCTGGGAAATTTGTCGTCTGCTTAAATGTCGTCTGCTGAATTTCTAAAATTAGCATTTACTTTGATTTTTTTTCTAAGACCACTATCAGAATAGCAAACAGTTTGGATCCTGATGAGACGCCACGTTCTGTGGTGTCTCATCTGGATCCAAACTGTTTGCAAAGGCCTTCAAAATCCGGTTCCAGCACTCAAAGGGTTAACATGCATTCAGCCTGGTTTTCCCAATGTGTGGCTCATTCGTAAATGTTTTAGCCTCAAAGTGTTTGTGAGACATTGGACGCAGGCACAATCTTGGATGATGCTTGGGTCTTGTTGAAATTACTTATCTCTGTTGCATTTGTTGAACCTGCACAAACACTGTTGCATGTGATGAAGCTGGTCTTGTTGACTCTCCTAGTTGTTGGCAAGGGTTATGTTACTAATAACGATATTTCCACAGTGTAGACTTCTATCAGTAACTCCAGACTTAATATAATAACGCACATTTCAACCTAAATAAGTATTGTTATTAAGTGTCCAAATATATCAAAATGCACTGAAGATACTCTTCACAGGTGATAAGCTTCTAAAGACTACATGCAAATTGTTTTTGTGTTGTGGTTGATGTTGTTGTTTCATAAGAAAAACAATGGCCTTTATGTTGGTAAACTACCTAGAAAGTCTGCCTTGTTGCGACTTGCACTAACCTAGAAAGTCTGTCTATTTGGGATTTGTGCTAACTTAGAAAGTCTGTCTATTTTGTGTCTTGCGCTTACCCAGAAAGTCTGTCTATTTGCGACTTGTGCTTACCCAGAAAGTCTGTCTTTTTAACGTCTTGCGCTCACCAAGAAAGTCTGTCTGTTTGTGACTTGTGCTTACCTAGCAAGTCTGTCTATTTTGCGTCTTGCGCTTACCTAGAAAGTCTGTCTATTTGCGACTTGTGCTTACCCAGAAAGTCTGTCTATTTGGGACTTGTGCTTATCTAGAAAGTCTGTCTATTTGGGACTTGCGCTTACCTAGAAAGTCTGTCTATCTGGGACTTGTGCTTATCTAGAAAGTCTGTCTATTTGGGACTTGTGCTTATCTAGAAAGTCTGTCTATTTGGGACTTGCGCTTATCTAGAAAGTCTGTCTATTTGGGACTTGTGCTTATCTAGAAAGTCTGTCTATTTGGGACTTGCGCTCACCTAGAAAGTCTGTCTGTTTGTGACTTGTCCGTACCTAGCAAGTCTGTCTATTTTGCGTCGTGCGCTTACATCGAAAGTCTGTCTATTTGGGACTTGTGCTTACCTAGAAAGTCTGTCTATTTGGGACTTGTGCTTATCTAGAAAGTCTGTCTATTTGGGACTTGTGCTTACCTAAAAAGTCTGTCTATTTGGGACTTGCGCTTACCTAGAAAGTCTGTCTATTTGGGACTTGTGCTCAGCTAGAAAGTCTGTCTATTTGGGACTTGTGCTTACCTATAAAGTCTGTCTATTTGGGACTTGTGCTTACCTTGAAAGTCTGGCTATTTGGGACTTGTGCTTACCTAGAAAGTCTGTCTATTTTGCGTCTTGCGCTTACCTAGAAAGTCTGTCTATTTTACGTCTTGCCGCTACATAGTTCTAGAACATTTTATATTAAATCAATCTTATCAAAATTAATAATATGACTTTAAATAAAAATTATTTGAATGGTTAAGTGACTTACTGTTGAATAGTTTGTATCATGTGCATGCACATATAATATTGATATTTTACTGAAAAGGTGTTATTTATAATGATACAATCTTGAAAACTTCACTTTTATTTTTGCAAAACCTTTTCTTCAGTTACATATTTTAATGTAGTACTTGTTCGTAATAATTGAACTGTTTTATTCTATTTTTAATATCATTATTAAATAAGAAAATACATTTTTTTTAAATATTTGATAAACTTTAATTATTTTTACTAGTCATATAATAAAAGAAGCAGTAGCCTTGTTCAATATGGAATTAGCTGTTTGTGAACCATCACATGATATTGAACAGTTAATATGTGAACCATCACATGATATTGAACAGTTAATATGACCGTTTTTGTATTATCCATGACAAGATTTGACAGAACTGCACTGCATGTGACAACCTTTTTGAAAATAACTGTTTAAAAAAAGTGTACATGGTGCTGCAAGAACCAAAATATTTGTACAAAATTAGATACATGTATAACTAAAGTGAAAAGCTGATTCAGTTTTCCTATATGTTTACATTATCTATATATATTTGAATTGGTAAAATCCTGTTTAGATGCATCATTGTTGTATTTTATAAAACAAAATGTTATTAATTTTTACAATCAATTAATTTTATGGTTTGTTATTTGGTGCGGTGTGGACACATTGTATGTAATATTCAGAAATGTGTTAATGATTTATTTATGTGAGTTGTTACATTTAATCAGTATATCATTATTTCTTATTAATTAAATATATAAAAAATTTGGTGCTTTGTGATAATATTTGGATGTATATGAATATATTGGTGTATGTTTGAATATTTCGGTGAATGTGTGAATATTTGGGTGTATGGTTGTGTATCTTACATCCCCCCCCCCNCCGCCACACACACACACCCACTTCAAACTGCTACTATGGTCAATCCATATTATCCACTTGGTCTGCTATAAAGTGTGTTTGTGCGGACAATGTGGAGATGGTCAGGTTTGAGCTGCATGTCTAGGTTATGTTGTAAGTTTAAATGTAAATTTAAAGAATGTAGCAACTATTGTAATGACTACATAAATATTGTGTCAACATGATGTAAGAACAAACAGCATGACTCATATATATTTTGTGACTACTTCAATATTTTATTCAAAGATATATAATATTTCATGTAATATGATTTTTTTTATGAAAGACCATTAAGTTTCATCTGCAATAATTAATTAGCATAAAACAACCCAGCACAACAGATGAACTGTGTTAGCAGCATATGCAAAAGTTAATAACAGTTATAAAACAGAATCTGCAGAGGTTAATTGAAGGTTTTTGCCTAGCAAAGTAATGTAGAACATCAACCTTTATAATATGGCTTTCTTACAGCTAAGCAGGATGATTGTCTGTTTGTTCATTATACCCCCACAAACGAAGTTTAGGGGGGTATATAGGAGTGAACTTGTCTTTCGGTCTGTCTGTCGGTCAGTCGGTCCGTATTAAGTGTCCGCTCTCTTATTAAAGTTGTTTTCATCCGATCTTCACCAAACTTGGTCAGAAGTTGTATCTAGATGATGTCTAGGTCAAGTTTGAATATGGGTCATGCCAGGTCAAAAACTAGGGCACGGGGTCACTTAGTGCATTTTAAACATTTAGCATGTTGTCCGCTCTCTAATTCAAGTAGTTTTCATCCAATCTACACCAAACTTGGTCAGAAGTTTTATCTACGGTAGATGATCTCTAGGCCAAGTTTGAACATGGGCCATGTCGGGCCAAAAACTAGGTCACGGGGTCACTTAATGCGCTTTACACATTCAGTATGGTGTCCGCTCTCTATTTCAAGTACTTATCGTCCGCTCTTTACCAAACTTGGTCAGAAGTTTTATCTAGATGATCTCTAGGCCATGTTCGAACATAGGCCATGCCGGGCCAAAAACTAGGTCATGGGGTCATTTAGTGCGTTTAACACATTCAGCATGGTGTTCCCTATTTCAAGTACTTTTCATCCGCTCTTCATGTGGGGGTATTTGTCACGTCTGTGACAAATCTCAAGTTTGCTGAAAGTTGACATGCAGAGAAGTAATATATCAAGACATGTGTGTCTAACTTTTCCTAATTTGTATAAATAAACTCCATGCAGCTTTTAATTATCTGTCACCCCCGTGTAGCCGTGTTCTCACCTCTGCATCTTGTTTGAACTCCTGGTCTGTGTGAAGGGCGACTGAAAGGTCTTTTACCTTATGTCTATGTTCCAAAAACCTCAATGCGACGACAGTCAATACTTGCAAGTTATTATACAAGTGACCTTATTAAATCACACAGGCAGCAATTCAACTTTTATTCTTGAAAACATAGAACCAGTTTTTCATGAAAACATATGAGATTGCCTTTTGTAACAATTTATACAATATGCATATATCATAGTTACAGTTATTTTCATTATGAAATACCAATCATGTTTAATCATTAATTCAACGCTTGTGCTACTTTTGGATAAATTGGCTTGTCTCAGTACATTACAATACGAATAAGCAACCATTGTGTAGCCACAAAATACAATGCTCATAAATAATAAGACACAATCCAGTGTCGAAGCCATGATGAGGCACGCCGAGGCAGTTGCCTCGGCTAAAATTTGCAGAGCAATGCTGAGATTACAAGGAAAAAAAGAAAATTTATGTCCAAAGAATAAAATCTATATAAGAAATTGAGGCAATTTAATGAATTTTAGGCACTATGATATTCACAAACAAACAAATATTATCATTGAGTACAATTAGTTCATGTTGAGGGGGGGGGGGCATGCCCCCGGACCCCCCTAGAATGACCTAAGATACTGCCTCGGCTAAAATTTGGGTCTGGCTACGCCACTGCAATCTACCTTTGAGGAAAGTTAAAAAAAATCCCAATGAGTTGGAGTTACGTCCTTTTGAATATGATATGTTATTTATGTAAACAGTTATACAGTTATATTTCATTTTTGTTACTTATCGTAAAAATAAAAAGACCTTACCCTAGCTCGCAATGAGTTGGGGTAACGTCCTTTTTTATATTTTGTTGGCATTTGTCTTCGTCGGTCAATTTTTAAAAAGACGTAACCCTAGCTCGCAATGAGTTGGAGTAACGTCCTTTTTGATATGGTATGTAGTCATCTTTTGTTCTTTCTCGTCAGAAAAAAAAAGATGTAACTCTAACTTGCAATGAGTTGGCGTTGCATCTTTTTTTAATGTTATTTTAGTCATGCATCGTTGTTCAATTTTTTAAAACGCGACGTTAAACCTTGTTTGATTATGTTAAATGTATTTTATTCATTGTCTAATGAAGATAAAATAAATAAAATATTGTACAGAGTTCTTTATTATAAATTGGGGCCATTTTGACCAAAAATAAAATCGATATTGGGGCCGTTTTGACTAAAGTGGGGCCGTATTGACTAAAGTGGGGCCGTTTTGACTAAAGTGGGGTCGTTTTGACTAGGGGATGTTTTGACCTGGGGCCGTTTTGACTATAAACCACTGTAATGTAACCCGATTCGGTAATCAAGTGGTATGTAGCCAGTAAATCGCGGGAAAATTAAGGTAAACAAAGAGGTAAATCAAATTGTACACACATTTTAAAGCGGAAAATGAAAGGCCCACCAACGAAAGAAAATCTTCTGCACCTGGGAAAATGTGATGAGCTGTATAAAATACACAACCTAGAGTAAGTTTTTGCATTTGATTTGTCTTACACGATCTGAAAGTTTATAATACAAAAATAAATATCTAGTGTTGTGTTTCTCCCGGTTAGCCCTTCGTGGGTTTCGTCTACAACTATTGCAGTCACTAGCACCGACACTTACTAATACTACTCACCGGGTCATCGATCGAAAACTCGTCAGGATGGCACAAATCGGTAATACACACTTTGGTAGGTTCTGGTTGGTCCGTGGGTTCTTGTTGAACCGTGGTTATAGAGATCGCGTGAAATCGCTTATTTGTTTGTTTGCACGCTCTGCAGTTCGTTCCGGTAAGAAAGTTTGCATACTTGGCGTTTGTTTTCCGGTCGAAAATGCGTCATAAACAGGTAAATATTGCACAACCCGCTGCATTTTTTATCAACCACACACTTTTTCTACCTTTATATTGTTTCTTAGTAACACAAAATCCCATATTTATGAGTATTTTCCATACAACATCATCTGTTGACATTTTTTCACAAATGACGGGCTGCTCATGTGCAAAGCACTTGCTGTAAATACGCTAAACATTTTCGGNAGATTCCTTCTATGTATATATCGTCCGCAGATTCCTTCGTTCTTCATATTGTCCTCAGATTTATTAATTTTTCATACTGTCCGCAGATTAATTCTTTATTCATAATGTCCGCAGATCCCTTCTTTGTATATATCGTCCGCAGATTCCTTCTTTGTATTTATCGTCCGCAGACTTGTTAATTATTCATATTGTCCGCAGATTTATTCTTTATTCATATGGTCCGCAGATCCCTTCTTTGTATATACCGTCCGCAGGTTCCTTCTTTGTATACCGGTATATCGTCTGCAGATTCCTTCTTTGTATATATCGTCAGCAAACTTATTAATTATTCATATTTTCCGCAGATTTATTCTTTATTCATATGGTCCGCAGATCACTTCTTTGTATATATCGTCCGCAGATTTATTAATTATTCATATTGTCCACAGATTTAATAATTATTCATATTGTCTGCAGATTCCTTCTGTGTATATATCGTCCGCAGATTCTTTCGTTATTCATATTGTCCTCAGATTTATTAATTTTTCATACTGTCCGCAGATTTATTCTTTCTTCATATGGTCTGCAGATCCCTTCTTTGTATATATCGTCCGTAGATATCTTCTTTGTATATATCGTTCGCAAACTTGTTAATTATTCATATTGTCCGCAGATTTATTCTTTATTCATATGGTCTGCAGATGCCTTCTTTGTATTTATCGTCTGCAGATGCCTTCTTTGTATTTATCGTCTGCAGATTCCCTTTTTGTATATATCGTCCGCAGATTCCTCTGTATATATCGTCTGCAGAAAAGGGAAGAAAGGGTGATGGCGATATTCAAGTCAATGCGGCTCCGGATTCTATAATTAAAAATAGTTTAAAAAAAGACATGCTAACGTCTTCCATTACACCTAATAATGCCGCAAAACGAACCGTTGATGTACGTAGATCGTTATTTGACGCCTCAACGCCAAAATCAATCATTTAAACGCCTTATTCCACAAGTGGAAAGAAAAGAAAACTTGAGTTATCCCCTACAGAATTAATATTCTATAGTAATATTTGCCTGCTTGTCAGTGTGTACATTATAATTCTTTCATGATTTATATGATTGTAATTCTGTAATGTATTGTTACTAAACCATCAAACCTACTTGTGTTTGTGTTATGAAAAATGTGAGTTGTCTAAAATAATAGCAAAATAACTTAATATTTACTTGCAAATATTCCAGTACCAAAACATAACGCGTGAACAATTACAAGACAATTGTTCAATAACAATCCATATCGTCTCCCATTTCCTTCTTTGTTCATATCGTCCGCAGATTCCGATAATCCTTCTTTGTCTATATGGTCCGCAGATAACTATGTACTCTATAACGCCCGCAGATTTTTCCGCCTTTTAGTGCGACCCCACAGTCACAGGCTAATACATACCGTCACAAGCTCACATACAAAGCCTTATGGAAATACTTACCTTAAGGCAATACGCAAAGGCTCACAGTCACAGGCTAATCCTCCTGGAAATACTCACCTCATGGCAACACGCTCAGGCTCACAGTCACAGGCTCATCATCCTGGAAATACTCACCTCAGGGCAACGTTCCACACCTATCCTCCTGGAAAAACTTACCTGAGGGAAAACACATGCACTCATGTTCGCATCCAGTGCAAGAGAGTGTCATAACGCTCCTTCCCATCCAGCTCCATGCTGATAGGTTTTGGCGTGACATCACAAGAGGGGTTTTCCGTTGCTAAAAATAGATCGGCCGTCAATAGCACTGGTTACAGTAACGTAAAAGATGAACAAAGGGCTTTTGTTTAGTCAATAAATCGATAAAAAATTCCGAAATAAAAACGAATACACCAAAATAATATTACAAATATATCATATTTAGTACCAAGAAATGTTTATTCATTAATATAATTTCCTCTTTATAAAAATATGAATTAGTTATTAGAATCAGAGTAAAGGTGGTCGGAAGACTAAATACTGACAAAACAAAACTATAAATTAGCCGTATTCTTTCTTAAAGTAAGACTTTAATTAATGATATCTCAAAAATAATAAAACATATAATAATTTGATTATAATTATAAGTGGTGTGGATTTGATAGTGTTTTTTTTCATCCGCGATCGAAATTTAGTGCAAGAGGTGCATTGAATCAATTATAAAACAAAGCTCTAAAAAGCGCAATACATATCAATTTTTTAATGTAGTTTAATTTTCTTTTACATTGAATTAATTTTCGTTTCATTTACATTGAATGAAAATATTAATAAATTTTAGCATACAAATGGAAAAAAACCCTGCATATTTTGCAAATTGAACTGGTTATTGCATGTATATGGATATTGAAATCTCTTTACTAGTGATAATGAGTGATAAAAATCTAGCATTTTATGATACCATAAATCTACATTTAATTTATTTTACGCAAGTATTTTATATCCCTTTTGTGATCAAACGTGATTGCTTGTTTTCATGATGATGTTTCAAACACTGCAGTAACGTATGATCTTTACACGCAATTTAGCGGAGGTTACATTTGCCGGTACCCGTCAAATACGTTAATTGTGTAGCAGTAAATTTGTACAATATTTTAAATTTATAGTTATTAAACACTTTATTATTATGTTTAAACTGGCTAATATATTCTATGTTGTTCCTGTTAATCCATTTCGGACAAATGTCTTTTTTATGCCCCCTTTAAAAAAAAAGGGGGTGTATATTGTTTTTGGCCTGTCTGTCTGTCTGTCATTCTGTCTGTCTGTCCAAAACTTTAACCAATATTAAAGTTTTGTCATAACTTTTGAAATATTGAATATAGCAACTTAATACTGTAATGGTCGCGAAGATGTGCCAAGTAGAGATTGTTATGGTAACCTAATCACGATGCGGTTCATCAAATGCAAACAATAGCGAAATGGCCGCAGTTTTGATTGCCAAAATTTGCGTGTGTGCAAACGTGACCTCATTATCGGAATCCCCAAAACCTCCTATTGGACGCCAGTTCCTTATCATGCATGTTTAGCGGGCTGGGCACTGGCACTACATTTCAGTGACCTAATTCCGGTGACATTAGAAAACACTTAACAGAATCTCTGAACTAATGCAAAGAATGCAACATTAAATTAACACAAATAATTTAAGGCCCGTAAATTTATTTAATGTCAATTTGTTTATTTGCACATTTTTTAATTTTTGCCATATAAATGCTAGTGCCATGTGCACTGTAATATTTGCATGGGTGACCTAATTCCGCAACCTCTGTGCAGAGATTTGACTGGAACCAGCAAAGCCTGGCAAATTGTTTTTGAGAGCATGGAAAAACAACTGTGTGGAGATTTCTAATTGGGGCGATGTCACAACAAAGGGAGAGTACTTGATTGCAATATAGTGTGTTTAGACGAGTGCAGTCATCTGCTTCACTATGCAATTTATGTGGAAATATTGTGAATCGGACCATTAGAATGTAAACATGTATGCATAATGGAATAAGGATAAATTTGGATTATTTTAGTTAAAGTTACAGTGTTGTTTTTTAGCTCACCTGTCACAAAGTGACACGGTGAGCTTATGTGATCGTGTGATGTCCGTCGTGCGTCCATCCGTCAACAATTTGTTTGTGTAGACAGAAGAGGTCACAGTTTTCATCCAATCTTTATGAAGTTTGGTCAGAATGTTTATATTCATGAACTCTGGGTTGGGATTGTATTTGGGTCATCTCGGGTCAAAAACTAGGTCACTAGGTCAAATAATAGAAAAACCTTGTGTAGACAATAGAGGTCACAGTTTTCATCCAATCTTTATGAAATTTGGTCAGAATGTTTATCTTGATGAAATCTGGATAGGGATTGTATTTGGGTCACCTGGGGTCAGAAACTAGGTCACTAGGTCAAATCATAGAAAAACCCTGTGTAAACAATAGAGGTCACAGTTTTCATCAGATCTTAATGAAATGTGGTCAGAATGTTTGTCTTGTTAAAATCTGGGTTTGGATCGAATTTGGGTCATATAGGGTCAAAAACTAGGTCACTATGTCAAATTAAAAAAAAAACTTGTGTAGACAGTATAGGTCACAGTTTTCGTCCAATCTAAATAAAATTTGGCCAGAATGTTAATCTTGATGAAATCTGGGTTGGGATTGTATTTGGGTCATCTGGGGTCAAAAACTAGGTCACTAGGTAAAATCAAAGAAAAACCTTGTGTAGACAATAGAGGTCACAGTTTCCATCAGATCTTTATCAAACTTTGTCAGAATGTTTATCTTGCTGAAATCTGGATTGGGATTGTATTTGGGTCATCTGTGGTCAGAAACTAGGTCACTAGGTCAAATCATAGAAAAACCTTGTGTAGACAAAATTTAGAAGTCATAGTTTTCATCTGATCTTAATGAAATATGGTCAGAATGTTTATCTTGATAATATCATATTTTGGATTGTATATGGGTCATCTGGGGTCAAAAATTAGGTCACCAAGCCAATTCTAGTAAAACCTTGTGTAGATGAAAGAGGTCACAGTTTTCATCATGTCTTAATGAAATTTTGTCAGAATGTATTAATTGATGAAATCTGGCTTAGGATTGTATATGGGTCACCTGAGGTCATAAAGTAGGTCATCAGGTCAAATCATAGTAAACTTCCTGTAGACGATAGAGGTCACAGATTATCAGATCTTTATGAAATTGAGTCAGAATGTTTATCTTGATTGAATCTGGGTTGGGATTTTATATAATTCAGCTCAATTCCGAAAAATGATTTTCTGCACTTTGATGACCTTCAATTTTTGACCACTTGTGCAACTTAATTTATTGATATGAACTATATGACTTATCCAGTTGATAAAGGAATTATTTATACTATATGTTCTGTGAATGAGAGATTTCATTACTTAACATACTAATATCTTTAGTTTATTTATATTTTAGTGTACTATGCGAAGAAGGTCAGCCGTAAAAGTTTTGGGATTCTTTCGAGATGATGTGTTACATCTCATCTTATTCTGCATTATGTTTGATTTAAAATGACCTAAATTATATATCTGTTTGTACTCTAGAATGTCCATGCGAGTATAGCCATACAATTGTTATGATGTGATCAGGTTTCATTTGTATATGAGCCATCTTGAATCAAAATGTTCATAATATTATAAAGAGCTTGAAGGAGCTCCTGTTCATGTTTTATACCAGTTTTCCTCGGATGAGCGATCTAGGGCCATCTTGTTTTTTTAGCTATGGTCCTGAAATTTGGCCCATTTGTACTTCATGATATAGTAGCCATAGTCTGATAGAATTTAAGTTGATGTAGCAAGGTTAGTCAGGTGAGCGATTCAGGGCCATCATGGCCCTCTTGTTTTTATATCTCACACATTCCACTTTACAGTTTGTCAAGGCGAAACTTAACCGAGATTGATGTTGATCTCTTCAACCAACTGACCTCTCTGGAAAGTCTGGACCTCTCCCAGAACAGCCTGTCTCACATTCCCCACCTCTTACACCTGCCCCAGCTGCGCATTCTTGATGTCGCTGATAATGAGCTGACATCAGTGGATTTTGTAAAAAACTTCAGATGCTTGAGCGCGTTGTACATTGAAGATAACAATCTACTGGTATGTTCAATTCTTGTTGTTTGTTATCCCCACACTTTTTGAAAAAAAGGTGGGGATATTGTGGTTATCTCTGCTGTCCGTCCGTCCGTCTGTCTGTCCGTCCTGGCCAATATCTTCTCCTACACTATAAGCACTAGAACCTTGAAACTTACACACATGGTAGCTATGAGCATATGTGCGACGGTGCACTTTTTGGAATTTTGATCTGACCCCTGGGTCAAAAGTTATGGGGGTTGGGGTGGGGCCGGGTCAGAAATTATCACTCATTTTTTTAGGTTATTTTACATTTACTTCTTTATTTCTACACCGATTCACTTCAGATTGATACTGGACCTTTCTTATGACAAAACGGTCAATCACAACCATGCATGGCCCCATTCCCAACCCTGGGGCGCCCCGCCCACATAGGCCACACCCACCAAAAATTGCCATTTACTATAATTTCTTCATTTCTACACAGATTCACTTCAAATTGATACTGAACTTCTCTTATGACATTAGGGTCAATCTCAACTATGCATGGCCCCATTACCAACCCTGGGGCGCCCCGCCCACATAGACCACACCCACCCAAAATTGCCTTTACTATAACTTCTTCATTTCTACACCAATTCACTTCAAATTGATACTGAACTTCTCTTATGACAATACGGTCAATCTCGACTATGCATGGCCCCATTACCAACCCTGGGGCACACCTAGGTCAAACATTCGGTGTGGGGATACGCGTCGGCCTCTGCCGCGCCATTTCTAGTTTGTTTATTGGTTTGAATGATATTTTATTTCAATACTATGGTATGTATGGCATGAAGTTATTAACAAAAATGCAATTTAATGTCAGGACTTAAGCATCATATTTATTAAATTTATATTATATTGATTTCATTCATTACAAACTTCAAAGTTCTAGTAAGTTAAGAGTTTGTTACCTTAATGCCAAAACAATAAAATGAATGGAAACATTTACAGCTCTATTTCTTTGTGTGTTCAGGCTGAAGACTACTTTATAGCCAAAGTACTTTGTCCCAGTCTGAAGACAGTGGACGGCGGGTTTGACATGGAGTCCATAGAGAAGGCCATATCTCAGTACCACAATCAGCTCGAGCCCCAGGTGTGTGCATGTTGAAATCCTTGAAATGTTCAAATTAATTATAGCAGCAAAAGCTACATGATATTGTAACATTTTATATGAAAAAGTTGTTATCATTTTGTAAGACACAATAATGTAACCGTCTGCATGTTTGTTTAAATTGATTGATCTGAATGGAAAGAAAATAATATTTATCATGTGTAATTCTCTCTAGTCTGGTCAGTGATCATACATTACTGAGTTTCTACTTGAATTACAGCTCTCTAACCTGATGCTTTTCGCCAGTTGTTAGTGCGGAGAAAATAGTTTAAATTGACTTCTTTTCAGTAAAATATATTCTTGATTTTTTTCAAAAGTCACTCGTAGAAAAAAAGAAAGACAATGCGAAATGCTTGAGCTTATAATAATTATCAAATACCGGTAGATTTTATGCAAATGATGAATGCCGGACAAAACTCCCCCCAGACAAAACCCTCCCGTCATTTGAATAGGGGGCGGACAAAAAGCCTCCCATGAAAAATCAGGGGCGGACAAAACCCCTCCCATGAAAAAACGGGGGCGGACAAAAACCCTCCCGTGAAATCTGAGCTACGAATTCAAGTACCAACGATTATTTATACATTTTTAATCCGAAATCAGTCATTTCCGAATGTCATTTCCGACATTTTCTTGTGTTGTCGGTTATCCGAGATTTTTTTTTTCTGTAATAGTTGCTTCACTTCAGTAGGTCACATTACACTATATCTTGACTAATTAAAATATTTCCAAATTGAAAATGTTGTTGTTGTTTTTCCACCCATTTGACATAAATTATATATCTTTGAACTAAGATGTTTATGATTACTCACAGTTTAATATTTTGAGCAAATGTTGTCAGCATTGAGTTAATTTTTCGGATTAACAAATGCAACATGGTGTGAAGCAATTACATTTGTGGTGTTTAATTGCTTTTAATTGATTCTGTGATTAAACTTATTAAAAACTAAAAGTAGTTGCAGATTCACAGTTTGATATTTTGAGTAAATTTTTTGGATTAATGAATGCAACACTGTGTGAAGCAATTACATTTGTCGGTGTTTAATTGCTTTCAGGGGGGGGGGCGGATCTGACAATGGTGGAGCCGGTAGGGGACATCATTGCTTGGCAATAGTCTTGTTATTATTATATTAAATATAATATTGGATTATCGGATATATATGCACATTTGAAAAGCGGTATGTATACAGTTAATCGATACACATTTTCTTCTTTCAATTTCACACCCCTGAAAACACAATACACACAATGGTTAAATTTTTCAGATTAATGAATGCAACACTGTGTGAAACAATTACATTTGTCGGTGTTAAATTTCATTTATGGGAGGGTTTTTGTCCACCCCCGTTTTTTCATGGGAGGCTTTTTGTCCGCCCCCGTTTTTAATAGGAGTATTTTTGTCCGCCCCCAATGAAAATGACAGGAGGGTTTTGTCGGGAGGGGTTTTGTCCGTATTCCGCAAATGACATATGGCTCCAAATAATCTTTTTCAGGTTAATATGAAGTCAAGATCAGTTATTTGTAATAATGGTGCTCCTCAGGTTTCCAGCTTAAAATTGCAAAAAGGGCAAAGTGTTTCAAATTTGAGGATTTTTTTATAGGACAAAGTTTTTCTTTGTACTTTTTACTCAACTGACGAAGACAACTAATCTGACAGGGAGCTCTATTGAGAAGCCAATTTATTTCAGTCAGTAACACATTGTACTGGAGCAGAGTAAGCCAGTACAAATATGCCCCAAGGGCATTGTTTGTTTCAGATCATAAGCTTATTGTTGCAGACAAAAGCAGTGTGAAACTGAAAGCTTATCTATGACATCAAAGTATCAGTTTTCCACTTTGTAAGGCACAAACATACTCAATTGAAATATTTGCTTAAAAGCATTGATCTGTAATCTTCTGAAGAGTTATTGTTTTGAAGTGTTTTTTATGCCCCAAGATCGAATGATCGATTGTAGGAAAAACGGCACCCAGACAATTGGCACCCGGCGTTTTTTTGCAAACCCGAACAATCGGCTCCCAGTAAATTTGTCGATCCAGACAATTGGCCCCGATTTAATTGTAAACCCGAACAAACAGCACCCGATTATGTATAAAACATTTAATGCTTGTTTTTTTTTTACTAATAAAGACATTTGACACCGTGTTGGACTTTATAGCACTGATTAGTCTTATCCGCTAATCGGTTTGAAAAAAAGAGATCGCTAATTGTCAAGGTCAATTATACCTAACAGACATTGCGATAATAGGAGTAATAACTCCGTGACTTGTGGTGTTTTCAAATTATTTATCTTATACATACATATGTTGGGGCAAGGAAAATGCAAGCCAGTTGTAATGTCTGTCCTGTAATTTATTTTGTTGTCAAATAATGCATGTATCTTTCAAAATTTAAAAAACATAGGCAGTCCACGCAGTTTGATCAATCGCCTTTAACCCGGTGCCGATAAATTGGGTGCCACTTGTCCAGGTCAACAAATTTACCGGTTGCCAAATGTCCGGGATTGCAAAAAAACAATGGGTGCCGATTGTCCGTGTGCGGTTTGTCCGGATACCGGAATGATCAGGGGGTATATTGTTTTTGGCCTGTCTGTCTGTCTGTCATTGTATGTTTGTGTCTGTCCCAAAACTTTAACCTTGCTCATAAAATGAAAACTCTTGGGTCTATGTTCTTTAAACTTCACATGTGCATGCATCTCATTGACATCTATCTATGCGGCTTTAAAGTGCAATAGGGGGCATTGTGTTCCATAAACACAGCTCTTGTTATCCCCACCGAAATTTTTTGGAGGGGATATAGTAATAGTCTCTGTCCGTCTGTCCGTCCGTCTGTCCTTCTGTCTTTCCGCCCGAAACTTTGTCCACAGCATAACTCCAAATCTATTCAATGGATTTACTACTTAAACTTAGAATATAAACAGATGGCAACTAGGAGAAGTGCAGTGACCAAGAACCATTACTCTATCTACCTTAGTTTTAGAATTATCTCCCCCTTTATATAATTTCAAAGTAAATTTTTGTCTGGAGCATAACTCTAAATTTACTGAAGGGATTTACTTCAAACTTGAAATATAAACAGATGGCAAGTTGGACAAGTGCAGTGGCTAAGAACCATAACTTTCTCTACCTTAGTTTTTTAATTATCTCCCTTTATTTAATTTCAATGTAAATTTTTGTCTGAAGCATAACTCTAAATCTACTGAAGGGATTTACTTGAAACTAGAAATATAAACAGATGGCAACCTGGAAAAGTGCAGTGAACATGAACCATAACTCTTTCAGCCATAGTTTTTGAATTATCTCCTTTTTTTATTTTTATTTTTTTTTTAATTTATATTTTATTTATTTATAATTATATATTATATTTAATTTAATTTCACAGTAAATATTTTAGCTTTTCAATTTTTAGCTCTACTGGCCGAAGGCCGGAAGAGTTTATGTCATGGTGTGGTTTCCGTCGTCCGTCCGTCCGTGTGTGTGTGTGTCCGTTAGACTTTTTCTTGTTTACGCGATAAAGTCCACAGTTTTCATCCGATTCTTTTCAAACTTGTCCAGTGTCTTTATATTAATAAGGACTTGAACCCTATTGAAAATGGGTTACATCGGACCGTCCGTCCGTCCGTGCGTGCGTCCGTTTGTTAGACTTTTTCTTGTTTACGCGATAAACTCCACAGTTTTCATCCGATTCTTTTCAAACTTGTTCAGTGTCTTTATATAAATGAGGTCTCGAACCCTATTGAAAATGGGTTACATCAGACCGTCCGTCCGTGCGTGCGTCCGTGCGTGCATTAGATTTTTTCTTGTTTACGCGATAAACTCCACAGTTTTCATCCGATTCTTTTCAAACTTGTTCAGTGTCTTTAT
Source organism: Dreissena rostriformis (assembly GCA_007657795.1). Lineage (NCBI taxonomy): Eukaryota > Metazoa > Mollusca > Bivalvia > Myida > Dreissenidae > Dreissena > Dreissena rostriformis. Next base: position 360,156 of record VMBQ01000122.1, on the reverse strand, counting down.
ATTCATGAGGACTCAAACCCTATTGAAAATGGGTTACATCAGACCGTCCGTCTGCCGTCCGTGCGTGCGTCCGTCCGTGCGTTAGACTTTTTCTTGTTTACGCGATAAACTCCACAGTTTTCATCCGATTCTTTTCAAACTTGTTCAGTGTCTTTATATTCATGAGGACTCGAACCCTATTGAAAATGGGTTACATCAGACCGTCCGTCTGCCGTCCGTGCGTGCGTCCGTCCGTGCGTTAGACTTTTTCTTGTTTACGCGATAAACTCCACAGTTTTCATCCGATTCTTTTCAAACTTGTTCAGTGTCTTTATATTCATGAGGACTCGAACCCTATTGAAAATGGGTTACATCAGACCGTCCGTCTGCCGTCCGTGCGTGCGTCCGTCCGTGCGTTAGACTTTTTCTTGTTTACGCGATAAACTCCACAGTTTTCATCCGATTCTTTTCAAACTTGTTCAGTGTCTTTATATTCATGAGGACTCGAACCCTATTGAAAATGGGTTACATCAGACCGTCCGTCTGCCGTCCGTGCGTGCGTCCGTCCGTGCGTTAGACTTTTTCTTGTTTACGCGATAAACTCCACAGTTTTCATCCGATTCTTTTCAAACTTGTTCAGTGTCTTTATATTCATGAGGACTCGAACCCTATTGAAAATGGGTTACATCAGACCGTCCGTCTGCCGTCCGTGCGTGCGTCCGTCCGTGCGTTAGACTTTTTCTTGTTTACGCGATAAACTCCACAGTTTTCATCCGATTCTTTTCAAACTTGTTCAGTGTCTTTATATTCATGAGGACTCGAACCCTATTGAAAATGGGTTACATCAGACCGTCCGTCTGCCGTCCGTGCGTGCGTCCGTCCGTGCGTTAGACTTTTTCTTGTTTACGCGATAAACTCCACAGTTTTCATCCGATTCTTTTCAAACTTGTTCAGTGCCTTTATATTCATGAGGACTCGAACCCTATTGAAAATGGGTTACATCAGACCGTCCGTCTGCCGTCCGTGCGTGCGTCCGTCCGTGCGTTAGACTTTTTCTTGTTTACGCGATAAACTCCACAGTTTTCATCCGATTCTTTTCAAACTTGTTCAGTGTCTTTATATTCATGAGGACTCGAACCCTATTGAAAATGGGTTACATCAGACCGTCCGTCTGCCGTCCGTGCGTGCGTCCGTCCGTGCGTTAGACTTTTTCTTGTTTACGCGATAAACTCCACAGTTTTCATCCGATTCTTTTCAAACTTGTTCAGTGTCTTTATATTCATGAGGACTCGAACCCTATTGAAAATGGGTTACATCAGACCGTCCGTCTGCCGTCCGTGCGTGCGTCCGTCCGTGCGTTAGACTTTTTCTTGTTTACGCGATAAACTCCACAGTTTTCATCCGATTCTTTTCAAACTTGTTCAGTGTCTTTATATTCATGAGGACTCGAACCCTATTGAAAATGGGTTACATCAGACCGTCCGTCTGCCGTCCGTGCGTGCGTCCGTCCGTGCGTTAGACTTTTTCTTGTTTACGCGATAAACTCCACAGTTTTCATCCGATTCTTTTCAAACTTGTTCAGTGTCTTTATATTCATGAGGACTCGAACCCTATTGAAAATGGGTTACATCAGACCGTCCGTCTGCCGTCCGTGCGTGCGTCCGTCCGTGCGTTAGACTTTTTCTTGTTTACGCGATAAACTCCACAGTTTTCATCCGATTCTTTTCAAACTTGTTCAGTGTCTTTATATTAATAAGGACTCAAACCCTATTGAAAATGGGTTACATCAGAGTAAAAAGTCCAGAATTATCGCCCCTTGAATTTGTATTGGTCCGAGGCATTTAAGTAGGTTGTTTAATTGGTTGCAATTATTAATTTGAAATTAAATAAAATATAAGCCATCTGATAACTCATTTGGCAAGGATAAAAGGATTTGTGTTTTCAGTATTCCCTTGCATGTTGACTTTCCATTCCATTGACATTCCAGCCAGTAGAGCGATTCAGGCCCTCATGGGCCTCTTGTTAATATCTCCCTTGATCTAATTTTACAATAATATTTTAATGTGAACACTGAAGTATTCACTGTAAAATGAATAGATGAGTTTAAGGAAAAATACAGTGATCAAGAACAGTAACTGTTTATAGTCTTCTTTTTTAATTACCTCCCTTTCTTTCATTTTCATATATTTTATTCTCTACAGCATAACTCCAACACTATATACCTTGAAATATAAATAGATGACACAGGTGCCATGTTTTACAAATATTATTCTACTCTCTAAAACAAATGTTCTCATACAAGCAAACACATTTCGGTGGGGATTTGGCACTACTGTGACAAGCTCTTGTTTAAACTAGGTAAAGTGTCAATCCAGAGTAACAAAACAAAAGGCATTTAAAAGCATTTTGGGATATTTGGTTTACTTTCATTCCAAAATAAGGCAGATTTTTCGAGTGTTTGCTTAGAGGGGAATTGTGTCTGGATTTATTTCAGAACATTTTTACACTGTCCATAGTCAGGATGCATTTTATCCTGAATAATGGACAGACAGATGTAATACCAACAAATACAAATCTTAATTGATAGGAGAATTTAGCAATCTGCAAGTTAAGTGTTACTTTTAATTGCCATACATTTTTTGACCTACAGAACAATAAACAATGTTGACAACAATTTGAATTATTTAATGTGTTGCAATTTAGGTGTTACAAAAAGAATAGTTCCTAGTGGTGAGTTCCTTAAGTCAAGAATTGTAATGCTAAGGTTTAATCATAGGAATGCAGGGTATGCTATATAATGTTGACAATAATATTAATTAAACACTGAATTGTGGCCAATATCATAGAGAAAATACATGTTATGTCCACAACTTTTTTAATGTGGTGACCCTTGCTCCTGAGAATAATCTCTTGGGAAATTTTGCACCAATGTAACTTCTCATGCCATACTATTAGATTCAGGCCGTGTGGGAGGCAAGATTTGCTGAAGTGTACGACACAGGAGTGCCCGTGTCTGAGATTGAGAGTCTACACAAGGAGTTTGAAGACACCAGCAACGGAAGCAACTTGGTCGGAGCCAACCTCACCATGACAAAATTCAAGACATTCATGGTAAATGAAACCATGGTTATTTAGCTCAGCCCTGGGTAAATGGTTGACTCTGAAACCATTCTTTAGCTTACCTGAGCATGAAGTGCTCAAGGTGAGCTGTTGTGATTACCCTATGTCTGACAGTTTGTGATGTGTGTCATTAATCTGTAGCTTCATTTAGAAGCCACATTTTTCATCCTATCTTGATAAAACTTAGAATGTTAATCTGGACAATATCTTGGCCTATTTCAAATCTGGGTCACCTGCTTTCTTTTCGCACCTCAACATTACTGCCTCATGACCGCTTACACAGGTGAAATATACTATCTGCTGGCCACTTACAGCTGGTGACTGTTAATACAGGTGAAATATACTATCTGCTGGCCAGTTACAGCAGGTGACTGTTAATACAGGTAAAATATACTATCTGCTGGCCACTTACATCAGGTGACTGTTAAACTCAGGTGTAATATACTACCTGCTGGCCACTTACAACAGGTGACTGTTAAACTCAGGTGAAATATACTACCTGCTGGCCACTTACAGCGGGTGACTGTAAAACTCAGGTGTAATATACTATCTGCTGGCCACTTACAGCAGGTGACTGTTAAACTCGGGTGAAATATACTACCTGCTGTCCACTTTCAGCAGGTGACTGTTAAACTCAGGTAAAGTATACTATCTGCTGGCCACTTTCAGCAGGTGACTGTTAAACTCAGGTGTAATATACAATCTGCTGGCCACTTACAGCAGGTGACTGTTAAACTCGGGTGAAGTATACTATCTGCTGGCCACTTACAGCAGGTGACCGTTAAACTCAGGTGAAATATACTATCCACTGGCCACTTACAGCAGGTTACGGCTAACACAGGTGAAATATACTATCTGCTGGCCACTTACAGCAGGTGACTGTTAAATTCAGGTGAAATATACTATCCACTGGCCACGTTCAGCAGGTGACCGTTAAACTAAGGTGTAATAATTACTGATTTTTGTCACGGGGGATCTAGACTGACTGCTAACGCTGCATAACACAGGTGACCCCTATGTTAGGTTGGACTGTATTTCAAACTTTCCTATTTCAAACTATTATCAATGGTCTGAACTCTTTTGACATATTTGTTTTCAAATGTATAACAATTTTAGATCAGCCATCTCTGTCGTGAGCTTTTGGACAAGGTGAATAGCTTGACAAAGAAGTCAGCCAGGGGCTCCACCAACACACCGTCACGCTACGGGACACGAGTTTCCTTGGGAGTAACACAAGAGAAGGACTACAGGTTAATATCTTCTTTTCTGTTGTATGTAAGCAGTATAATGGAAAGGAAACTAAGCTCTGCTCAGGCTTATTATGCCCCCGAAGGTGGGCATATAGTGATCGCACTGTCCGTCTGTCCGTCCCTCTGTCTGAAATTCCGTCACACTTTGCGTGTAGGTTTTGCGTTTAGGTTTCACATTTTTTATTTATTTTTTCAAAGCGTCGCCAGCTGACAAACACATCTCTTGTTTTTAATTTGCTTTGCTGTGGATCTCATATTTGATGAGCTTGTTACAATTTCCTTTATTCAAGAAATGATGCAAGATTTTTGGCTCGCTAGTTTTACCTCATTGAGTGTAAAGTTCAGTTTCAGGGCTTTTCTTGCCACCTTTGTGAAGCCGCCTTGGCCCCTTCATTTTGTGAAAAAAATGAGTCACACACTGTTCAACATTGTGAAAAAATTAGTTGCGAACTGTTCAAAATTGTGAAAAAATTAGTCACAAACTATTCAAATTGTTAAAAATGAGTCGTGAACTTTCTAAAATTGTGAAAATTTGAGTCACAAACTTTTTTAAGTTCTGAACATTTGAGTCGCGAAATTCTCAAATTTGTGAGAAACGGCCATTCTTTAAGAAGGAAAAAAAGCCCTGAGCTTAAATCAAAGATTATTGATCGCAGTATGCCCTATATAAATGCAGAATTCCAGCAAGGCAGAAAATAATATCGCTTTATTTTCAATATCACAAAAAAACATTGGTCAAGTTGCAATTCATGCCGCACAAAAGATTAATTGGATGAATCGTCAAAAATGCCCCGAACAATCTGGGATGAATATCAAGTTAACAAAGTATGAATCAAACTTTGTAATTAAATTCTGCTTATTTATTGACAAATCAAATAAGGAGCTTCCAACTTTGCCGATGGATAGCATCACACATTCAAGATATTTCTCTGTATTGTGCACTATTGACTTTGTTTTCCAAGATGGCGTTGTTTGTTGCTTGGATATCTTGCAATAGAACAAAACTTAACAAGCCATTGGTTAATGATAAAAACAAGTCTGTCTGCATCCATATTAATAAAATGCACTATTTCTGGTGAGTAAGGATGTTCTTCGACAGAAACTAAAAAATGACAGTGTCAGAAATTTGATAAAAAAAAAAAAAATCCGAATTTCTTAGTTTTTTAGTTTAAAGAGCACAGTGCTTGTGTATGATTGTGTAATTAAAAAAAAAATCTTTACTTTTTCTTGTTTGTTTTAAAATTAAAAGAGTAACATTTTTAAGGAAAATAATATAAATAAATAAGTGTATTAGTTTGTGTGTCAAAAATAAAGTCAATGCCGCCAATTTATTATTAGCTGTGAGACTTTTGTCCAAACTTTTTGAAACCTTTCCACAGCACTTATTAATGTTATCAATGCATTGTTAATAGTCATGGAACACCTGAACTGAAAACAGAGGCTTCTAAATCTGCTACAAGCAAAAAACGGAAGATAGATGAGGACACAGAATGCAGCCCTGTCAAGTCCCCAAAGGCAAAGAGAACGAAGACACATCATGTGACCCCAGTTGTGGTGCAGTTGACACAAGACTCTGAAATTATTCCTGTTAGTATTTTTTTTTGTTATTGTTTTGTTTCATAGATTCACTAAGTCGAGTTGCTTTGATTATTTATACAGTTTTTTGAAAACCAGTTTTATGTATAATATATAATACATATATCATATAGTAATAATATATTGTACCAAGATTCCAAGAATGATTATGTCTTTGTTCTGCAAAATATAGTTTCTGCCATCTTGGATACAAGTTTTTCCTTCTAAATACTTTTTATCTTGATCAATATGAATCGAAGAAATGTAAAAGAATTGTTGAATAAAATCATATATCAAAGGAACTCCTCTGCAAGGTCAAGGACATTGAAATGTCAAAATATAAGACTTTATAATGTCAAACTGCTTTTTACATTTGTGTCAAAGTGGTGTGTGGGTGTATCTATCTTCTGTAGTCATAGCTCTTGTTTGCGTAAAACAATAGGGAAATATTGCCTGTTTGTTTAAATTCTTATTAGTTAAAATTTCACAAGTCCGTGTTTTATTATTGCAAAATGTCTTTTGCCTTATGCAAGAACAAAATTAAATTAGCCTCACTCTGGGGAAATGGGGCTTAATGCATGTGCGTAAAGTGTCCTCCCAGATTAGCATATGCAGTTCGCACATGCAGTTCAGGAACGACACTTTCCACTTTTATGGTATTAATTGTTCCAAGGAAAGCTCTTCATAGCAAAATTCCAGTTTAGGAAGAAAGGGGTGTCCCTGATAAGCCTGTGCAGAATACAAAGGCTTATCTGGGACGACACTTAACGCTCATACATTAAGCCCCGTTTTCCCAGAGAGGGGCTAAAATGTTAAAAATGTGGCTTGTATTGAATTGCAGTCTTCTGAATGCCAATATGACCCTTCACTGTTCATCCGGTGTCACGCTGATAGAAATGATCCAGAGGACAGCATCACAAAAGTGTGGAAATGTGCTTTTGAGCCGTTGATTGGGGGAAAAACAGGTTGGTGCTGTTTATAATTAAATGTAATGTAACAAGTCAAGTTCAAAAACAGAAGATTAACAATGAAACTTTGTGAACTCTTACTTTGTTAAGTTCTTCTTTATTTGTCTGTTTTGAGGGTATTTAAGACTTAAGACTGACAAGTTGTAGCTGAAACAAATGTTCTTTTACCAAAATGACAATTTTGGAGCCACTGGCTAATTTGGGGAATGTTGGAGTGTAATTCCTGCATTGGCATTTGCAACTTATGTTATTATTTTGCTAAATGAACCTGTTGTTCAATTGATGCTGAAATTTGTAAAAACATTACTGTGACCTTTGGTTTTATGTGAATAGTTACATTTGTTCTTTTGGCTTGAAGTAAAAGTAAAAAACATTTTTATGCCCTCGAAGGTGGGCATATATTGATGGCACTGTCTGTCTGTCCGTCTGTCTAAAATTCCATCACACTTTGCGTTAAGGTTTTGCGTTTAGGTTTCTTTTTTTTCTTTTTTTCAAAGCGGCGCAGTAGGGGGCATTGTGTTTCTGACAAACACATCTCTTGTTACTTTTTATTTTTATTTAAGGAGATCTTCACATTTTACAGTGATTATTTGTATCTGTCATGACTGATTTTGTCCTTTCACACTTTACACACAGAATTTGATAGTGCTGCAACAATACGCCAAAAACCGTATTGCAATATATTGTCAGTTCAAAAACCCGTATTGCAATATATTGCAATATATTGCTTACTTGTACCAGAATTATAACTCACCAGCTAATCACCAAAACCAACTTAATTACACAGGGCTTCCGCTGTCGTTCGCCAAATTCGCAAATGGCGAAAATTTCGCTAATTTGGCTAATAAAATTATCGGTTGGCGAAAATGCTCGGCGAAACGGTTTTTTGCCTGTAAAGAACCGTCCCAAATATTAAACTCTTTAAACCGTAGACTGCGGTAAAATACTTCACTGTGTTATTCAACAGAAAAATTGATACGCAGTCTGCATCAATACCGGTCAGAACCAGTCATCGAGACAAAGGAAAATGGCTGGTGCGAAAACAAAACAAAGGTGTAACCTTACATCTTATCGGCTTAAATAAACATATAACACTGATTAAAAACTGCTGCCGATTCCAATCAATTTGAGTAAAAGCAGTTAGCGAATTTACAGATAAGCTGGAAAGAAATTACCATGTACAGGAAATTTACGAACAACAATCAAATTAACGACGGAGTACGGAATAATGAAATGCGTGTGTATTAACGAAAAAGATTATGTTTTTACTTTTAGATACAAAAAACAAAATTTAAGATCTATTATTAGAAACTTCACAGTGAATGTCTTTCACGGAAACCAGTATTTGCAGATTGGAGTTCAGTATACTCGCAGTAAAAACATTTAAGAAGAGTATCGTTCGACAATGGAAAAAGACAAACATGATTTGATTTATATGTTAGTGGATCTGTGTTTAATCAGATTCATGTGCATATTCTGCTTTATTATGTTTGTCACGCTGTACAGTTTACTAAAATAGCATTTAACTGGAGATGTGTAATACAAGATACTGAAAGGTAAACAATTAAAA
>VMBQ01000122.1:275896-328053 GCA_007657795.1 Dreissena rostriformis | reverse complement strand
TTAATACATTAAACTTATCATGGGTTATAAAATCATTTTTATTACCAACTCTGCTGTTGAAGTCACCAACAAGAAAAACAGCACCCTTGTTTATGTAAGTAAAAATATCGCTTTCCAGAACATCAAACAAATCGACATTAACAATATTATACGCAGGTGAATCTTCGCACCATAAATACGTTCCACATAAATAAATATCCTGATCGGTTTTGAAGAATGTTTTATCAAGTTTGAGCCAAATTATTGTATCATAGTGATTATGAATGAGTTGAATACAATTTTTCAAGCCTTCTTTATAATAAAGAACTAATCCACCACTACATCCTTTGGCATTTCTATTTTGGAATTTTCGGTAAAAATTATGACATATATACCAATTTACAGAAACATTACTTTTTTAATTTGAATTTGAATTTTTGAATGACAACTTGTGTCAGATAACTTACCTTGTTCAATGCAATACGGTACCATACTTCATGACAACTTTTGTCAGATAACTTACCTTGTTGAATACAATACGGTACCGTACAAAAATGACAAATTATTAATCAATTCGCATTGATTTCCTTTCATGGTTTCACAACTAAAAAAAAAATTATTGAAGAGTGACGAACACTTCGCAATACTATTTAACAGCACATTAACTTTTGCGCCCGATTGTTTTGGTGCATTCGTTGTCGACACAAGTTGCGATTTTTGGCAAAAGAGGAATGTGGGGACATCCGTTCCGTTCGGACACATGTTCTAGTTTTATACTATTTTCACGAATATATATGTATAATTTATTTTGAATATTATCCAGAAAGAATAATAAACTTGGTCACCGAGACCACTCCTTGGATCATCACAAGAAATACATCTATTGAATAGGGCCTGAGGGTATTGTAAATGTTTAGGAAAACTGCATGGGAAACTATCAAAGACTACTTATAATAGCGAACTTTTTTTTTTCACATTACCAACTTAACACGGATAGTTAGAAAATTGCGAAACACACCTCGGCTCTTTTAAGAAACCATGTTTAAGAAACAAATATGCTTAAAGTTGAAACAAACAATAAAGGATATTTCAATGATTCCTGATACAGACCTGAAAAACCGACAAAAAGTTTACAAATAAAAGGGTGAACATCAAGTATAAAATGAAAGACACGTTCAATATTTACCGTTTTTTTACAGCGACAAACAAACAGGTAATGAGTCAAATGAAAATCATAAAAAATTGAGCCATGATTGCCCTGTACATCTCACCTGATTTAACATCATCAATCTACCGTATCTTGTATTTGTTAAAAGAAACTTTTAAAAAGTAGCCACTCCATTTTGAGAAAAAAAGTTTGACAATGTCATTTATTCTGTACATATGATGACCAAAACTATCGTATCAGACTTTAAATAAGTATCTAGGAGATATCTTGTATTTAATGGTTCTTTACTTTATCTATGTATATAGCTAGTCATTTAAAAGAGGAGTTTGAGTTATTTTCTTGATAATTGCAAATAAAGCCGAATGGTTGCAACACGAAAATACTTTGTATAACAATTTGTCGATTGGCAGAGTTGATTCCATTTAACAGCTCGAACAATCCTGAACGTTTTACTTATACTTACTTAAAATTATTTACTACCTCAAGCTTAATATCATTATAGTAAACATCATTTTTATGTCCCCCAGTCTGTTTTTGCCCTTTCCGTTTGTTTGTTGGTTTGCACAAACTTTTACATTTTGTCATAACTTGTGCAATATTGAAGATAGCAACTTGATATTTGGCATGCATGTGTATCTCATGGAGATGCACATTTTGAGTGGTGAACGGTAAAGGTCATCCTTCAAGGACAAAGGTAAAATATATGGGTCAAAATCGCTCAAAAGGGGACATAGTGTTTGACAAACACATCACTTGTTTTATAATTATATTGCCTTTAGAAAAAAAAACAACATCACACAAGTTTTTCTGGTGTTCACAGATATGACCCATTCGCTACAATATTCATGCAGCCAATTTAATAGACTCTGGAGTCCTGTTGCTGATTAAGAGAATAAAGCTGTATCGTCAGCAAATAGCAAGGGAGTAATTTTATGCTGTCGACATTTACATATTCAGTAGAATTATTATGCAAATAGTCATATATATCGTTTAAGAACAATATACATACTAATGGTGATGAAGGCTCATTCTGTTTTACACTAATATGACTATACAATAATTCAGAAAGAGAATACCGGTAGGCAGTTTTAATTTTGTGATTACACTGATTTTTCTACATGTGTAACTACACGTACAGTGTACACGAAACACTACTAACATTACACGTCTTAACGCATGATTAAACAAAAGCATAACTTGATGTAATCAGTTTGACAAATTTAGATGATATGTTATGCTGCAAAAGTTTGTACAAAATTCCGTTCCTAGATCGAAGCCTTTTTTGAATCTGCAAAGGCACAAAACAGCTGGCGGTTTTCTCGATTATCTTCTCTATTTATAAATGCGTTTAGCACAAACATGCAATTTATTTACTCTTGTCGTTTCTGAAACCGAAATGAAAATCACTAAGTATATTATTGTTTCCCACGCCATTTCCACACTCTTCTGTCTAGCAAAATGGAGAATATTTTAGAACAGATACTAGTAAGAGTTATCCCCCGGTAGTCATTGACATCGTTCTTTTGATTTTTTTAGGCAAAGGAACAATAACGCCTTAAGACCATGACTATGGATATGAATTTTTACTGTAAATATAATTAAATAATTCACATAGTACATGAGATATAAGCTCATTACACTCAATAAAAATCTCCGTCAAACAACCGCTTTTCCCCGTTTTATAGAAATTCCCAGAACCGATTAAAAGTGTCATGAATGTCACACATGTGAAACGCCCTTTAAAAACTTAGTATCATTGGAAGTAAGACCATACCATCTTTCCAAACATATATACACTATGTATCATTAGTAAGATAGTTTGCCCGAATATGCATATATGACTTTCAAAGTTAAATTGTTTTCATTGTTTAAGCCCAAACGTTTGCCGGATCCAAATTCTCCGGTCCGATAAAATGGGTTGCAAAAGCAATAAATGTAAACCGACCTTTAGAAATAAATATTTAAAACGAAGACCATTTAATCCTTCTCAAGATATATTCCAAATTTTTCTTGTATACCTAATGATAAAATATGACATTTCTGCAGTGAAATAACAGCAGTGAGAAGAACAAAATTGTTTTTTCCACCGGTGAAAAGAACACATTTTCGGAATTCTTTTTTCTTTTTTTAGATTATGATATTGAAAGATGTACTTCACTTGTTTACATCCTTGTTTATATTTTATCTATGATCACGAGTGAAATTAAATCGATATTCCACCGAATCCAACAAATTTTCTTTTAATTTTATGCTTGTTTTTACCGTTTATTTATATTGTAAAAGAGTTTAACTGAAGAATTTCCCTGGAATAATGCTAAAATTAAATAAATAAATGGAATAATGCATCATTTCGTAAACAAAATGACGTCATTTCAATGTATTGAGGCACGCCAAGAAAGAGAGGGTCACTTTTCAGCGAAAGGGAAATTATTATTAATTATTTTCTTGAAAAGAGGACATAAAAGAAACAGAAATTTGTTCATGTCAGTGTAAGATAGTTTGTTATTTCACTCGTGATCATAGAAAAATGATATTTTGATGATCACTTCATGATCACCCGTGAAATAACAAACGATCTTACACTGACATGAACAAATATCCTCTATATCAAAACTATAAGGATGAGTTCTACCGCGAGTTCCAAAGTGAGCTGGGTTTTTATATTCAAAGTTTTAACTTAAATGAAATTTATTTTTCGTAAACGTCTTTTTCATGGATATTTTATCAAACAACTTGAAAAGTGTCATGTTGTTTGAGAAATACTTCCTAACATTTATAAATGTCAATTGTAAATTTGAAAATTAATCATTCAACATTTAATTCTTATAAGTGAGGGAGGCAACGTCAGACTCTAGCGCAAAAGCGCCCAATTATGTTAATTACTGATCAAACAAAAGTTATACAATTCATTTCTGTTTTGTTCTGTATATAATAATGGAAATATACGTAACAAAATTAATTACACTATTTTGTGCTAGGCATAATAAGAACCATAAAGAACATGAAGAGCCAATAAGTATTGCCGCTATTGTAAAATATTGTGAACGTGTCAGATTTGTGAAATGTCCGTGTCGAAAATATGAAATGGCCGTCAACGGCCATTCTCTATGAACGAAAGAAAGCCATTCACTTGGTTCATGCATTCTTAGCCTGGCTTAATAACAGTTTAACCCCTCTGTTTTCGACATTTACCTAGTTTTCTCAGTACATAAATACAAACATATATTTTGTAAAATGCATTTTGGTTTTTCTTTGGTTTTATTAGAAACACAAGATCTTATTCCTCTGTGTTATCACATTGAACTTTTTCACGTTTCCAGGAAAACATTGAAAGAGAGTCGACCATTGGAAGTTCACCAAAGCTCAACTCGTCTGCGATTGTAAAAATATGAAACTGGAAGACCAACTCCTGTTAACACTCATTAAACTAAGACTGAACCTGCAGTTTCAACATATCGCAAATTTGTTTAACATCAGCCCAACAGATGAAGGTGCTCTGATCAGAAACTGGATCAACTACATGTTCTATCGGTTTGGTTCAGTACCGATTTGGCTGGCCAGGGATGTAATCGTCAATAAAATACCGAACAACTACAGAGAAGAATTTCCGGACACACTTCTTATACTCGATGGCACTGAATTAAAACTTGAAAGGCCTACAAATCTGCGACAACTTTGAAAGGGTTGGTTGGAATTGACCCTAGGGGCTCCTTCACATTTATTTCGATGTTATTTTCTGGTGGAATATCGGATAAAGAAATGACAAATCAATGTGGACTCCTTGATATGCTACAACAACTACTTGACTGTGGCAAAATAAAGAAAGGAGATGGAATAATGACAAAGGTTTTTAATTAAAGATGAGATTGAAAAATTAGGACTTAAACTGTACATGCCCCCATTTGCTCCAGGATCAGGTCAAATGTCAGACAGTGATGTCAAATTGACCAGAAAAATAGCCAGACACCGTGTTCATGTTGAGCGTGCCATCTCTCGAGTCAAAACATTTAAAATTGTTGAGCATAGAATTGAAATTAGCCTGTTTCCATCAATTAACCAAATATGGTTCTGTTGCTTTTTTTACAGGATTCATGCCTTTGCTTGTGCAAGACTAATAGGATGTGAAAGGGTGCTGCAAACAGCTTGAGGCCCTTTTTCTGTCATGATGGTCTGGTCTTGCGTGCAGGCCAGTTACCCGAGTAGAGTGTCATTAAGAGATGCCAGTAGACTAATATCTTTTTCTGTAAGGCAGATTTTTATGAAAAAAAGTAACAATAAGTGAATTACATGATAGTTGTATTTGTATTGTTGTAAATATTACATATCTAATGCAAATACTTGTACATTGTTTTTTTTGCTTATGTTGTTTATTTTGAATAAAGGTCTCTGTCTTTATGTTATTTGGATTTTTGTGTTAAATTCAACAAAATAACAACCTGTTGTCATTGAAGATTGCGGCCATAGGTCTCTTCTTCCTAGTCACATTGGAAGACCGAGACAGAACCATGGTAGAGACCGGTTCAGCCTGGATCTTAAATCCTCTCGGCTTGTCCAATTGTTGCGGACAGGAGGTGCTTGACGGCTGACTTGGCACGTCAGTTAGACCGTCTAGAATCCAGTCTGTTATCTTTAACACCACTGCCAGCACATGCGAACATTCTCCAACAATCCTGCACATAGATAACAATACAAATAATACATGTACACTTCTTATTTAATCTGAAGTCATTAATAATAATAATAATAATAATAATAAAGTATATTAATAATATGTATATACATATTTAAAAAGCATGAAGATTGAAACATTCATCATGTATTTTTTTAATCTAAGGATAATGGACAAAAATAATAATTTAAAATCAAGATCGGGTGTTTCAAGTCAACCACAAGGCAAAAGGAACATTGACATTACATAGGCCTATTAATTCATTCGCGAAATGTATTTCATGTGAAGTGAAAATATATGTTATAACAGTCTCATTACAACAATAACATGTTTTTTTTGTAACTAATTTCGCACTTACCCTGCCTTACAACTACAATGTGCGATCGTTATTGCAGTCTTGGACATCGAGAAATTCACGGTGTGAGGATCCTTTCCCTTTCGTTGACTTCGGAAAATACGGGATTTACCGGTAACGTCGATTCCATCATCATTTCCCCTAAAAATACTTACAGAGTCAATGTACGACTCATTAGCAAATTTTCTCCCTTGAATTCGTTGACGTAGTGAACATCTATAAGGCAAAACATGTTCACCAAAATCATCGGAAATATCGGTTAACCTTATCATTGATGCCATTTTGTTATTAGATGATTACGGTAATAGAAGCAAGCTTCATCCGCATTGCTTTAAGAGTAATAAAAACTCAGCATGAAGTCGAATGCATGCTGTGTTTTATTACTCTAAAAGTAATGCACTTGATTGTCATTATACATGTTATTTGAAGGTGACACGTGATATCTTATCTTAATAACGGTATATACACATGTGCAGACATGTGGTGTCACCAATTAACGCTTTTAATCCACACTTGGAGACCGAATGCCTAGTTCTCTTTTTTTCCAACGAGTTTCGTTTATTTTGTTATGGAAAAAAACGGAAATTGAAATGGTAAAACGGTGTAAATAGGGTTTATGTAACTCGGACATTCGGTATCCAGAAAGATAATCTAGATGAATTAAATTTATACCATTTCCAACGCGGAAATGCGGTCTTGACAAGTGCGAGTGGAAGCTTCAGTGTGTAGATTTACCGAGATCACTCTGAAAGTTATAGAACGTTAAGTTATTTCAGAAACTGGAAATATCATATTAGCGTTATTAAGTATGAATTATTTCACATGTGTATGTAAAATATAAGAAATATTGGTACACATTTTGCGAAACTTAACGAAATCCGCGTTATAAATCGTGTTTTTGTTTTTTTCAGAAACAAGTGAAAACCATTTTATGATACTATTTTAATGCGAACGTATCAATTTATATTGAAAAAATGCCATTCTATAAGAGTTATTTATTACTAATATAACCAATTAACGCGGTTACTAGGGGGAAGTCAGTACCTGCGCTGACACTGGTAGCTTTATTTACTAGCAGGACCAAAATCCCCTTCATACAACGCTAATTTATATCAGACAATGACCACAGTGATTTGGTTGTTTTGCACTTTCAATTATAGTGATTGATAAATGTCCCATAAGCAATGTTTAATATTATTAATATCACTTTTATACGTTATAACATGTGGGATTTAGGTACCCACTCGGCGTCAGAAAGCGCGTAAAACTTCACCGAAATGCCAGGTATAAAGCGCTATTTCGTGTCCAATACAAAGAGAAAAATGATTCGTCAATATGTTCGTAAATAACATGGGTAAATACCAGTGTAGAAGTGTTTATTTATTGCTAATACCACATTTCACGTAGTAACAGGTTCGATTTCGGTAAGCGCGCAAGCGTTTGAGAGCTTGTTTAACGTACCGAAAAACCCGTTTTAAATAGGTAATTTTCGATATGAACCAATATTTTTTGCATTTGCAGAATAAATAAATGACGCAAACCCCTTTTACAAGTGTTATATGGTGTGAAAAGGTCCATAATAACCATCCGGAATATCGCGAAATCTGTATGCAATCTATAGGAAAAGAAGCCAATTTGGTGTTTGTTTGTCTAGGTTTCTTATCTGCTAGACCACGTGATTAAGTGGGCGGAGCGATCATCGTCCAGGCGAGATGTCAATTAGAGTAATGCCGAGGCGGCAGGGTGATGCACCCTGCCTTTAAGGTTTGGTTGAAGTACTGTTAAAATAGTCACCGCTTTGCCTGTTTATATGAATTCTAATTTTGATAGAACTGAGTTTGTGTGAGTCTCAAACGAACTTCCCCTGATAATTATTTTTCCCAACTCGATGTACCCCGGTACGTCATTCTTTTCGTCGGTAACACTTTGTTTCCGCTTAGATCTCAGACAATAATGATTTTCTACATAAATACGTCAGGTTATCAGTTATAAAATATTGTCCATAGTTAACTGATATATTTCTACAGAAATGCAAAAGCCGAGAACTACTTTGAAATTGCAGTAGCAAAATAAAATAATTCAGGTGGCATTGTGTTACTGGACTTATGCGAATTGTATTTATGAATTGTGCGCCCTTGATAAAACGATTCTTATCTTTCGGTCGGGGACATTATAACATCAAGGGATTTGTTTTTATTGAAATGACAACTGAATGACATATTTTAATAATAAGGAGTAAAACTATGAGTGTAGCAAGCGACTTTTTGAGTGCAGTCTATTCGGGCGAGGATACCGATACATAACGAAGAATGCTTCCGTCACCATGCAACTGGTCAAGGGGCTACTGTTGACTTGTGACTTGAACATTCATTGCTTAGTTAAACTGTGAGTTATTATATTCCAACAGTGGGTAGGGTGGATAGTGGGTGAATCACCATTCAGATGTATTGCTTTTTGTTTATAAATTTGTGCATGTGCAATTCCTATAACATGGCTTTATAATTATAAACTGTTTCAACGTATAATTTCAATACTTGGACACACACTTATTAAATGTAGTGCTCATTCGAAATACATGAGTACATAACGTGGTGTACGTTCGCTTGTTTAATTAACTATTACGAAATGACAAACAAGTCCCTTAAATACATTGTGTATTATCATTAAACAGTGTGTATAAGTAATGTGTAAATGCCTTGAACCCATCTGCATTCTTATAGTTCAAAGCTATTATCTGTACATGAGTTCAGTAGCAAGTCAGAGTATATTTTTGGCATTAAGTGGACAGACCTAAAGCAAACATTTCCTATTTCGTAGGAACATTTACTAAGGTCACT
Source organism: Dreissena rostriformis (assembly GCA_007657795.1). Classification (NCBI taxonomy): domain Eukaryota; kingdom Metazoa; phylum Mollusca; class Bivalvia; order Myida; family Dreissenidae; genus Dreissena; species Dreissena rostriformis. The sequence goes on along the minus strand of VMBQ01000122.1, from coordinate 319,045 downwards.
TCTACCTTTAAGACTGCTTCTTTGTACATATAGGATCTGACATGAGTTGTCATATCCTACCAATTTTTTTTTAACGAGTTCAAGAATTTTGTTAGTAAGCGAGCTTACTAACGAATTCCCGGACGAGTTTAATAAAATATGGTATGATATGACAACGAGTGTCAGATCTTTTTTATCACATGCTTTTAAAGGGACTGTCAACCACGAATGACGAAAAAAGGAAAGTTCTAAAATACTGTATTTTTTACAATTATTAGTTTATATTGATAAAAATATCACGAAATAAATCATCTCATTGTGAAAACCGTTATATTTTCAGTTAAATATAACCCTCCTTTAAGTCCTTAACATAATTATTCCTAGTAGTAATACTAGTACGTGTATTTGTTCTTAAATTATATGACTGACTAGTAAATAATTTTTTTAATAATTACGCTGCTCATGTATATGATGAAATTCTTTTAATTAAGACATTAAAACAACATATTGTTACAATCTCAGATATTTTAATACACTTTAAAACAATGCCTCGTAACTGGTTGCACTTTTGAAGACATCCGTACATTTTATTTTCAAAAATATTTACTTCGGTCAAAAATCTATTTCTCAGCAAGTAAAGACAACTTATTTACATGCTTTGAAAAGTAATACATTAAAAAACCTGACCTTTTTTATAAAGAAGTACATATAACATACACATTTTTTGGCGAAGACATGCTTTTTCTGTCAACTTATGATATCAAGCCGGTATTTATGTAAAATTTAAATGGCAATTAACCATTCATGTCATATTTTTTTCTTTTTCTGGTCATTTACTTTTGTATAAAAATTCAAAATTACATAGCAATTCATATAAATATTTTATTGTATGCTGCTTAAAACCCGAAGACATCAATTGTCGCACATAAGCTGGATTGAGTCAGTCTTATGTCATTTGCAGCCAGCGAGGCTCCAGACACGCATGCGCATCTGCACAGTCTGGTCAGGAGCTACCATGTGTCGTGTTCTGAGAAAACTGGACAAACTTTTTGTGCGTAAAGTGTCATCCCCGATTAGCCTGTGCAGTCCGCACAGGCTAACCAGGGATGACACTTTCCGCCTAAACTAGATTTTCGCTTATAAGAGACATCATTTAAACGAAAAAATCCATTAAAGCGGAAATTGTCGTCCCTGATTAGCCTGTGCGGACTGCACAGGCTAATCTGGGATGACAATTTACGCACGAGCATTTTGCCCAGTTTTCTCAGAACACGCCACCCATATCCGCGTTTGAGACCACACAATCTTGCGTGACTTTATAATGGAAAGCGTATCTCATGACAAGCCTTATTATTAGAAAATGGGCTCAAATGTCAACCGCTCACTATGTGTGTAGGTTATTTTTGTCCATTCATTAATTTAAACATGCATCTAACACAATTAACACATCAATATAAGGAGTCCAGGATTAATATATCACTGACAACTAAATGTCTTGTTGTCATAATAATATGGTCCGAATGAAACAATATATCATTATACATTTAAATATATGATCTTATGACATATTAATAACACATAACATAATCAAAAATGGTCCATAAACTATGTCTGTTAGTGTCAACATAACCGCCATATAGTTGAATATAGTTGCTTAATTATGTCAAAGTGATCTCTCAAGAAATGGATGCAGAAAATAATAGAAAGAACTTTTTTCGTCTGGAGCAATTTTAATTAATCAGAAGTTTTCATTTATAAGAAATTGTATCTTTGAATTATTCGCGATTCGTGCACAGTGAATATAGCGGCGAAATACAATAATAATCCTAAAAGTTATCAATCTAAAGTTGTGTTAAAATGAAAGACATAATCAGATTAAGGACGATGACTCGTCGCCGGAATGACGCCAAGTTGGGCGCCGACGAGGATGCGGTGCTCCTTAAGTTCAACAAGCAGCACCAGCCGATCCAGCGGCACATCGCAAGCGAGCGGGAGCGCTGCCGGATGCGTGCCATCAGAAAGGCGTTCTCGAAACTCAAAACGACTCTATCATTGGGTTCCGTCCGACACGAAGCTAACCAAACTAGACACTCTACGACTAGCCTCCAGCTATATCGGGCACTTGAAACATTTACTTGACGATACTGACGATGGGGTCGAGTGTAACCAAACTACGGCCATTCGTCCGCTTTATTTGGTAAGTAACCTGCGGTGTGATTGATGGAGCTTGACGGGTCGTGATCACACATACTATTATTTGAGTTTTTGTCCCATTTAAGAGTATATTGTTTTTTTTTAAAGCATTAAACAACGAATAATGAATAGGTGACTCCGATGTGGGTTCGAGTCCCATCCTCATACAGGATGTAAAGGCTGACGTGAAAACAACTCGTCCTTATCGGTGTCATAATTTTAATAACCATGCCTTTTCTTTACGTGGGTGATCCACGTGTCATTTAATACAATATCATACATATGGGGGCTTCAAATTGGTCGCATATAATTATTATTATTATCATCATCATTTTATATGTTTTCAGACCTGGCTTTTCAGTTTAAAGTACAAAGGCGACAACCAAAGCCACTCTCCAACGGACTGTTCCATGAGTTACAAAGACACTTCCAGTTTATCCGAGGACCATAGTCTCGAGAATTTAGGTACACAATCACCGTGAATACCAATCTCCACGCAGAGTTGTCGTTCCATGCTCTCACATTTGATCCAGCTATGCTTGTTCAACTCAAATATCTGCGCGGAGTTTGCGTAATTACGTGGTCCATTAATTGCACAACAAAACAAAACGGCGCAAAATGCAGCGTTGTTCGATTACTGGTTTTACTCGAAAAGATGGTTTTGTGTTGTATTAAAACGTCGCACGTGTATTTAAGAATGATTTTCAATATACATGCATAAAATATAAGCTACTTTCGTTGTGTGCTGAAGGCGCATTAATACAGAATCCGGATAGTGCCATCTTAAACCTCGCCCTTCTTTCATCAAGGGCGACATACGACACACGAAGCAATACTCATATTTTGCAGGACAGACGAAGCGACACACGATATTTTGCGCGATACACGAAGCGACGCGCGGGAATGTACCACGAACTATCGCCCTTGTGTAGGAAGCCCAAAAGGCGATATATCGCGGTAAATATCGCGTGTCTCTTCATGTATCGCGCAAAATATCGTGTGTCGCTTCGTGTATCGCGCAAAATGTCGTGTGTCGCTTTGATTATCGCGCAAAATATCGTGTCTTCGCGTTAAAATGGTGACATACGAAACACGAAGCGACACACGATATTTTGCGCGACACACGAAGCGATACACGATATTTTATTATTCAAATATCGCCCATTTTATCCGAATCTTATGTATCGCGGACTAATTTCAGACCGCGACACACGACACACGAAGCGATACTCGATATTTTGCGCGATACACGAAGCGACACGCGATATTTGTACTTTTCAAAAATCGCCTGTCGATTCTCGCTTTCAAAAAATCAGGGGAGACAAAAAGGAGATATTTTTACGTCATCAAGCATGTGCATCAAGCATGGACGCAGATATTGATAATAAATGGTTAAAAATTACTGTAACACCGTTTAAGAAACGCGAGAGTCGACAGGCGATATTATTACAGCGATATGATCATATGCTGCTCTCCGAAAGAAAATAGTTGATCAAAACGACAGCATTGAAGGGACTTGTTCACAGATTTTGGCATATTTTGAAGTTTGTCATTAAATTCTTTACATTGATAAATGTAAACATTGGAACTAAATAGCTCCAGTATAAAACAAGAAGGAAATTTAAAGAAACAAAAAGTTATTCACACCAGGACTCGAACCACTGACCCTTGAAGTAAACGTCTACCTATCCTCGTAAGTCACAAATTATAGCGATAAAACAGAACTCTGAAAATTATCCAATCATGTAATGTTCAGGTTTTAAAATCGACAAAAGATGCATATCATGGATATTTTAGAGCATGGTAAATGTTCAGTATAACCTTTCTCGCAAATATCTTAGCTACAACGAACATTTGCAGATCTGAAACATTTGTTTTCATTTTTGTCAATTTACCAGAGCGTGAACATGTCCCTTTAAATCATTAAGTTCGTACAGTTACACTATTTAAAACAAAAACGGGTTTCTATGTCATTTTTTTGTTTTTATAAAAAATTTTACGAACTATATGTAGTTCAACATAAACATAAATAGTTTATTAAATTGTCGGCTCACCAGCACAATTTTTACTCCCACGCGTGAACGTGCACCGACTAGAAAATCATTCGGTTCGATTGAGCGGAACTGACGCTTCAACACCTAAGTGCCCACCGTAAACATTTCATCAACATAAAAAAGCAGATGTGTTTTATTTTTCCGTATAAACAAGGGATCAGGACTAATTTACTCGGAAGCGTAGATTAGCTCCCCGAGAAATTATTTCTTATCGCCTTGTACATGTATACACATTTCAGATCAGTCAATGAACCCGTGGACCTGCAGGATCAAAACCTAGCACCTGTAGACAAATTAAGTAAAAACGGCCGTTTGACTGGCCTACTTTAAAGTTCGAACTTCATTTCCTGTGGTTGATATTGAATACATAAGAGCGAAAGACTGCAGTGCCTTCAGCGCTTTGATATTGATTACACGTACATGCTTAAAGTGAAAATTCTTGTTTATGTTTGAGGTCGTATGTAAAGTCGGGTACCGGTATATATGAGTATTTTTGTAAAGCGTTTGATTTAAATGCTTTAGCAAAAATGTGTGCAAAGTGTTTCAAAAAGAGTTTATACTATAACGAAGTGCTATTATTGTCTAATACTCTTATAACGATGTAAGTGTCTTTATAAAACCAAAGTAATTTACAAAGTTAGAATGTCTATTTATCACATGATAATTGTATATAGTTATAATAATAATTATTATGTATTACCGTTTAAAATTGAGATCTTAAAAATGCAAATTAAGCAATAAAAATAAAATATTCCTGGAACTATTTAAGCTGGTAAAATTTTGTGCTTCAGAAGATGAAACATATACCGGTAGACTATGTTTTTATGAGATAGAAGAGTTTAATTTGACAAAATGTTTACTTAGCACGAATTATAACCAACACAAAATTACTGCGAGGGAGCTAATTACAAGGTAAAAATAAAATTAGATTTTCAGTGTTTTAATCAAATATAGAAAAAGAAACTGCACTGCGAACTTACGCGTGCCCGAAAAAACGTGTTAATGCCACTTCAAAATAACTTAATAGTAACAAAAAACTATAAAAGCCTGAAAATTGCTTACGAAAAGTTACTTATACAATCGTTGGTGATCACCGTGACAATTCAATAATTTCCATATGTTGGAATGAAGACCGTCCGTTATTATTTGACAGTTGTCGACAGGTTAAGGCGGTTTTTATTCGAGATAAATATTCATGTCTCCGACCTCTTCAAAAATATTTATGTTTTCCACGCATAAATTGTTGTATACTTGGATAATATATTATCCGTTTTTTATTGCCGTTATTGAATGACTAAATGGCTTTTTAGAGTGAACACACCACATGTGATTCAGTGTGATTTGTATTCTTCATTCGTAGATGATTTGTATTGATCAAGGACATTTGCGATATATTTTGATTTGTCACGAGGTTGTGAATAAGTTTGTATGTCGGTCAAATGTGCATCCCAACCAATATCGAGGAAATATCGAATATCAATGTACAAGCGCAAACCTAGCATACATACATCCCATGTGCATTCTCAGGGCATGAAGACGACTTGAAGAACTGGTTCACGGTGGCTCAGAGCGAGCAGTTCGACGCCTGGTGGGCCGAGCAGACCAAGGACATCTCGAGGTTCTCCTGCCGGTACACGCTTGAACAAAGTGTAACTGCATTATTACATTAGTGAACTGTCGATACATAGAGTTCTTCATCCTTTAATGCTTAATAAGAAACCACGAAATGAATGAATTATCATTTGAGAGTCTCTATTATGTGTGTGGAACGATATTTTTGTATTCAAAAACAATAACTTTATGGCATACAAGATTAACGCAAATAGATAGTAGTTAACGAGACCTACGAGAGCGAGTTAGTGCGAAATTATACGTCACGTTCCTGAAGGATTGAGTGCAGTTAATGCGTAGAATGTTAATTGAAATACCCGCCAAGTGTTAATAATTGTCATCTTCATACATACAACAGTTCCCTTAATACGGATCTATTTATTGTTACTCGCTATCAATTTCAGCCGATACTTTAGCACTCAATACAGTTTTCATAAAAACTGTTTCACTCAAATCAGATTTCATCAATACCTAAGCACACAATACAGTTTCATTAAGCCGCACATTAAGCTGTCGCTCTGATGGTACACATGGCAGATTCCCGAGCGATAAAACAAACTTGTTATCACTTATAAAGCTGCACGCAGTCCTCGGGTTTGTTCGCGCGCTTACATTAAACATACGACGATTTGACAGATTCAGATTCTAGAAGAATCAATTTAGAAGCAATTTATCAGCTATAGAAACTGATTTAATATATCCGTTTTCTCAAAGTCATACTATCACCGCAAAAGCAGGGAGAGCTCAATACAATCAATGGAAATACTGAAACCCAGAAACTCGATTTGTTATATGATTGTTACTTTCAACAAATGATGTTCATGGACTGAGTTTGACTCTGCTTATTGGGAAACTCTTTCGTTCTCGATCATTTAGTCACAAAGCAACAATTGTTTATTCGTTTTGAATAAGAAATAGGGAATATGTTCGTTATTGCTTATTCGGCAATAAATTAATGCGAAGGGTCGCAGTGAGAACGCATGAAGACGACCCCCAAACGCCATGATCGTTGGAATCTTTACCCAAAACTTATTTGGACACGTTTAAAGTGAACGTCGTGTTAAACCATTCCACCATAGTGTCTTCGCCCTGTTCATCCAAATCGGAACCAGAAATGCTTTGTGATATTTGGCCTTGACTTGCAATTCAATAGGTGTTCCACTGGCAGTATAAATTGTGCACGACCTCAAATCCACCCCACCCCGTAAGGAAGTGCCGTCGGTGTCCTGAGTGCTCTTTACAGCCGACGACTATAAGAAATGGACATAATGTATAGAGCGTTAATAAAATTAAAAAAAGTCATCGTTATTCGAATTTTTGCCATTAAGTATTTCCCCGATGTGACGGGATGTGATATAAAGCATGTAAAAGATGACTTTCCGAAAGTCAGCAGTCTATACATACTTTATAACATCACTCTGGGATAATTGTATTACATGCTGTTTATAAAAGAGATCGTGATTGTATTTATATTACAAAACTGAAAAATTATAATTGTGGAAATTATTTAAAATTACTTAAAGGGTACACACACACACACACATACACACACACACACACACACACACGCACACACACACACACACACACACACACACACACACACAATCACTACATACTTAATACATCGAGCAGCCGTGAAAGATGCACTGGTAACGCACTATTTGTAGAACGTGCGCATCACTACATGTATCTACATGTATCTGCCATTGGCATATGAGTAATAGGGCACGACCTCTCGAATACGAACTGGCCTGTCTAACCACTGTACACACCCTAATTAACAAGGTTAATAACTCCATTAAAAAATAATTAAATTAACATATAACCTAATGCAAGTAAGCTTGAAACAAAGTACATTATTCGCGTTAAGTCTGATAAGCAACTAGTTTTCGATTAATCTCGAAAAAGATACGTAGCCAAATATTAAGACGCACACCATGTGTGCATATAATTTAGAGTACAATATGAGCATTTTTCATAACACAGCTTATTGTACGAGTGTACGTTCGATAAAATCGTGAATGGTATTTTGGAACTGGAGTTTCCCAATTAATCAAGCGGGTTACAGTTTTGAATGAGAGTGTTTGTAAGATCATCGTTCTCAATTATTTTAGTTTCGTTCGGATTGGTACAATAAAAGCAATATTTACTGCCAATAGGAAACAGCCACGATTGTCTGGTGACCGGTAGTAGATATATTTAAAGGTCAATTTCAGAGAAAATCCAAACTCAATATATTAAACGCTATTTGCATTGAAATATGATTAAATTATCGGGTAAATGATGTTTTAGTGTTGTGTTTAACATAAAAAAGATGATTTTGTTGACTTTTATGATCGTAACTCGCAAAGCGTTGATTCGCTTATCTCCCCTGTTCTCCCCTGCTGTGTGACGTCACACATGAACAAGCATTTTCGCGTGCGCTAAGAAGATAAGCGATAGTTCAAAATTCGGGTTTTTATTTGTCTGTTTTTATTGATATTTTCGTGAATTTTTTTCACTGGTTAAGCACAGTGATAGGGAAAATGGTAATTTGTGCGGCCTTTGGCTGTAAATCACGTTCTGGCAAAGAAAATGTGTTTTTTTTTCCAGTTTCCATGTTTCGAAACACAAACTGTTTCCTCCAAATAAAAACCGCCGCGTCTGTTTCTGCCTCGGCATCGATCCGCAGAATCACGCCGCGTCTTTACACGCGGCGATTACCCGAGTATAAATATTTACAAATATTGATTGTATACTATAAAAAATGTTAAATAATTTTCAAATGAACGAAAATTAGAAACAGATACAGATAATACGCTGATATATTTACTTCTGCGCGATTGTGTTAACATTTCGTCAGCTTCTCTGCATATATCATACAATTACCATCGGATGTCATCTGTCAAAACAATGATAATCCCGTTTATGGCCGATTTCCATTTTTAACATCAAATTCTGGTAAATATTGACGAAAACAGTGCTCAAATTCATAAACACAAACTCAATTTTGTCTAAAGTTTCAAACGAATTTCGGCATAATATTATGTTTCTATTAAAAGATTTGATGAAAATTCTGTTAAAAGTTTCGTAGTGAATTTTAACTTAAGTACCGGGGTATCTCGCGAATTATTTGACATTGACAATTCCTTTGAATAAAATAAAAATCAAACACGCTGTATCGTTATCGTTACACTCTTTTTGTTCGTTCATTATTGAAACAATTATTGTACTGAATACTGATTTCACAAAATAAAGCATCGTGTACAATTCATATTCGTTTGCAACGACCAATAAACAACTTAATTTATATTGAGAAATCATAACATGTACAAGTCATTTTCTGTATTTAAAGATTAGTTTTTATTTAAATTGTCAAAATTATTTATATTTTGTGTCGTCTGTGTATGGTGTTTGTTGGTTGGTTCTCATTTGTTTTTAGAAATTCTTTTGAAAATAAATATCGTTATTTTAAATGTTTTAAGCAAATCTTGTTTCCGAGATCATATATGGGAATTCACTGTGTGAGCTACTTCGATATGTTAACTGACCTATACAATTATTGTTTTGACAGACGACACGTGCTTATCTAAAGTTTGTGTTTCGTAATACACAGGATATTGGATGTTCAGGGTTTGATTGGGCAATAGAACAAAGACGCAGTCGGCGGTTTTCGGTGAACGTTTGTACTGACCAACATAATATTTAATAGCGCACGTGCTTATCTTACATTTAGGGATCAAACACACGGGTCGTAGCCACTGTGTGCTTGTTTGGGCCATAAAACACAATCCAGATGGCTATTTTAAGTAGCACACGTGTTCAGAACCTAACAAGTTCGAGTAATAAATCACAGAGATTATGATCTGAGAACTGCATGGAGTCTGAATCGAAACTGAATGCCGATAAATCAAAATGGGCACCGCCTAATGTTTCAATATAAAATTCGACATGTAGGCATATAATTATGATGCAATTATTACAATCAATTATGGGTTCGCCATGGCTTCAAACTGAGAAAAACATCACGCAATAATCACCCCTCATTGTCTTATTTATCTTATTATTGTACCACATAATATAGGCCGTAACGAAAAAGATACGCTGTGTTTGTTTTGAAATTCATTTAGAGGATATTTCCATTTCATATTATTCGTGATATAATTGTGTTTAAAAGACCAACGAAACTTTTAACCGAAATCAACAGATCTAAAAGTTCTCTGCGCTACCAAGTTTTTATAAAAAAATAATACACTCACTCTTTCCATGCGTTTAGCGAGATGTTGTACATAACCGCATAATTTTCGCGCCAAATGAACAAAGGAAAAACACGAAATATACTTGAGGACTGTATATTTGACGCTGGATTTTGTAAACGTCGCGTTTACATAAAACAATCAGAAGTGTGTGTTCGGATTACACATTGGTATTCTTATTGGGGAAATTCAACAAAACATTTATATTTGTATTATTTTTGTAATGAATTCAATATTAATTTGTTAAAACGCTTTCCGTGTCGAAACACTATTTTGATAATATAATGCGTGAAAAGCACGATTACCAGGATATTACACCCGGTTGCTATCATCAGTCTCTTAAGTAACTGACAACGAGTTTATAATGGAGGAGTACACATAAGGATTAGTGTGGTAGGTATAACAAAGTCATACAACTGCAATAAACCAATTAAATTATCGATTGATAGTGACGTGGGGGTCATTCAGAGGCAATACAATTACCGCCAATGATTATCACTCACATACTTTTGGAAAAAACTAGGATATTCTGTTTTTCCTTTTTGTCTATAAATAAGAACATTTGGAAAAAAAGTCGCGTCTTTTACCCCGAAAAATACGGTAGTGTGTTTTCTGTCGTCTGAAATTTTATTGAACTTTACATTTGCACTATGCATAAGTGGAAAAGATTACGACCTAGAACAAACATGCGCGATGAACAGTTAGAGCATCGATGTAATTACATCGATGGGTGCAAATGATAAGAATTATTGTTATAAGTGAAGTTATGTGTTACAATAATACGATTTCTTTCACTTACATTTATTTACAAAGAAAGAATACAATAATTTGGATAGAAGATGAAAAATCTAATAACGAACAGTTCAGGGCTTTTCCAGCCATTTTGGGAAAAGGAGTCTAATCAGGATTTTTAAAGCTATAAAATGTGTGTACTGTACAAATACGGTCTAATTTCATGCAGTTCATCTTCATAATTATCAGATTCGTCAAAAAAGTCCATAATTTTACATAAAAGTATTGATTTAATAGCAATGAAGTTGATCGTCTCGGCATCAATAACGCATGTAAAAAATAGCGGATGTACATGTCTGACGTCACAGCAAGGGAGGTAAGTCAGTCCAACTTTAAGAAAACAGTGCGTTATTTGACGAGTTACCTGGTGATTTATGGCATAAGGCGTAACGTCTAATTGTTGCAAATAGTTGTATTCCGCATCTCAAACAATTATCTTTAATATTATAAAGTTCCCAAAAGTGTTAAAATTGACCTTTAAGCGAGTTATTTCGCTTTAATATAATGGCGATTTCTGCACTCATTATCACGAGCTTCGGGTGCAGTTCTACCGGAATTAGGCACGCGAGCGGCTCGTCGTTGATTCTGCCCAATTTATATTTTACCATCTCCGTCGGCGCCACGTCTCTTAAGTAATCGCTAAGCGTCCGCTGAGTACATCAATACTCGCAGTGAAGGTATGTTAGTCGTGTTCTGAGTAAACTGGGCAAAATGCTTGTGCGTAAATTGTCATCCCAGATTAGCCTGTGCAGTCCGCACAGGCCAATCCGGGCCGACAATTTCCGCTTTTATGGAATTTTTGGTTTAAATGATGTCTCTTCTTAGCGAAAATCCAGTTAAGGCGGAAAGTGTCGTCCCTGATTAGCCTGTGCGAACTGCACAGGCTAATCTTGGATGACACTTTACGCACAAGCAATTTGCCCAGTTTTCTGAGAACACGACACATGTTATGATGTCTGAAAGTTTCAATTGAAGTGCACTCGCGGAGAACTTGCTCAATTTGCCCAAGTTTAAAGAGTCTGTATGTTAAAATAATTCGACATGGTGTGATCTTAGGCATGCGACAAAGAGCTCCTTAAAATAACGTTTTTTGTTTGCAGATTGATACTTCCTTGTATGGGGGTTAAACCCAGAAAACTAGTAGAAGGAGACCATGGGCCCGCTTTTCACACAGATGGCGGGCAAACCTAAAGTTGAGAAAGGTAAAAATTTGGGTAAGGCTTCTACACCGAAAACGGAACTGGACAGATGCCCTCTTGATGAGTTCGCAGTCCACGGAGTATATTTTCACAGTTTGTTAAATGATACAATTAATATTAACAATACATTTGAACCCAGTCATTTGCCAGGAAGGTGTGTATACATAATAAGAGAGCGAGACCAAAAAACTGGAGCCAGTCAGATAGGATTAATGCCCTACTGGTATTTTATCATATGCGAACATATGCCCTCTCGGCTATACGTCACCCCTGACACTGACATTAAAGCATTTAACGTAATATTTTTTCATAGTTTGTCGAATGATACAATTATTAAATACAATTTTAACATAGTCAGTTGCCAACAAAGTATGTATAAATAATAAACTCGTATGTCAACGTATTGTCTAAGGCAATATTCTATCTTAATGAAATATTAAAAAACAATATTGACACTCATAGCCTAATTTCATGTCAATAATAGTGATGCTAATTTTGGAGGGCTAGCGACCGGGAGTGCGAAGAATCAGAGAAGATTTATGTCATCATTTTCATGCAAGGGGCGAAGAGACCTTTATGCATATCCCCGAAAATACACTCACAACATGGAAATGATACGAAGAATGCAAAACAAAACTTAAAAGCATGTTCGACATCATAATATCATGATGTCGTCCTGTCGCATGTTAGTAGGAAAACATAGGTCGCGACAAAACTAGCCGGACCAGTAATCTCGGCTCGCTAACGCGACCTCAATAAGAGAGACTATTTTATATATTTGTTTTAATTGTTATAATTTGATCCCACAGAAAGCACGCTGTTCACATCAGCTCGATATTCGTGTTTCACCTTTGAATGTCTATGTCAGTGCTGAATCGAAATTCCGCATAGCTCGATATTCGCGGTTCATGTTTGAATGTCGATCTCGGAACTAGCACGATGTTGACATCAGCTCGATATTCGCGGTATGCCTTTGCATGTAGATATCAGTAATGATTAAAACAATCAACATACCATATCTGCCGTCCATGTTTAAATTTTTATATAAAAGCTTGCACGACATTCGCGTCACGATATTCGCATTTCACGTTTGAATGTCGATCTCACTGATGGCTCGAAATGCCACCCAGGTCAATATTCGCAGTTGATTTTTATATTGGTGTTTCGCCTTTGAATGTCGATGCCAGTCATGGCTGATAATTAAACATAGCCCAATATTCGCGGTTCATGTTATTATTTCAATGTCAGAGCTTGCACGATATTCGCATCAGCTCGATATACGGGTTTTATATTTGAATATCGATACGAGTGCTGTTTCGAAATGTAACATTGGTAGACATTGTCCATATCAGATGGCTTGAATTCGAATTAACTTGAAATTCGTGGTTCGTGTTCGAATTTCATTGTCAAAGCAAACACGACATTTTCGTGATATCTGCGTTTCACTTTTAAATGTAAATATCAGTGGTGGCTCTTTTTTCAACCTAACTCGCTATTCGCGGTTTATTTTTAAATTTCAATCTCAGAGCAAGCACGATATTTGCACCAGTTCGAAATTCGCGATTGGGATTACATATCGATGTCAGTGCTGGTTCGAAATTCAACCTAGCTTGCTTCTCGCGGTTAATGTTTGAATTACGATGTCAGAGCTAGCATTATTTTCGCATCAGCTAAATATTCTGCTTTACCTTTGAAAGCTGATGTAAGTGCTGGCTCGAAATTCAACCTACATCGACGTTAACGTTTAATGTTTGGTATCTGCGAATAGCTTTTTAACATTTTGGGGTCAACATTGGCAAGAAATTCCACCTACCTCGTAAATTGCGGTTCATGTTTGAATTTTGATGTCAGAGCTTGCCCGCTATCCAAATCAGCTCGATATTCTGGTTTCACCTTTAAACTTTGATATCGGTGCTGGCTTGAAATTCTACCTAGCTTGATATTAACGGTTCATTTTTGAATTCGATCTCAGAGCTTGCACAACATTCAAAATCACAGTCAGTGCTGGTTCGAAATTCAACCTAGCTTGCTACTCGCGGTTCATGTTTGAATTACGATGTCAGAGCTAGCATTATTTTCGCATCTGCTTAATATTCTACTTTACCTTTAAAAGCTGATGTTAGTGCTGGCTCGAAATTCAACCTACATCGACGTTAACGTTTAATGTTTGGTATCTGCGAATCGCTTTTTAACATTTTGAGGTCAACATTGGCAAGAAATTCCACCTACCTCGTAAATTGCGGTTCATGTTTGAATTTTGATGTCAGAGCTTGCCCGCTATCCAAATCAGCTCGATATTCTGGTTTCACCTTTAAACTTTGATATCGGTGCTGGTTTGAAATTCTACCTAGCTTGATATTCACGGTTCATTTTTGAATTCGATCTCAGAGCTTGCACAACATTCAAAATCGCTCGCAATTCGCATTTGATCATCGATTGTAGATATCATTGCCAACTTTATACACCTCAATTTACATCGCACTGAAAGTTATGCGTCTATGTGGCGTGCTGAAGGTACTTTCTCTGATTCTGCCGACAGCAGAAAACGCATCACAATAATCGAAAGTCCATTATTCAGGAAATGATACCTTATAGTTACATGCACAGATTCTCTCGACGCGATTGATTGATTGCACGTATGAAGAGCAAATCTGTGTAAAGTATAAACCAAATATATAGAAATATAATATATAGAAAAATAGTAGTTTTTTTTTCTCAATGAGATAGTCCTTAACAATATAACTCCTAGTACAGAGTATGTTCCTTGACTTCCTTATATTGTTTTCAAAATATGGAAATATATAAATTATTAGTATTAAAACATGGTTAACATGGAAAACACGGAGAACAAATGAAAATCGTAGGATACGGTCAAACAATGTTCGCAAGTTCCGATTGCGTTCCTTATATGTCAGACGACATGTAAGGATCTGAAAGCAAAGCACGCTATTATTGCTAACAGGCGGAACTGCTGTTTTGTAATGAGGGTATCATGTTATTATAAAACCTGCGCCCATTATACACTTGATATTGTTAAGACTTAATTGAAATCTATTTTGACGGTAATCAAACACAAAAACAACGATTATGTTGTTAACGTGCATGTTATGTCTGTAAATAATAACTGTTGTAGTACCTACATTCCTGCATTATTATTATTTATTCATTTAATATTTATGTTTGCTTAAACAATAAATATGTAAATAAAAACATTCCATGTACAGAAAAGTATGACGGTCAAAGGATAGACAGTCTAACAGGAATTCTAAACAAAACAGTCACTGACAAGATGTAAAAGTATTTGAACTAATGTCTAATAACAAGGTTCATGATTTAAAATGACAGTTCGCGGATATATATATTGCAAATCATTTTATTCATTTAGTGTACTATTGGAACATCGTGCACGAAGACGTGACGTTAACAATAAGTCATTAATCCAGGTGCAATCTATCTATACTATTTAAACATTTAAATGTATTATGTATTAACCAATTTGTATATAGATTAGTTGTTTTCATCTGTTAAAACCACAACACAATGATCAGTTGTTCGACATATTTGGTCCCCAAACATTGAAGAGGGCAATTTCAATAAAAATACAAATAGTTTTATAAAACAAATNATATATATATATATATATATATATATATATATATATATATAAATAAAAGTAAAAACACGTGTCTGGGATTTTAAATATATATTGATTTAGCCAACGCTAAAAATCGCTATATTGTTTGTTTTCAACCGATTTCAACCGGATTCCTAGTGATATCCTAAATAAAAACACGTTTTCTTACAATTCTGCCCATATATATGTATATTTTTATATTTTTATTTTGGATATCACTGAGAATCCGGTTGAAATCGGTTGAAAACAAACAATATAGCGATTTTTATTTTGGAGTCAAGTACAGTTAAGTACGAAAACGACCTAATTAATATTCATGCTTCAACACGTTGATTCAAACCTAAACAACACAATTGCGGATACGGGCGAATTTAGCGGAGAGAAGAACAAATGCAAATACATCTGTTACAGACGGAAAATGAGTTGCAACGGTACGTTTTTGCTAAATCTATGTATTTATCTTCCATATGCTAATAATGTTTAGCGAAAGCTAAATATTGATATAATTTGCATAACTCGCGACGCTGCAATGATTTTCGCCTATTACATGTATTTATGATCATTTATATATTATTTTATCGATTCAAAGCCGATTTTGAACAGATTTTCGATGTCAACCTCGATACAAAATATATTTCAATGAATTAATGTAAAGTTTATTTCTCGCTATACGATTTATATTCAAAACAACGATCTATTCCGCGAACTGCCACTTTAAGAATTAATAAGAATTCGAAATTATCAAATGCACAATAGAATAACATTTAGGGAATAAAAACATGATTACTTTTCTTATACACTACGAAACATGAAGAACGACAAAAGCCCCGGGAAAAATGTCTTTAAGCATTTGTGTAAGTTTCGAATTTATCGGATTTTTTTTATATTAAAAAGAATTAACTTCGTCTATGTAAGTAATGGTGTTTTGTTACCCAAAAAGCAAGGTATAATAACGTGCTGGCCAAAAGGTAAAAATCAAACACATTTAAATTTGAAACCCACGACTTTACTTAATACAGTATACACATAAGCATCAGGGACCATACCAAATATACTTAAAAATCGTCTTCCAACTATATTTAAAATGATCAAACGGGCTTAGTTTCTTGACGATCTTTTGAAAAAAAAACACAAAAAACACGCGATTAGTTTCTGATATCATGAACCTTCATGAAAAAATACCAGGTCTTAGAAATAGTGTTTGAAATTTTGCAAAAGCATTTGCCACACTATCTTTAACTGTATTGGGCCTACCCTAATGTTGTTTTTTTTTACTTTGGATATAGTTGTTTAACCTTGGATTACTATTTTTCTATAAAATACAAAGACAATCGTAAAGATAAATGGATTTTTTTCAGATTTTGTTTCAATAAGCCGCGGATATGGGCAAGGACATGCGTGCATATGTATATTGTTTTTTGAACTACTTACAAATTTAGTTCAAACAATGTTCAGATACCAAGTCATTATCATTAATACACAATTTAAACATTTCCAGGTGGGACTTTTTTAGGGTGTTAAAAAATTGTTAAATTATGCGCTCGGCATGCTCAATGGGGTTCTTTTTACTTTCTATCTAAAATGCCAATTTTGATCAAACGGACGTAATTTAGTATTGGACCGCTTAAATACAGCCCGAGATTAATTAGAAATGAATACCAACGAATGTTGGGTGTAATCTGATAAGGAAGCGTCTGCGATGTAAACATACAAAGCGCGGTTAAATTAAAAATTTCAGAAAATTAATAAAGCTATTAATATTTTGGACCATTGGAAAACAGACTACTTAAACTTAGTGGCAAAACAAATGTTGTAAAGTGTCTCGTTGTTCTGATATTGACACATTGTTTTTTTTTACTATACAAACTCTGAATGGAATCATTCTTGACAAAATAAATAAACTTGTGTTCGATTTTGTTTGGGATAATATAGCTTAAAAAATACGAAGTTCTGTTTCAGTTCAAAAATGAAGAATTAAATATGGTCGATTTGAATGCATACTATAAGCAATACAACTATCAAGATTAAATAAACTTTAGTCAAGTTATGATTGCAAATGTCTGTTGTTTTTTTTTAGATTTCTGTTCAATATAGGGATTATATTTACTGAATTGTTACATAGGAAAAAGTCTACGCTGCTTTTGCAAAAGTTAGTTTAACCCATTTATGCCTAGTGGACTCTCCATTCCTTCTAAATTGGATCAATTTATTTCCAAAATTAGGGATGTCTAGTATATTTATTTCTATATTTAGAATATTTCTTACAGAAATTCCTTTAAGCAAACAGCGCAGACCCTGATGAGACGCCGCATCATGCGGCGTCTCATCTGGGTCTACGCTGTTTTCCAAGGCCTTTTTTTCTAGACGCTATGCATAAATGGGTTAAATAATGATGTCTGGTATGAAGCATCTGCGTGTTTATAGAGAATAACAGGTTACTGCCTGATTATTTTGTAATATATCAGACGAGGCTTTGAATAATATAACGCCGAGGCTTGCCGAGCCGTTATTTTATTCGTGCTGAGCCAGATATGTTACAAAATGATCAGGCTGTAACCTGTTTTTCTGTTTATCAACCTCATTTAAAAGCCACCACTTTAAAAGAAATAATAATGAAAAATCGCTACAACGCTTCATTTTTAGCGGGAATGAATATGATCTGTGACGTTTGACTTGTTAATAATGACGTCATGAGCACGTGCGCTTGATATTTGTAAAATAAGTTTTTCGCAGTTTTTTTGCTTTTTGTGTCTAAAATAAATTACATCTTGATATCAAATTGTTTGTTTTGTTGAGTCTAATTTTATTTTACTAAAAATAATGACTTTGTAGTTCATTCCGAGTAAAATGCTCGTTTGTGTTGCTTTCTGTGGATTAAATGTAATACATCTTGGTATAAAATGGTTTGTTTTGATGAATCTGATTCATTTTTACAATAAAATATGACTTATTTGTTAAGTCTTAGTTATATGACACATCGACTGATATAAGAACTTCCTGTTGAACATGATATAAAAAAATATATAATGCAACGTTATATCAGTCAGATATCAATGCAGTGGTATGATAAAACAATATATTCATGTATTAAATATATCAGAGGTAAACAATATATAGCATATCTTAGTCAAACAATTATTCTTTACCATTTGGTAGTACGCAACTGTTGTTGTTGGCATTGGACGACAGGTGTGTCCGATTCAATCGAAATTTAGAAATATTTCTTACACAGTTGGGAACAGAACAAACTGAATGTATCACTGGCAAAACTCTTACTTTTATTCACTTCGAAGATGTGTTTCATTTTGTCAAGCCATTTTTTTTTACTTCTTTATACTTAAAGTTTCAATATACGAATGTTTTCTTAAAACAGAAGAAAATCACTACAAAAAATGGAAATGTTGAGTATTGTAAAGATGACTAGAAACTAACTACAAAAAATAGTTTCTGTATAAAAAGAGTATAGTAATTTCCAATTTGTACATATTATGGTATTTTCACCAAATATGTGGTACAAATAAACCAATAAGTAAAAAATCACTTTCGATAAATACAAACTGTTCATTTTGCAATAAGCATGAAGAAACAATAATTTACCTCTTTTGGAATTGTGAATATGTCAAAAGCTGAAGTAGAATTTTGTAAGAACATTCGGTACATAAAATGAATTTACATGTCGAGATCAAGTGTAAGATTGAATTTAGTTCTTGGATAAATTGGACTTGACACAAAACTAAATGCATGTACTATGTCGTTTACAATATCATGGTCGAAGAAAGAATTAATTAAGCGAATTACACTGTTTTAATTATGAATACAACATGTCTTGTAATATAATCGACACACTTTCAGATACGAGATAGGCACGATTGTCATTAATACGGGAAAGTATAATATAAACAAGAATATTATATTTAATATTTTGTCTCGCAAAGCATATCTTTGCTTACTCTCTCGTCAGATATAAGTAAGTTTTCTAAGATTATGCAATTGTTTTTTCGTTTCCTTTTCTTTGGGTTGATGTTCTTTGTTGTATAACAGCTTTGTTACTGATTGCAATGTACATATAATTGCACTTGGAATATCTAAAATAATTTTTGGTAATTTACATTAGGAAAACAAAATGACACATTATTATTATAAACATTATGTTCAATGTCTCTGGTAAAATTAAAGGCGACTCGTCCTCGTATTATTTGACGAACACCTGTGCGCATATCTCATCTGTTGTTGTTTGGCACGTTTGCAGGACAGATTTTTCAGTTCTTTTCGAAAATATGACCCAGTCACCGAGTAGAGAAAGAAATGTATGCAACAGTTAATGAAGAAAATGGTCCTAGTAACGTGAAGGGCGTTGTCGATATCTCCAACATGATTGTCATGGTGTTGTAGTGTGGTCAGCGACATCAAGTGCACGTTGAACATTCGGCGTATTTTCCAGTAACGTGTTTGCCATACAACAAAGTATGGAAGGTTCCACGCAACAAAACACACCGACATTGCCAAGAGAATGAACGTGAATTCCAGACGAATGGGTTGCGCGGTCAAGACGCGTATTGTTATATTACGTTTGTTTCGTAACATGAGCTTGCGTATTATGAACACATGGAGAACAGTGATTAGGGAAATATAAATGTTATTATTACTCCAAATATGTTGTCAATAATGAAGGACAGGTACTGGTGGTCTCTATCACTCGTGCAAAGCGTGTAGCCGTTGATTGTGGTGTACGAACCACTAAGAACAGGTTTGAATACGCAACATATGGAAGCCACCACGACGCTAGATTACTACAAAATAATGTTACAATGCGTACAAAAAATATACAGCGGTATTTTCACTTGTTCATGATTCAGTCTAAAAAAAAACAATTTATTATTGGTGGAAATAACTGCTTAAATCAATAAGGCTTATAGGCGTTACTGCATGAAACTGTCAACTCTAATGGAGCTTAGCGTGTTCTCGTTTTATCAACTACGCTATATTACCACTTTGAAAAATACCTGTTTGAACTGCATGTCATAATCTCCCATCGACAACATGGCTAAGTTACAGCGGAATTTGAAGCACCTGAATAATAAACATTTAATTCATAACAGTCAGAGGGATAGCCTTCGCCCCTAGCAGGTATCGTAACTATTTCAACATCAGTGACAGGCGTTATGTGTTAACGCTTTTACCCTTAACTATTACAAATAATCATGACCTTTGAAGGACATACTTAATACGTACACAAAAGCGCTGGCTATAAATGATACCATTTCAACGGGACATTTTAGAACAAAAAATCTAAATTTAAAGAAATCTATTGCGAAGGGAATTTTTGTTGTTAAAAGTTATCATGATGAAATTGTGTGGCTCAAGTTAGATAAGTTTTTTTTTAACCTTACGAAATATACCTGCTTTTTGATATATCTGTCCTGAGCAGTCCTCTATTTTTTAGCTGGCGATTGGAACGCTCAATATAAAATAAGCGAGAGTTTGTTGAATTAATCTTTTAAATGACAACTGGTACGCAAGTGATTCCTTAATTTCACGAAGCTCATTAATTTTGCATAATAATTGCGTAAGTACGAAGCTTCTTGACATGGGAAAATCACTATCATTGATGGAATATAATGGCATATTAACCAATTATAGATGAGGCTCTTTAACATTCACGAATTCAAGTGCTACTAGTGTCATTAATTACTTCTCACTACAAAACCTGTAATCTTATAACATGTTTTAATATTGAATCATACCGTGAATGGTCAGAATACTGCCCATACATATCATGTGGAATCCTACATTATCGAAAAGTAATAATGACTCGATTCCAACACGCCTAATCTGGTTAGATAAGCAGCGTGTTAAACAATATAAACGATCAAGAAGAGTGTAATAACATCGCTAGTATTGATTTTTGCGTGGCGATATTTGCTTAAGTGCACAACGAAGTTGGTGAGCTGTTTTATCTTAGAACGTTAAAGGTGGACAGTTTTAATATTAAAAACATTTTAAAGAGAGCACAGTGGTTGGATAACGAGTGCCGTCTAGCTTAATCAGACTATGTCAAAGCACTAGCGGAATACAATTAAATGCAGATCCGATAGCGCTATGTTTAACAAGAAAACAGCATACAAACGTACTGTTAAATCAAAACGAAAGCAATATACCCCCCCCACAAAAACAAAGAACAACCTAAGTAAGTCTTTGACACTCGAAGCATAGAGATTGTTCGAAGATGTACAAAAAAACTTACAAAAGCATTAGGCGTTCGTTCTCAGTTAATGATTTGTAAGATTACTTTTCCCCTCTTCAGAACGATTTAAATAGTATAAATTATATTCAATTAGAACTATTTTGCAAAATATATGACTGTTACACTGATATCTGATGATTTCAAGAACTAGATAATCAAATTACGATAGACGAAATAGAAAATGCAGTTCATCGGCTTAAACGCAATAAATCGTGTTGCTCTGGCTATTTAATCGAAAGTGTTTGTATACAATCAACATATCTATTAAAGATGTTTTATGATGTACTGAATTCCGGCCATTTTCGTACAGAATGGTCCTATGTTTTCAGTGTGCATGTCATTAAAAAAGAATTACACTGGTGTGCGTAATTATAGAAGGAAAACTCCGGTTAGCTGCATTTCCAAAGCTTTAACGAGCGTTTTTAATAGTCGATCGAATAATTGGAATGAAAATATTCACATTTTAAGTGACGCACAATTCGGTTTCCCCGAGGGCCATTCGACTGTTGACGCAATATTTGTACTCAATGTCATTGTTCGAAATATCGTGAATACTAATAGTCGGTTGTACTGTTATGTTGTTGATATGAAACTTACATTCGATTCGGTCCATTCAAATGAACTAAAAACGCTTTACAACGTAGGTATACACAGTACAGTATTAACTATAATTGCATGCATTCACCAGTATTATGCTGTGTTAAAAAGTGAAATGCATAATCTGATTCATTCAAATATCCGTTTTGGCTCAAACAAGAAGAGGTTATGTCGCCGGTGCTGTTGTCTAAATTTTAAGATGACTTTGAACTATACTTAGCAAAAGACATCAATTCTGGACTGTCGTCTGATAACTTGATAGTTATGCTTATGATGTTTGCGGATGATATGGTAATATTCGGCAAGTCTGTATCTGGTCTATAGCATTTACAACTTATGTGAATATTACGATCTTTGGTGACCTTATAATCAGCCAAACTAAGCTAATGGTACATGGTAGAGGAGGATCGTCTTTTCGCAATAACACAATTTGAAATTTAAAGGTAAACAGTTATATATAATTGATGAATTCAATTAATTAATAACATATTGGATTACACAGGTTCGTTTTAACTCAACGCGGGAAAAGGTATTAAAGTCCTTAATGTTCAAATGAATAATCTAACAAATCAATCTCGATATCAAACTCAGTGTTGTTTGCAATAGTTTTATGCCTTCCTGATTTCGATCTTAAATTACGGAAGTGAAATTTATTGGTTCGAAAAGTTGATTGATTAAGCTTATTGATTAAGAATTAAGATTGATAAAGAACGTATCCATCTACAATTGTGTGGCATGCTATCAAATCAGCTAGCAGCAGCATGGGAGTATATGGGAAACTAGGAAGGCATCCATCAGCTAGCAGCAGCATGGGAGTATATGGGAAACTAGGAAGGCATCCATTTTAAATAAACCTATACGTACCCATAGTAAAGCTATGGTGCAATATCACTAACTGAAATAACATTATCAAACCATAAATGTATAAACGCTTTAAAAGTATAAAACTTTGTAAAAGCATTTGGGCTATACATATGAATAAATTGTTTGATACTTAACGGACTTTCATGCATATAGTACAATCCCTCTTCCGTCAATCTCCATACTTTTCATATTAACTTTAAGTCTTTGGCTGCAGATGTTTTTTGAAACAAGCCTGGTTCAATGCAATAAATAATAGGACGTCATTAATGAATTACAAATTATTCAAACGCACGTTTGAATTTGACATTATGTAGATTTTTTGTCAAATATATTGCGAATTTATCTTTGAAAAATAAAATTGAAAAGTACGATTATCGTCTCACAAAGTAACTATTAAAACAGACAGACATACCAATATATAGAGGATATTTGTTGGATTCGGTGGAATATCGATTTTAATTCACGAGTGATCATAGAAAATTATATTTTCACGAGTGGCGCAGCCACGAGTGAAAATATATTTTTTCTATGATCACTCGTGAATTAAAATCGATATTCCATCGAATCCAACAAATTTTCTTTTTATTATATGCTTATTTCTGTAGTTGTGTTAATTTTCCCAATTTGTCTCATAAAGTTTCCCCGTGGGGTGCCCCTNTAGAGGAGTAGTAGAGTACAGGGGATTTTATGAATTTACATTTTGAGTTTTGTAGCATGTAAATTGGACAAACAAAACCTATTTAATAAAATCGATATGGAAGGTAAGTGACTCTAATTATATATTTTAGTCTTGTTATGCCAGTAGTATTGACCTGTATGGGGTGATTCTTGGCTCTTGAATACCAGCAGCTGTTTTCATCTCGGTCATTATGCTGTACAACTTGTTAATTCCCATGGCTGACTTTATGTACCAGCATTGCTGTGTCTTGTTGCCAGGAGTTAAGAAGAAGGGGCTGTCATCTGTCATCATGTCAACAGGGCGTTTGTCGGCATATAGCTTGTAGAGATGCACCGGGTCTCTGTCAGGTTGTTCGGGAACTGCATATGCCCTTGGCTTGACTTTCCTTTTAATAGTAAAAATGTGTGTTACATGAAATGTTTTGTTTAAATTAAATAATATTCCACCAAAAGTAGTCTACTGTAGATTAATACAAATAAGAATTATATTGTAAAATATCCTCTATTATCGCTAAATTAATTTACTCCTTATCATAGAAAATATGTATTTTCACTCGAGGCTGTGCCAGTCATTAAAATAATAATTTCTATGATCACTCGTGAAATAAAATCGATATTCTACCGAAAACCAACACATATTCTGCATGTTTGTATTATTTTGACTAAAGAAAAATTCCATTTATATATTTTACATACGGTACCAGTTTTTATATAAATGATCAATTCTGATTTTTGTATTCAAAGACATTAAAGTAGGAAAATCACCTTATATCCCTAGGATTTTCACCAGTACGGGTTTTCGTCTGACGCTCAGTGTCGAAGGTGATGAATTCTTCACCAGTTTCGAAATCCACTCCAAGGCTGACATCACCCCAGCAGAGAGTGTGGATTTCCTTGCCGGTTCTCATCCCAAAATGGGTTGTACATATTAGCCACAGTGAGTGTAATAGGGCTCTCGGGCTCGATTCTCCCAGAGTTTTAGCTGCGTACATAGCTTCGATATGTTCATTTGTTAATGCCTGGGCTTGATGAGGTTTATTTCCATAACCTTGTTGTTTCAGAGCTTTTTGCTTACTTTTTAATACTTCCCTCACTTTGGCAAATTCAGGGTCATTTATCAAAGAGTGCTTGTAGTTCATTTGCATTAAATGCCTGTTGATTGAGCTTAAAAATGCCCTCAAAGATGTAGGTTCATACTCTGATCCATCTTTTTTAGTCACACCCAACAAAAACTCGCAGACCAGAGGGTTCAATTCCTGAGGAGGTATATTCTCAATATTTCTTGCCTCATTTTTGTGATTGTTTAGGAAAGTTTTGAAAAGTCTGATGTCATTGTTGGTTTTCTTTCTTGTATTTAAATTTTCGTTTTCAAGCAGAAAGCTATCCACACTTACAGATCTGAACTTCCTTGTTGGTGTTGATGTTGTGTTTTGTTCTTTTTCTTCCTGTGTTGATGCTGGTGCCAGTGGTGCTGGTGCTGATGTTCCTGCTCCTGCTGTTGGTGCTGCTGATGTATTATCTTGTTCATTATTTTCATTTAAAAAGTGATCTAAGTCAAAGATATCTGAGAAAAGAAGATTAATTTCATCGTTTTCCAATTCATCCATAATGATTGTTGTTATAAAGAGTTTAGCAGACGAAATAATTATGTATAAGGGAGGTAAATGTGTGTTTCAGGTTCAAGTACAGTAGTATCCCTTGAATGAAAATTGAAAATTGAGGCTCACCATGGGGTAATTGGGGAAGTAGTTCCAGTACAGTGAAAAATATCGATATTTTTCACTGTTATTTTTCACTGCTTCAACCAGTGAAATACCATTTTTTTTTCACTGATATTTCTCTATAAACCACCGGAAAGCATATACTAAATAACGATCTCATGGCTTCTGCACACAATGTAGTCATCCAGATATTTAAGAAGCGTACCATTTTACTACGATGTGTCCAGCCTTAATTTCGCTGCAAATAGAATTTATTAAATCGTACTATAATAAAATACCGAGTATGTTTAGATTTATTGAATTTATGGGTTCCTAAAACAAACAAAAAACAAGTAAAATACATAAGAAGGTTTATATGTTGAGCTGTAACGTACGTTCAAATTAAAAGTTACTTACTTAAAAAAAAAAACTAATAGACAAGTGTTGATAAATCTTGGATATAAATACTTAAAGATTTACTAATTATTTTGTGTTATATATGGTTTGGTTTCATTTTAACTTTATAACGTTTTAATAACTATACGATAGTTTCATCATCCAATTATTTGTACAGTGTTATAATAAATTTAATTTTATTCTGTATGTGTATTTGTTAGTCAAGCATCTTAGTTGCATATTTTGCAATTTGTAAACAAAATCACACAAATAAAGATGGTTTGTATGTTAATCTTTACGCGGCCAGTATGATACTGAGATATACGAACTTCATGCATGTTGACATCAGGAAATATAGATAAATGTTAAACCATGTGTAAATGACACAACAATATCTATGCATTTGGAAACGAAACAAATTAAACTAAAACAAATATATATAAAGACATAGAAAATCTGTTCATTTCAATAAATATATGTAGCACTAAAGAATGAAAAATGTTATATTAATGCAACAAAATATAAAAATGCATATTAAAGATATGCTTAAAGTTCAAATTCAAAATGTGTTTAATAGAAGTACAGTTTAAAATCTTATGAGTCAATACTCCTTAGACATGCGAACATGGATCTAATGTCATATGCGGCCAGCGTACCTGGAGACCAGCCTGCGCAATCTCACAGTTCACGCTGTCCACTATGACGTCATGTAAGGTTTGACAGTCTCATTAGCGGACATGGAACATTGCGTGGCTCAATAGAGACAGACACATTACTATGAGATATTTGTTTTATTTGTTGTTTGTTTACGACATCTATCAATGACCACTTAATCTGTATTTCTATAAACATATTGTAATAAATAATTGTGTTAATACTGGCCTAATGAAACCAACTCCGTGTCCAATAATTTATTGAATTAAGCATTATATAATGTTTATATCAATCACATAATCTTAGGGCACGGTACATACAAAATTTAGATAAACGCTTCATAATTGACCTAAAATAATCAAAGTCGTATTCATAAATATACTAGTTGCATAATTGACATATTCATATTAACTTCACAATCGTTTTTAATTGTATTATACTTAAAAAAAGATTTCATATTATTTATCGTTAAATATTATATTAGTAAACGACCAAATGATCAACTAGGTATATTATTAACAAAACGATATTAATAAAATATAATGCTATTTGCATATTTTAATAAATGAAAATACTACAATTATAAAAGGCAATAGTTATAAATATTAAGGTGAAATAATAATATTATTAATCGTTTATTGTTTTGGCATGTTAACCATATTTTAAAAGAATGTTTGAGTTTGCTTTTTGGTCAAAGCAAAAGTGCGCTTAAGCGGTGCGTAAAGCTGACACTACTTTGCCCTACCATACTGCGTTTTGATTTTGCTTATTTTTTTAGTGAGAATAAAAAGACATAAATATGTTGCATGCATTTTGTCATGGAATAAGCTTATGTTGTATCAATGAACATATATAACTAACTCATTTTACCTTAATAAATGGTTCCGTACCTAGCAAAACATTCCTATCCACTTTTTCCCCTTACACTGCGGCTAGACTAGTGAAGATCCATGCCTGCCTCGCACGCCCGTGTGTTTCAGAGTATATATTCACGCGTCCCGCTGCGTCTTCACGACTGCATCTTTGGGCAGACATGCCAAACTTCTCGCACGTCTGTACGATAGCATATGATTTTAAGGTGACAAACGTTCCACGTCAGCAAAGCTCTCAGATATAAATGTGAATGTAGATTTAGACTACCTGTTGCTTTTCATTAATTGCTACTCAAGCAATATTAACATGGAGTGGAATTTAATGATATAAAATGTAATAAATAAAGTATATTTACATGTCAAGTTTGCATCCTTTATGGCCTTTGAATGTATTTCTCAATATGAAAATCATGTAATTAGAATAAAACAATATATCAGGAAGCGTTATTCAGGCAGATATCTATGTAGCGGTATGATAAAAAGCATCCGCTGAATTGTATAAAGGTATCTTGAAAACTTATAATAAGCAACTAGATCAAACTAACGGTATAATTAGAATACTTATTGTCCATATAATAATACATACAATTCTGACCTCTGTGTACAACAAATTGACAACAATAACATACCAATTGCGGATAAGCCTCCTACGACAGCTTATGACACTGGACCCGGCTTTATTCTAAAATACTTGTTTAACATCCATCGCAAATTATTGGATTAAATATCTGACTTTTGTTTATTAACTGTCAATAAATAAATTGTGTTACTTAAACAGCGATCACAATTCCAATATCCGTTCTAAATGCAGAAGGACATATTAGCAATTCACTCACGTAATCCTATGCTTTTAGTTCTCATAACAAGATGTAAATTAGAAAAGCTCCTCCTTGTCAACAAGGATAAATTGATAGCAATGCATTTAAAGAATATCATATATTTTGAAAATGATTTATATACATATCAACACGTTTCTCTGGCTATACAATTGTTATCTTTTTGAAGGTAATTCATTATTAAAAAAACGAATCATTAATCACAAATTTAAAACAAGTGCAGTATTATGTACAATATCGGTGAACAAATTTCCATAACGCATGTTTTGCAACCTAGAAAATGTCTCTGTTCTTAAATATCTGAGGTTGGTCTGAAGAAATCGAGAAACCTGTCTTTTTGTATTCATGCCAATGAATACATAATATAAATTATGACATGATGGACACAACTAGAACGAGCAGAATATACATTTGCATAGGCACCATTATTATCACTTTTCCGTTAAACGCTGGTTCAATCAATATGTCATGTTATCTTGATGACGAGGAAATTGGGGAATTATGTTGCACCCCCTTGGTCGTATATTAATATGGACACGCGATCCTAAGATACCGTTGACAAAGCTATAGGGCCTGGTAATTTGCAATTGTTTATGCCATGCTTCAGTATTGAGTAATAGCAGCAAAAATAACCAGACAGGTAATCAGTAAAATGATACTATTATTTATAACTACATGACTGAAACAGTATGCACACATAATGTAAACATATATATGAGATGCTGCTTTACGATGAGTGTCTCTTTTAAGCAACGAGTTAAATATTTATAATTATATCGAAGCGAATCTTAAAGAACGATGACTTTATACAAATCAAAGCTGATAAAATACAGAGATCTATTTTTATTGGATGTGATGTCTAAATAAACAACGCACAATCAGTACCAACGTTATTTAAAAACAAATGACGATTTGCAAAGTATGTCTTACAGACCCTCTGTATGTGTCCGGAATGGACAGCTTGTGTAAAGAAACGTTACGTTAAAATGCATTATAAACATGTGGCGTTTCATCACACACATGCTAAGGATTGAAGCGAGTGACGACATTCGGTGTATATTGTATTGTAGACGAGTTTTCTGTTAAAAGCCCCTCTTTCAAACTATTTAAAAAATATTTTTTTAGGAACGTTGTATTTTTAAAAGATATATGTAAACGACCAAATATAAACACTACGAACACTGAATAGGTCACATAATAATGGTACTTAATAAAGGTGGACCAAATTAAAAGCACGCTTTAGCGAGTGATGACGATATATACATGTATACGTTTAGGTTTGTCAAGGGTTAATACAGTTTATACACCTAAGGCTATTAAAATGTTTTGTTGGTTTTTTTGTTTTGTCTTGTATTGTAAAGGTAATCTATATCTTTCTTAAATAGAAGGCAACTGGTACCAATAATTTCTGTCCTGATAATGTTTCTGGAATGTCATTATTCATATACTTAACGTTAAATAAAAAAAAAATCCTTTGATTTACAATACTTTAATTGTATTCAGTCATAATTGACCTCTATAAAACATGTAACAATATAGCTAAACTTACATTTTATAACTAAATTAATAGATGTTGTCGACATTGCTCGAAGTCTATGTCAAACTTAATATGGGCAGATTATTGCAACATATTGGCATACTATTTCGGAGACATTTAAGGCGCATACTATTGCACGCGACAATGTACATCTTGCTCTAATACAGAGGAATAGTGAAACCTTGGATCAGTCATGGGAAGATAAATGCTCGTCACCATCCGAAAGTCCTGTGTACACGGCCATTGACCGGTGTCATATACACGGTAGAACAATACAATAGGCACCATACAACGGAGCAGAACACACATATACTCTCTGGGTTCATCGCCTTGAAACGGTTTAAGCAACGCATTGGTGGTTAAACAATGTTGAAGGCATGCCAAACATTACACTAAAAACATACATTAAAAGGGCAAGTACGACTATTGAAAAGATATAACACAAAAAACACGGATACAAAACAGAAAAACAAAACTGATAAAGATAACGGTTTCAAAACAGAACAAAACAATTCAAAAACATACTGAAGCACATGTGAAGAAACAGTTATCTTATAACAATTAAGCTCAAATAAACAGCAGTTACCTAACAATTAATTGTGCACAATTTATGTTTATACATAGTGGTTAAAAGTGTGGATATATGAGTTTAATTTAGTTTTTTCCAAACATATTAAATTGTTAATGGATAAGCTATAATTAAAGTTCAGATCAAAAAGCACCACACTTTGAAGGAACTACGTTGTATACAAATACATTTATTTTCGTTTGAACAATCAAAACTCATTTTAATTAAACAAAATACAAGTGTGCTTTTCGCAAATTTAAACTATTATGTGCTTAGTTTCAGGTTCTGCAACAACTATGTATACATGTGTCGGTATCTGTGTAGTGCGTAGAGTAAATATGTTGTTTCAAATCGCATTGGAGTAAACAACATTGAAGTTGTGGTAAATTTGACGGTTTTCAAATGTATTTGAGTTAATCTTTCTTGTTCATATCCATATGCTGATTAAACAATGCGAAAATAAAAAAGTTAAAATAAAGTTGTATGTACAACTTTATATTTTCCAGTGCAACATACTTGCAACTGAACTTAAGTATATACGATGTTATATGTTATATTTGAGTGTTGACACTATTATACATGCGTATACATGACTAATTAACATGACTTGAGAGTAGATGCAAAATAATAGTTTAAACTATTATTGTGGATGAATCAAAATTATTCTAAAGTTATTACAAAGAATTTCATAGATGCTGCATTCATTTCTACAATTAAGTCGAAAGCATTAAAACACACACGGTAATATATAAATGTTGATGGTTAATTTGTTTTTATTAATTTTCTACACCCTATTCGAGAAAAATTAAACGACACAATATGATATATAAATGCTGATTGCTATTTAGTTTTTGATCAATTCTGCTTTAGTTTTTCGGAATCAAACACTGTTGTGTTGATGAAGATCAGACTATAATATTATCGAAGCCCAAGAAACATTACCGGCGAAAACATGACAACTGTAGTAAATATATCTAAGATAGTATAACATGATATCAAACCATAAGTGTCCATCAAAATGCAAATAGTATGATCCGTGTTTCATAGATATGTGTGTGCTTTGGCTTCATACTTAATTCAATGATTGTATTTCACGTAAAAGCATGTGCGAT
Organism: Dreissena rostriformis; assembly: GCA_007657795.1. NCBI lineage: Eukaryota > Metazoa > Mollusca > Bivalvia > Myida > Dreissenidae > Dreissena > Dreissena rostriformis. The sequence goes on along the minus strand of VMBQ01000122.1, from coordinate 287,287 downwards.
AATGAACAGAAATGAATTAAGAATGTTAGAAAAACATCAACACATTTACAATGCTCCCTATTGAATATCTCATCAAATTTTCCTACGCTTATTGGGTTGCAGAGAAAGGGTCGGTTCAACAAAAGTATTCTTCGTTTACGCTGTAAAGATATTCGTATGGATTAATAAATATTACACATTTGTATAGTTTTGGAAACAACATAATTTAAACTGTACTTTAAATCAATATACATAATAATAAATGATCAAAGTCTGAATTTATTTTGCAAAAGTAAGCCGACTACGAGTATATGCTTATACACCACATTATACAAAGACCAGTTTGGCTTGTATAGATTTGTAAATAGAAGTTTTTTTCATATATTCATTAAATATAAGTTTGTATAAAGTTAGCACATGCAGTACAGACATATAAAGTAGAAGAATTACCCGTTGATTAAAGGTCATCCTACACGCAGCATAAATATAAATTACTAGCAAATGCACATGCTCTTTCAAATGATCTTGCCTTGTAAACACGACTAACGGAATATCATTTAAGAGTAGATGTGTCTGTTGTTCGGTTTTCCTAGTCTCAATCTACAAAATGTACGATAATCAATACTAAATATTGGCGGATTCAAAGGTTAATTAAAACAAATATTTGTGAACACGTTACTTTAATTTATTGTTTGGCATATTACAACACATATTACAAAATGAATCATATATTATAGAATAAAGCCATTATATGAGTTAAGGTTACTACACCACTAATCATTAATATCCACAGAGGTAACTGAACGTCTTTCATAGCATACTACACATATTGCACTCAATTTATTTCTTAAATAGTTCGACCGAACGTCGGTGCGTTCAGGATTAAATACATTTGCAGTTTTTTGTCTTATAAATGTTTATAAGAATGCATCATTGACAGTATTTAAGTTCTGCGTAGTCGACACATGACATATAGTCAAAGACATATGGTACATAATACATTATCTATAAGGTGACATTTTTACAACGGCTGCGCTGTTAACCTAGTGTTATTGCGCAAGCCCATTGATTGTCAGACATCATGCGATATTACTTTCCTAAAGGAGTTTGTGGGACATGCTTTACAGCAAATATGCGATGACGAAGGTGTGTATGATAGAAATGCAATACTGCTGCAGCTTCTGGAGTTTCACTTCTTTATATTTTTGCATATATACGCCAAGGAAAGCTTCAGCATGTACAATGTCGCGTTGACAGTTGTTAAGGATACACTTACAATTCAACACTTTGTTAATGTTCACATACTATCTTGGAATACATATTTTGCTTATTGGCTTCTATGGATGAAATCCGGAAATTTTCAATGAACGGTTACAAACTTCATAGATATATTTGCAAGTATAATTCATATATAGGAAGTACATTTGTATATCACGCTCATGAACTCTTGACTGCTATAGTACTATTTGTTTAGCTATGAAATGCTAAGGTCAGCGATGTAGTACTTAAGGCTAAAATGTATGTCAAGCCGAGATTTAACAAAGTATCAACCGCCTCATTTGATGACATTATCTTTTAATGTTGTAAGAGAGCACATTGAGATTATGACTTTAATAGTACTTGAGTGAGCTCATCGCTACGAAAGTGGTGTTTATGCGTTTGTCACAAAGTATGTATTACAAAGCACTTACAGCGTTAAAACTATTTAATGAAATCATATATACTTACAATGTTTAAATAAATTGAACTGTTTGTCATGAGAAAAGAGTATCCTGTTAAATTCACATATGTTATGTTAGTACATTGTTTTCGAATCTCCATGACACTATGTTGACCCATCCCAAATAGCGAGTAATTGCTAGTGCATCGAAAACACACGAAAACCGGGAAGACAACATTTCCATTTTTCTGTCGCGTGATAATTTATCGCGCAGCCCACCTATATCATATATATATAAAGTCTTGTTTTCGTTAATAAACCCCATCTGTTATTTAAAGAAAATCTTAAAAATATTATTTTTGAATATGGTAACACAGTTGTTATCGTGTTTGTTATTAATATTGCATTTTAGGCACATGACAGCTAAATGACATATTTCTTATTTATTTTCAGATACGAGTATTGCATGATGTTATGTCAATTGTACACACATTTCTGAAGCAATCGTTTTGGGCTGATTCTAAGATAAATTATAGGATCATTATGTGATTTTTTGTTCAGATGTGCATTTGTTAGTTGCGTCACTCATATTAAACAGTTAGTAGAGTCATATTGAATGGTAAAGTTATGTAAATTCCATTCAACCAATTACAGCAAATCCAGGATCAAAATCTAATATGCTGCAACTGTTACATATGATGTCACTGTAGTTTTCAATACTAACGCGGGTACGTGAAGAAAAAGTGTTTAGTTTAGTCTATTTTCACATAACGCAATGATTACATAATGGGACTACAGTACGCTCGTTAAGTGGAAGTACGGTCGGGTGTATCAGTATTAATTATAAAAGGACAGTTTATGGTTTTATCAATCATACAACTTGTATGAATGTGAACATCGTAAATGTTACCCCGAATCGAATTCAATTTTAATTAATTGTTTCGTTGGGCGGCACATGCCATAGGGTAAGAACAGTTTGTGACTAGTGAGGGACTCAAATCCGGAGCACCTTTAGCAGGGCGAGTGCTCTGTCGGCTAAGCATAACGGGTCGCCACACACTTACTCCCCTAAAGTGACCAATTTCAGACCGTGACATTCACCCCCACTCGAATATATATTATTATCCTGCCTCTTATGCAAACATTGACCAAATAAAGCAGGGAGGAATACATTTTCCTATCTCCGGTCAACAGGAAGTAGTGTATTTCTACGCACGATGTGACACATAGTTGAGTGTAACCTTTCCAATTCACTACACAAGGCAGACGCATTATTAAGACGCATCGTGAATGTTATAGTTTATATTACATATCATCCTACTTTGCATCTTTTAAACATATTACAGAACCGGCTTTCCATATTTCTATTACCTTACGCAATTTATGACGTTTCTCGTGTGACGTCATTTCTCTGACGAAACATATCTAGTTTAAGCAAGACTCAGTGGATTTTAGGGACAAGAATTTGGACGTGGTGGTTTTTTAACAGTTAAATATATAATATTTTTAAAGCATTGAACGAATACAAAACGTATTTCGGATTGTGTGTCTGTCATGCATTTTTGTTAATTTCGATAGAAATGAAATAACTCGCTCCGACAGGATTACGATTAAGTAGGCCTTAATCGTGTTTAGGTCAGAATGGTAAGCATTCGATACAAACGCCTTGAAGAAATTGTGTAGTTTAACTTTAAAATACATTTCGATAAAGGGATGGACGAACAGAACATGTTAGTGCATATAGCTGTAACTTTATTGTTGTAAGAATTGGATTAAAGCTGTCATTGAGGTAAATAAAAGTGAGTCTTTGTTATGGCTGTTGCATATTTTTTTTTAATTTCTTATGATACAAAATAAAAATCAGTTTTTGTTTTGCTGTTGCACATTGTTTTCAGTTTCCAATATTAAAAATATCACATTCTCGATTCATTTTTTATTTCTTCTCATAATTGCAATAGGAAAGTATTAAAAGGACCAGTTAAATGTGGAACTATTTTTTACGTGACATAATCGGTGGTAATTCGGTCGTAAGGAATGTTGTGTACCAGAATAATTATTTTGTTATCTTAATTAATCATTTGTCTTTGATAAAATGTGTTAGCGGCATAATTTTAAATGAAGCAGGATAAATATTATACATGGTTGGTGCCGAGACGGAGAAAGTTTATCCGGTATTTTCTTTTTCTAAGCCTCACCGGATAAACTTTCCCCATCTCGACACCAACCATGTATTCGCTATGTCCTCGAAAACATGGATTCGTGGTGTTATAAAATCAATCATCGGCCTCTAAGAGCATACCCGTATTGCGTCACGGACCACCGTTGGGCGCCAAATGTCACGGGGCGAGAAATTGTGCGACCAGTCCAGGACTCAAACCCACGACATCTCGCCATATATATAGAGTGCTATATCGATTGGGCTAACCGGGCCGCCGAAACGTTATCATGTTCATACCGTGACACTTGCCGTACGAAATTGTGGCGATAAACCAGTCAAATGGATCCTGTATTAAACAGATGTCGATTCTTAATTATGAATAATCAGCAGGGACAAAACTATTAATATGAGTGATAATTTGAAAAAGTTAGAAACACATCCAACAAATGATAAAATAGATGTTAATCATGACGATTCGTTCAGTTTGATAAGAATACCGAATTATAAATCATAGTGTTACACAAAAAAGCGTTACATTAAATAAAATGAGAAACTAAGAGTAAGTTTGGGAGATCGTTAATTAATGATAAATGGTGTTTTTTTTTTATTTATTACAATTAGCATGTTTGATAAATAACTCAAGAGAGGAAGTGCGCGTGTAACGTATAACCCCGTTAAGATTGTATTCCTGATGATTACGTACAATAATTCCTATTACATTATTTCAGAGTATATAAATTACTTTTTAACCGATTATTTAAGTAAATTACCTATTGAATTCGATAAATGAATCAAACCACCATTCATGCCCAAGACAGGTCTTATAAATTCCTAATTATAATTAAATATACAAATCCCGAGTTATTGACATGTGAACTCGTAGAAAAAGGGTTACGTAAATGCAGGAATGTACAAATGTAAATTAAGTTAGTTCTTATCATTTGATTAATACATGACTGGTGATGTACGGTCCATTTCGAAGACTTGACGTGTTAAATATTAATTATACTTCAGAGCTGTGACTTAAACATTTTTGTTAGTTCTTGTAAATAGATTTAAGGAAGCCATTATTCTTTGCAACGGCATATAACATTACTAAACAAATTAAGCTCATTTTGAAAGATATCTTAATGACATATTTAAATATATTATTTATACTATTAATAATAGTCTTAATTCATGGAGTTGATCAAACAGGATCCCAATTTGCGGATGATACTACTATGTTATAAGCCGTACTGAGAAATCCTTAAATTAAACACATAAAGTCCCATTAACTCTCAAAATCAACGAATATTTTACATATTTCGTAAAATAAAGTAAATTCATAACACATCAGTGTTTCTTGTGGCGATTGCCAAAAGTTCAACGTTAGATGTGGTCTGGTTACATAGATTTAGCGAGATACAAAAAATCTCGTTTTATTTTTTGTTGCACAATATATTTCATTTTAATTGCCCGAAACGATATCTATTCATACGACACACGAACACTAAAATGGTACATGGACATGTTTTGAATATAGTCTTACATAAGAAAATAAAACAGGTTATTTCGTATGTTGTTTAATCTATGTTACCATACCACATCTAGCGTTAAGATGTTGGCTATTGCTATAAGAGACACTGATATGTTATATGTTAACTTTATTTAACGAAATATTGTACGAAATATTCGTTGATTTTGAGTGTTAATGGGGCTTTAATGTTATATAGGATTTTACAAATATGATAAAAGAAATGTTGTATGGATTGGCAAGCACAAATATAGTTCCAATACCATAAAAACAAAATGGAGATACACTTGGATGCAGAACAGCTTTGAAACGCTTGGAATTAATTTAGATATAGACCTGTCAAAAATGGTTAAAATAAAACCGCTGAAAAATTGTAATTATGGTAAATATTCTAACAATTTGGAAAAGAAGAATTTTAACACCAATTGGAAAGATTGTAATTATGAAATGACTTGTTGTGTCATTATTCAATCACTTGTTCATATCACTCCTATCACACCAAGAACCATTTTAAATACAATAAAAACTTCTATTCTAGGTTTAATTTGGGACGGGTATAGCAAAATCGAGTATACAACAGTAGTGAAAGAATATAGGGAAGGATGTTTTAAAATGATCAATTTTGATGCATTTACATGGTTACAAAAAATCAATCCTTCCGGGGAACTTTGTTAGATATCAAACAACGTTATTTTGATACTTATCAACTCTTTAATTGCAGCTATCATCATGCTTTGGGTATATCAAACGTTATTTCAATATAAAGAAGTGAAACTCCAGAAGCTGCAGAAGTATTGCATTTCTTTCATACACACATTAATATAAAGAAGTAAAACTCCAGAAGCTGCAGCAGTATTGCATTTCTATCATACACACATTAATATAAAGAAGTGAAACTCCAGAAGCTGAGCAGTATTGCATTTCTATCATACACACATTAAAACCTTTTTGGAGATATGTTTTAAAAAGCTTCTCACTTTATTGTTTTAAATTAGATTTAAAGAAACATTGTATTATTCACTATTGTATAGCCCAAATATATTGATATAAGAAATACAAGTTGTTTCCTTAAATCATGTTTCGATGCTGGAATTCATTGTATAGGTCATATATAAAAATATGGAACGATTATTTCTGTCGACAAATTAAATATGATGTACAATTTTACATAAATGTCATTCATAATACAGGGTATGAAAAGAGCAATAGATACATTTATGAAAAATCTATTTTATATGTGGTCCAAACCAACAAATTATCAAACCCGTGTTGCCCAAATAGTAACAACTTATACTGAAAAAGAATCTGGAGCAAAATGACTATTCTCAATTCTAAATAAAAAATGAACAATCGTCAGTCAAAGCAAAATGGTTCACTAACGTCAATAACACAATTAATAAAAAAGAATGGAATATCATATTTGAGCTAACCTTTTAAATAACCAATGATGTAAAGGTTCAGTGGTTCCAATAAAGAATCATTCACAGAATACTTGGAATAAATAGTCTTTTGAATAACATGAAAATAACTGATGATCTATTATGTTGTTTTTGCAAACAAAGTGAGGACAAGTTAAAACATATATTTTGGGAATGTCAGATATCTAAAGCAATTATTGATGAATTGTTAACAGGACCATCTTTTCCTTTGTTCTTAATATGACAATTTTTCTCCTTGGATACTTAATAAAATCTTCTAAAGCCACACATGCTGTAATTTTGTTTATAAAGCTATACGTATGCAAGTGTTAAATGAATAAATGCATTCAAAGCATAGCTAGAGCCAAGAATTACATAAAGTATGAATATGGTAACTTGAGAAAAATAAAAAAAATAATTAAGAATCCTTTGAAAGTGATTGGGAACTATAAAATGTCATTGTCTCGTACATTTAGCATTTAAACTTGATGTTTGTTGTAGTGTTTTTACAACTTTAGACAAATGCTTTTTATAGCGTACCATTACATAAAACAATAAAATGTAGGACCTTTGTGCCCTAAAATATAAATGTATTAACATAGTATTGTTTATCTTTGCCTTTTTTCATCTGTTATGACAATGTATACATCACTATTTGTCTATACACAATGAAAAATGTCTATATAATAATATTCACCTAGTTATGTTTTGTTTATGCCATTTTCATGTGTAAGTACCGTTTATATATCCTTGTTTGTCTATACACACTGGAACATGTCATTTTTCCTATGGTATATTTCTTATATGTTTTTTCAACACAAAATTACATGCATTATATAGATAACCTTAGATGTGTTGCATATGTTATTTGGTTATTTACATATTTTTTTTAAATAAAAAGTGTTCAAAACTCTAAAAAAAACAACAAGCAATAGTCTTAATTTAAATGCGTAAAACGTAGAGTGCAAGATGACACACCTGAATAAAATTAAATCCTTTAATGCAAACACAAAACATCAACTTGCAAGTGATTGTGGATGCATAATATCCACAGCGCGAGTGAAAATGTGTTCATTGTTCTCAATATCGCCGGTCCTCCCTTATAACGTGTGTTTGGACTGGTCATACAATCCCCTTTAAATCATTTCTTCCTTAATCCGATTCAAGTTGGGCACTTATAAGTTACTGACATTAGATCCTCTTCAAAATTAGTTCGGCAAAACAATTCAATAGCCATAAAACACAGTGCCAAAAGTGGTAATACTCGTTTGGTCATTTCGTATTGTATTCCTTGACCGAGTTCTTAAAATCATTCTCATACACACAACATAATGCGCCTTATGGATCAAATGTATTCAATAGGTTGATATAAGAATATATGGATTTAAAGACTCTTTCGTGAAACCACAAAACACGCAGTTGTTATATTTAGAATGTTTGATCGTTTTTAGGTTGTTGGTTTACATTTTGGTCAAAACTGAACATGCCAATGGTGTAAAACTGTAAAATGTTGTTCACAAAATGAGTTCTGCACTGATATTATAAGTGTCATCGTTGGACTTTTTGGTAAGTAACATCGTATTAATGCACTCTATAAAGTAAGTAGAAATCATGCCACATCGGTCAAAACTAGCAATGCAGCGGGTCACTCAAATTTATATTTTTCTTAAACAACTTGAAACTTTTTATTATCGCTTAAAACGCAATATCCACCGTTATAATATATCGTATTTACATCGTACAATAGTCCTTTATGATGGATGCTTAAATCATTATTATAGCGTATCCACTGGCAAAACAATAGGTGTTATCAGAATATCCAAACCCATCAACTCTGCTGACCAATTTTATCATCCAATGGCTTAGTTTCATTGAATGTATAGCGAGTTTTAAGGTATGTGACTTTCGAAAGAATTTTAATTGTATCTACTTTATTTTTCTATCCACAGATTATTGATCCGTTAAAAATAAAAGATTCGTATTGGCTGCTTGACATTCACGTGGATGTCTATACGATGTCATACACCCCTCTTTATACGTAGTAAGCAAGCATCCCGTTTATCATACGTCAAATGTTGCCAATGCAATGTTCTAGTTGCTGTCGACATTGCGTAAAATCTATGTCCAACTTGATCTGGGCAGATTATTACAATATTATGACATTCCATATTGGAAACAGTTAAGGCGCATACTATTACGTGAACGTGACGATGCACATCTTGCTTCAATAACGAGGAATATTGAAACCTCGGAGACATCATTGAGATTGACCGGTTTCTTATACACGGTAGAACAGTTTGTTTGAAACAATACAACGGAACATAACTTATCTAAACACTGGGGTCATCGCCTTGGAGCGGTCAACGGAAACCATTGGTGGTGAAACAAACTGTAAGGCACGCCAAACTTTACGCTAAGCACAGCAATTAAAAGGTCAAGTACATTTTCGAAAAGACATCACAAAAGAAACACGGATAATTACAATACCAAAACAAAACTGACACACGTAAGGTGTTCAATACCGCTCAAAATTAAAAAACAGTAATCTCATTATATTAAAGCTCACATTTAACAGTTTAATATAAGCAGTAAATTAACAATTTATAATGCACAATTTAAGTACTGAGTGGTTACAAGTTTGGCCATGTTGTATATTTTAACACTACATAATGGTTACAACAAAGGGACTTAAGTAAGTTCTTCAAGTGGAAGCGACTGTGGGGTTGACAAGCACCCATTACTTTGCGACAATTTGAACTACATGTATTATCAATCTCAATTGTTTTACGAATGTGATCATCTTAAATGTGACGCATATTCAAAGTTAACGGCAATCTTTGTTTGTAGGACGAAATTGTTGCAATTAATAAGTGGAAAAAGTGCATTTAGCTCCCTTCGTTAAAAAATGCCTAACCTTATAAATGTTTCTTTTCTTACTCTGAGTGATAAATTGACACAGCTCAAAATGCATCAAAGATGACGCAAACCAAAATGTACATGATAGAGGCGCATGAAGTTTCATAAAAATACAAAATTATCAATCATATTGATATATAATAAAGCCTTACAATACATATAATAGAACATAGGGTGTGACTTTGGGAGATCTTTAATCAATTAAAATCATGAAGCGTTATTTATTACATTTGGTTTGTTTGATGAATAACTCAATCTGTTCGTGTAAACAAGAATCCCTTTCAGCTTTTATTCAAGATGATTACAAACGAGACTATGTTTTAAATAAGTTCAGTCGGTTGTCTGATTCGATTATGCAAAAACGATTATGATCATAGTGTGTGATATTCCACACTTTACTTCTAGTTGCCAGATTCTATTAACATTATTATTTGGTTTTCCCAATTTACATTAAATTGAATTTTTGAGACACATTGAAAGAATTGCCGGAGTTTATTTGTTTATGACTCTTTATACTGCGTATCTCAAATAGTGATTTGTAGCCGAACCTAGCCGTTTTGAGCCGATTACCAGCTACTTTATCGACGAGTTTAGCGCTTTGATATAGCGTTTCATTATGATTTTGTATTATTTAGGCAAATTGCCTCTGTCTTTTATAAATAAGTGATTAAATCACAATCATGTTTCAACTGCTTCTGTGGTCTCATTATTTTTTTCTATATTTCGACGTATGCAATCTTCACCAGATTGTCGATCAAAATATGTAGGCGATAGAGGTACAAATGTCGCCAACCGTATCAACGAAACTGGATTGCGTTGATAGAACAGCAGTCAAGTATGTGGCGCTAAGTAAAAACGCGTCATATTGTATACACGTTTTTATTTCAGCTTAATCGAATGAGGTGATAGTAATACATAGACAATAACACACGGCTGAGCTGGGCCGGACGTCTATTATCGGCTCGCATGCCGTCATAAAGGCCGAATCAGCTTTCCGTACTTTTATTTGCATTCAACTGATTACGACATTTATGACGTAGCTATTTTGTGTGATGTAATTTATGTGACGAAACTCATCGCTCTAAGCTAAAGACACTCAGGACAATCTCTTGCACGACGGTAACATTGCATTTACCTCTGTGTTGGGCTCAGATCGGACTATTTTTATGAGAGCGTCTCATTCATGTGATGATCATTCCAAGCGTTCATCATGAAGGTTACAGTATACTAAACAATTTCTTGCACGACGGTTACATTACATTCACTGCTTTCAAGAAAACCATCTCATACCATAATATCTTATATCAGTCTTTATTGATTATTTTAATATAGATATGGTTGTTTGATGTTAACAAACCTACATTTTTGTGTCACAGAATATTTAAAATCTACAATTACTGGGTATATATTTGAAAGTAAATCTGAAAGGGCAATATATACAATATAAAAAGGTAGTATAAGAGACAAAACAGCACATTCACAATGTTCAATCTATGCAGTTATTGATAATCAGAGAAAAATCACCATTCTAAACGATAAATATTGGAAGTGCTTATATCTTAATCGAAACAAAATACTTATTGTCTCTTGGAGCTATTTAAGTACAGACTTACTCCATAAAGGCTAGATTTTTGCAAAACCTACTTATCTGTGGGTACAAAGCTTTCAAAATCACTTACCATATAAATTCTTATTATTTTAATGAATCTATCACTAGTTGATTCAATCAGTCAGCCTTATTTGT